>JAGFNQ010002780.1:110770-547690 GCA_024364735.1 Boesenbergia rotunda
AAGGGGATTGCCTTAGTTGCAGGGACCGAACCACCAAGAAGAAGAAGGAGAAGAAGAAGGAGAAGGAGGTCTCTCATCTTCATCCTCTTCCGAATCCGAGTCCGATTCCGAGGAAGATGGCAGCGACTCTTCTTCCTCCGAGATGACGTACTTTGTGCGAAGAATGATGCGAAGGGATAAACGCTTCAAGGGTAGAGATAACTCTAGTGAAGTTAAACTTGATAAGACTAATGCATCTTGCTTTGAGTGTGGTAGGAAAGGGCATTTCAAGAATGAATGTCCAAAGCTAAAGAAGAAGGAGGAGAGGTCCAAAAAGAAAGAAGAAAAATCGAAGAAGAAGAAGAAGACATTGAAGGCCACTTGGGATGAGTCATCCTCAAGCTCATCCGATGAAGAGAAGGAGGAGAAGAGCACAAGGAACGTGACACTCATGGCTCTTGGAGAGGAAAGCAGTGATGAATCTTCAAGTTTCTCAAACGCGGCTTCATCATCTTCGGATGATGAAGAGGTAACTTCTCCCGAGCTTGAAAAGTGTTATAGAGCAATTGCATGTTTAACTAGTATGCTTAAGAAATCAAAGAATAAGGTTAAAGCATTGCAATTAGAAATTGATCAATTGAAAGCTTCTAGGGATGATAACATTGATGATTTGCATGTTGAATTGCTAGAAGATGAAATTAAATCTTTGAAACATGAGATTGTAAATTTGAAATCCTCTAAGGTTGAGGAAGTAAATGATTTACATGATAACTTGTTAGTAGAAGAGAACAAATCATTGAAGAGTGAAGTTGAGAAGCTTAAGAGTATTCTTGGGAAATTTTCAACTAGCTCTAAGACCCTAGACATGATCCTAAATGCCCAAAGGGCAGTTTACAATAGGGCCGGTATTGGTTACCGTCCTAAAGAACCCTCATTTGTGTCTTTGATGTCTAGGACTGACATGAGACAATCTAGGACACCCAAGACTCAAAAGAAAGTTGTCAAGGCATGGGTACCTAAGTCATGTTTAGTTGATGCTTTATGTCCCAAGGTTTGGGTACCTAAAACTTCTATTTTTCGAATTGTATAGGTTATGATTGAGGGGGAGCATCTATCAACTTGGTTCGTTGATAGTGGATGCTCCAAACACATGACCGGGGATAAATCATTGTTTACCACACTTCACAAGAAAAGTAGAGGTAATGTATCATTTGGTAACAATGGTAGTCTTAAGGTCATAGGAATAGGAGACATTCAAATATTCGAATGTCTTAGAATTTCAAATGTCCTTCTAGTCAAGGGGATGAAATTTAATCTCCTAAGTGTCAGTCAATTGTGTGACACGGGTTACACAATTGACTTCCAACCAAGTCAATGTCTAGTTAGACACAATGACACCTTGGACACAGTACTAGTAGGAACAAGAGTAGACAATATTTATCAAGTTTCATTTAAAAGTGCTACTAATGTTTCTGCTAAGTGTTTCATGTCAAAAGAAGAAGAGTCCACCCTTTGGCACCGGAGGCTAGCACATGTGAACATGAAGAACATCCGGAAGTTGGCCAACAAGGGGTTAGTCCGTGGCTTACCGAGCATCAAGTATGAAAAAGATAAACTTTGTGATGCATGTCAAATGGGTAAGCAAACAAAATCTGCACATAAAGGTAAAAGCGCTGTAAGTACTTCCAATGCATTAGATTTACTTCATATGGATCTATTTGATTGTAGTACCATCATATCATTGAATGGAAGTAGATATTGCTTTGTGATCATTGATGATTTCACTAGATATACATGGACTTACTTTTTAAAATATAAGGACCAAACCTTAGATATTTTCATTCCTTTTGTAGAAGAGTTGAAAATGAAAAATCATCAACCATTAAGACAATTAGAAGTGATCATGGAGGTGAATTTCAAAATCAAAGGTTTTTAGAATTCTGTCAAGATAGAGGTTATAAGCATGAGTTCTCTACTCTTAGAACACCACAACAAAATGGTGTTGTAGAGAGGAAGAACCGTGTTCTTCAAGAGGCTGCACGAAGCATGCTTAATGAGTACTCACTCCCGAGTTACTTGTGGGCCGAAGCTATAAATACAGCTTGCTACATGCAAAATCGGGTCCTCATTCATAGGTTTCTAGGAAAGACTCCTCATGAGCTTTGGTTTGGAAAACCACCTACGGTTAAACACCTTAGGGTGTTTGGTTGTAAGGTGTTCATCCTAAACACCAAGGACCATCTTGGGAAGTTCACGGCAAAGGCTGATGAAAGGATACTAGTCGGGTATTCTCTTGTTAGCAAAGCCTATCGAGTCTACAATAAGAAGTCTAGATTAGTTGAAGAGTCTTCTGATGTGGTTTTTGAAGAAGTTCCAAAATCAAGTAACCAATCAGAAAATGTAGAAGGAGTCCAACTTGAACTTAGGAGACTAAGTTTGAATGAAACTCCAAGTGTTGTTGATGGTGATGAATCTGATGACGGTGAGCCTAGACAATCCATAGATCAGCCGAATCCTGAGGCTGAACTTGTATCTGGTGAACCCATTCAAGAAGCACCACCAACTCCTAGGCAAACTAGATTAGCCTCTAGTCATCCCCAGGACCAAATTGTTGGAGACATCCTCCATGGGGTTAGGACTAGATCATTCTTCCGGAATGAGGCTAATGAAGTTGCCCTAATTTCCGAAATTGAACCTAGGAAAATTGATGAAGCATTAAATGATCCCGATTGGATCATTGCAATGCAAGATGAGCTAGGTCAATTTGAGAGAAGTCAAGTTTGGGACTTAGTCTCTCGACCCAAGAAGACCACCATTATTGGAACCAAATGGGTCTTCAAGAACAAATTGAACCATAAGGGAGAAATCATTAGAAACAAGGCACGCTTGGTAGCCAAGGGCTATAGTCAAGTTGAAGGCCTTGATTATGATGAAACTTATGCTCCCGTGGCACGATTAAAGTCCATCCGATTGATGCTTGCATTTGCAGCTCATCGTGGCTTCAAGTTATATCAAATGGATGTTAAATCGGCCTTTCTAAATGGTTTGATTAGAGAGGAAGTCTATGTTGAACAACCTCCGGGGTTTGAGAGTACCGAATTTCCAAACCACGTGTTCAAGCTCAAAAAGGCACTTTATGGCCTTAAACAAGCACCCCGGGCTTGGTATGAGCGGTTGTCGACATTCTTGATTGAGAAGGGCTTCGTTAGAGGCTAAATAGGCCCTACACTATTTCTATGAAGGGATAGTGACAATATATTTGTAGCCCAAGTATATGTCGATGACATAATTTGTGGCTCAAATAATAAGGGCTATTTAAATGAGTTCATTGGACACATGGAGAGTGAGTTTGAAATGAGTCTAGTGGGAGAGTTGACTTTCTTCCTTGGACTTGAAATCAAGCAAACTCGCGATGATATCCATGTGCACCAATCAAAGTATACACAAGAAATGCTTCGAAAATTTAATATGAGTGATTCAAAAGAGGTAACCACTCCCATGGCGACAAACATAAGATTAGACAATGATGAGAGTGGTAAACCCGTTGATTTAACTCAATATCGAAGTATGATAGGTAGTTTGCTATACCTTACAGCTAGTCGACCTGATATACTATTTGCTGTAGGTATGTGCGCTAGGTATCAAGTTTGTGCCAAGGAATCTCATTTAATTGCTGTTAAGCAAATTTTGAGATATCTCAAGGGCACAATTGATGTAGGTCTTTGGTACCCCCGTACCGAATCTTTTGATTTGATTGGCTACACGGATTCCGACTACGCTGGATGTAAGTTGGACCGGAAGAGCACAAGTGGGGGTTGCCAATTCTTAGGTTCGTCCTTAGTAAGTTGGTTAAGTCGGAAGCAACATTGCGTTGCTCTCTCCACGACCGAGGCAGAATATATCACCATGGGAGAGAGTGTATCACAATTGTTGTGGATGATACATACTTTAGAGGACTATGGATTGAGTTACAAGGGTGTGCAAGTGTTGTGTGATAACATTAGCACAATTAACCTAACCAAGAATCCAGTCCATCATTCTAGGACCAAACACATTGAAGTAAGACACCACTTCATTAGGGATCATGTAGCTAGGGGAGATATTGTACTCTCACATGTAGAGTCCAAATCAAATCTAGCTGACATTTTCACTAAACCACTCCCCGAAAATGAATTTAGTTTTCTAAGACGGGAGTTGGGAATGTGTCGCGCTTCATAGTTTTTCTATTTGCATTCAAACCCTCTATGATTATTTCAAATTGTTGGGGAACAATTGGGTAACTTTGGGGACATCTCACACAAACTATAAAGTTTAACAAAACGTTTTTGCTTGCTAGAAATGGGGTGAGATGTTAGGATCAACTAAGTTTCTCAAAATGTCAATGCATCCCTTGAGAGATTAAGTTGACAAGATAATAATCACTGTGGTGACCAAGTATGGGGAAAACCAATGCATAACATATGTGTATTTGGCTTCATGATCATACTTGGACATTCCAATCAAGGAAACTTGATTGGAAACCCGAATTTGTTACAAATTTAATTGAAATTGCTTGAATGATTGTTGATTGAGTTTGATTCCATTTGGATGGATCAAAGTGATTGTTGAACCTATAAGGACTTTTGATTCTTGTTCAGGGATCAATTCTAGTCATGAGATCATATCCAAGTTCGATAAACTTCACCAGATCTCGTTGGAAAGTTTCAGAAATTCTGAAACTAAACATTTCAGTTCGTATCAGGGAGTATCAGGAACCCTGATCGGTCACCGGACCGATCAGGCATAAGGCTGATTGGTCCCCGGACCGATCTGGCTCCTTCCTGTGGTGATCGGTCCACAGACCGATCAGCGAGGCAAGCCGTGACCTTCCGAAATTTTGACCAAGTGTTCTGAGCTAGCCTGGATCGGTCCCCGGACCGATCTGGCACCCTATAGTGATCGGTCCACAGACCGATCAGGGAGCTCAGAGGTTTCTCTCCGAGCCTACTGTTCATGTCCTGATCAGACAGCCGACCGATCAGGAGCTCTCCTGATCGGTCACCCGACCGATCAGGCTATATCCTGATCGGTCTGGGTGCGATCAGATCGAACGGTGATCCGTTCAGACGCATTAAATTCTGGTTGGTGGACCGATCCACCAACCGATTAACTTCGCAAAAACTTACCACTACCGAACCCTAGCGCCGAAAAACCTCCCTCTTGCGCAACCCTGTGTGAGAGCTTTTCCCAGTGCCCTCATCTCCCTTTCGTGAGTGTCCGGAGCTAAGAGAGTTTTCTCCAAGCTCTGTCTTCTTCCTGCGTCCTGCGACCGTTCTCTCGCTGAAGGGGCTTACGATCTCTATCTTGCGCCGGGTTTTTCTCCTGCTTGTTCTTCAGACCTTCAAGAATCTCCTCTAATGGCACCAAAGTAAGTTCTTGTCTTGATTTCTTCCTTCAAATCAGTCTATAGTGTTTGTTTGTGAAGCTAACCATGTTTTGGTTCTTGTTCTTGCTGTTGTACTGTGACCCTATTGCACTTGCCGTGAACCTTCTTTCCATACTTTATCATATGAACAAATCTATCGTTCATCTCATTTTCTATCTCTGATTGAGTGTTATCTTATATGATCAATTCTTAATTTGGTCTATGTTCACCTTGCCAAATTGATTCAATCATGATTGTACAATCAATTCAACTCCTTAGGAGATCTTCCAAGGGCAAGGAAGCTGCTGAGGGCAGCTCGAGAGGGAAAGCCCCTTCCTCCTCTGCCCCTTCCAGAAGGCCACAACCGTCTTCTAGCTCCCGGTTCCCAAATGCGGCCTGTGAACAGGCCTTTCAAGCAAGGACCTTCAAACTATTACCCTGTCGATCCATTGATGTTCCCTTCCTAACTGAGTACTGCCCCTCTGTCATGGAGATTGTCACTTACTATAATCTGGGTTTTCTTCTTTCCTTGGAACGGACCATAAATTACGACCTAGTCTCTGAATTCTACAACAACCTACAACAAGGTCCTCAAGGGGGTTTCGAGTTCACTACTCGTGTCGGGAAAATGAACCTTGATTTTTCATATGAGATTTTAGTCGAATACTTAGGTGATCGACGATCACCTAACCTCTATTCGATTTATCCAGAGCTCCCTGATCCTATGCTGGCCCCGTTCGCAGATGTTACTCCCGACTCTATCTATCAACACTTCTTTGGTCATCCTCGCCCTGCCGGGCTTGATGAGTTGGGTCCAGTTTTTCCTACTTTTGCAGCCCTATGACTTGCTCAAGCTGACTACATCCTTTTCAAGATCATCACAAATTGCATCTTACCCATTACTTCAAAGCCTTTGGCCGAGATCCGACCCTACCACTGCCTTATGCTCTACGACATGCATCGCCGGATAGACTTTGATATCATGGAGAGCATTTTTCAGTCTATCCTATCCTACCGTGAGCCTAGCCGTCGCACGGTTTATATGTCTTTTGGTCATATCATCACTGATTGGCTTATGTCGGTTGGTGTTGATGTCGCCAAAGGCAGGACCATGCCCATGGTTAAGCAAGATTGTCGTTTGGGCCGGCGGGCTTTTGAGAAGTCTGGTATTATCATTCGTGAGCGTGATGGGGTCTTGGTGTGGAAGGATGGACGCGGACTTGGTGATCTTCCTGGAGGAGCACTGCATTTTCAGGCACCACACGAGGCTCCTCCTGCTGACGTCAAGTATGACGACGAGCCGGAGCCTGATCTGCACTGGCAGATATCAGAGCTGGATCAGACGCTACAGGAGGTTATTCAGTTGGGGGCGACAGATCGCGAGGAGTTTCGGTCGGGCTTTCGCTCCCTCGATTGCCGACTGACCAGGATCGAGACCGAGGTCTCAGGGACCCGTGCACTCCAGAAGACATGGTATGATGAGTGGCGTAGCCACACATTTCCAGGAGGTGCACCTTCTTCGAGTACTGCACCAGGGTCCTTTGCTCCTACTGATACCATGATGGATGATCTCGTGGACGATGACGACCCTCCCGCTGATGTTTGAGCTTGGATGTCTCTTACCTTTCTCTGTGGTCTGTATGGATGATTTATATGACTTTTGGGCTGTATGCCTGATAGATACCATTTTATTGATCATTTGAGTTGTTAAAATCCATGTTTGACCTATGTTTTTATTGCTTAATTGTGAAATTGCCCTAGGTTTTAGGATTTCCTCTTATTTTGGACTTAATTGCAAATTTACACATTTTTGGATTATTTGGCCACTAATTTTCTGATATATTTTTGTAGGCATGAAAGGATCCTGGACCTAGAGCATATTGGGTCAAACTTGAGTCGGAAGTGAACCGGATCGAATTGTCAAGCTTACGATTAATCCGAGCCGTCCAATTCAAGAGCGGCTAGATCTGAGCCATCCAGGACGATCTGAAGCAATCCGAGCTAGGGTTAGCGTTGATCAAACACTATGATTAAGATCTGAAGGTTTCATTCCAATCAGAGCTCAATCAACCGTTGGATCAAGCTCGGAGGGCTCTAGATCATCCATTCACAGATTGAGTTGATCTGGACCATCCGTTGCACATCTGGAGGATCCGAGCTACCACGAGGCAGATCCTAACCCCAGATCATCATCATTAAAATTTGGATCAAATCAGAGCAAGATCAGCCGTTGGATTCAGCCAAATCGATCTGGACCGTCCATTTCTAATGTATTTAATCAAAAATTTCCAGCCTTCCTTCCTCGTCGCGTCTCCGCCGCAGTTGCTTTCTTCTTCGTTTGTTTCTTCATTTCTTCAGTAGAGTTCTTCATCCAAGAGGCGCGGCCACTCGATCCTTCATTAGAACAAGTGTTAGGTCAGTGGGGAGAGTTCACTGAGATGTTTCCAGCTTGAATCTCGCCCAAGACAGAGTTTCGTGAGGTTTCAAAAGCTCTGTCAATTGATTTCATCAATCTCAGTTGTGCACCATCTTCATTGCATCCGAGCTAGCTGGAGAGGTTCCCTGGAAGGCTCGGAGCGTTCCCAAATCATCGTCGCAATCCACCACAGTGAGGTTGAATGAAATCGATTGCTATTTTCAGTTTGAGCATGGTTCGAATGGATTTGATCGCAGAGACAGATTTTCCACTGATTTGCTGAGCTTGCGGGTTCGAGGCTCACCCTTGCGTGACGAACAAGGAGCATTTGAGCTAAGGGAGTGATTGAGTTTAGTTTGCTTAGTTAATTTTTATTGTAGTAGCTGTAATCGCAGTTTCTGCCTTGTTCTTTACTGTTTCTGAAATTCCAGATTTGTTAAGTTTAGTTTCTGATTCGTTTTTGTTTTAAGCAGTTTCGTTTATGCAAGTTAATTAGATTTATTGTTTGTTAGTGAACAATTGTAATCGAATTCAGTTTATTTCCTAATTTAGTTCAAGCGTATCAGTTTTTCTTGTCCCCTGTTCTGCGTATCAGATTAAATCAGCTACTCATTTTCAGTTTTCTGAATTGTTCAGTGGTAATTAAGTTTCAGTAATTAGTTAGGCAGTTTGTAGTGAGCAATTGCAATTAGTTTAGTTTGTTTCGTAGCTAAGTTTTCATTTATGCAATTCCATTAGCTGCTGAGTATCAATTCCACTGCGTGTGCATTCATTCCTGCACTTAGCCAGCTATAATTTCAGCAACTTAATTCTGCTTTTAGTTTAGCTACAATTTAAGCAATTTGTTCAGCTTTTCCATGTTGAGCATCAGTTCCTTGTATTCTGCATTGAGAATTTCTGCATCCGAAACTTGTTCATCAAATTCTGCAACTTAGTTGTGCCAATTCCTGCTTATTGATTCCATTTCTGCAAGAGCACATTTCAGTTTCTAAATTGTGAATTGGTGAGAATCAGTTTCTGATATTTCTCCTGAGTGTTAGTTGCGACTTTAGCAATTTGATTTGTGAGTTTTAGCATTTGGTTTGCCTGTTAATGTGTTGCATCAGTTTGGCATTACTGCATTCATCTTGTTGCTGCAACATTCCATATTCTGCATTTCTGAATCCATGTCTACATGTAGTTGTTTCTGAATTGGGCAACTTCATCTCAGCAATTCTAAGTTTATCAATTCGGAAGCTAACCTTGAGCATTTGAAATCAGTAGCTTTAATTGACTTGCATCCAATTTGTATCAGCATTTCTCCTTTCATCTCTGAATTTCAGCCTTCACTGTTTTGAATCTCTGTCTCGGTTCTGATTTCCTTCACTCACTTTTGCTTAGCACTTTTCGAATGGGTTGTCTTCCAAGTTGTATCAACCAAATTCAATTCTGAAGTGTCAAGTCACAGTTCTGCATTTGGCAGCAGCTCTCGGCACATGAACACCTTCTTGAGTATCAAGTTGCTTAATCCTTTTCACTATGTTTCAAGTGAAATTCTAGCATTAGTTTGTGCCAAGTTGAATGTAAATTTTAATGTGTTTTTAAGCTTGAAATCAGCTTCCTGTGTAGTCAGCTCGGTTTTAAATTGAAATCTCACAATTTCAGCAAGTTAAGCTTGCAATTTCTGCACTTGGGTCAAGGGAAGTTTTGGCACTGACCTTGTATCAGTTGTTTATGGATTGGTTGCATGTGGTTGGTCGTAAGAGGTAATTTCTTAGGAAAATCTCTGAATAGTATCAATTAACATTAGGATCGATCTAATATCAGCTTTGATTTTCTGAATGTTGCAACATTTCATTGCATTTCCATGTCTATTTGAAACCAAATCCGATTTTATTCGAAACCCAAATTCACAAACGACACATAAACACGAGCGCGAATCAAACAAACTCTCAACTAGTCCCGAGGAAAAATACGACCTGTGACCCCTTTACTACGTTTTCATATTTTGATTGCAAAAAGGTCCAGTTATTCATTCACATTTAAATTTGAGACCCACATTCGTGACAGTCTATTTGGGTCCTATCAATGCCCTGCGACTTGACTATTGTGGCCTTGTGCCACACGTATCTTGCCCTTGATGCATGTGTCCTCCATTTCCAACCCGCAAATTCGCTTCTCCCTTGACGAGCCTTCTTCTATTCCTTAGCCCCTGTATGTCATTACATATATGTGAGCTACACCCAGTATCAAGTACCCAGGTATCTGAGGAAATAGAGTGACATTCAATAACGAAGATACCTGAAGAGGATGGGGCATCGGATGCCTTCTTCTTCACGGACTCAAGATAAATCTTGCAGTTTCTTCGCCAGTGACCTTCCTTGCCACAGTGATGGCAAGTTCCTTTTGGTTTCTTTTCAGTTATTTTGGCCTTTTTCTTCTTTCCTTTATACTGTTCTTTGGCCTTCCTCTTAGAACCTTTCTTCGAGGAACCAACTAACAGTACCGTCTTTTGATCCTGCTTCACAGAAGGCTCTACAGTCTTCAGCAGGTTGAGCAACTCAGGTATTGCAAAACCGAGTGTGCTCAGTCGCTCAATGTACCCCAACATCTTTAACACAAACTGCGAGGCAGAAGTGCCTTCCTGCATCTTAGTGGTGAAGAGGAGTCTGGAGACTTCGAACCTTTCGGATCTCGCCTGCTCTTCAAACAACTCATGAAGATGGAAGATGATGGTATAAGCATCCATATGCTCATGCTGCTTTTGCAGCTCAGGTACCATAGAGGCTAGCATAATGCAACTCGCAAGTTCAGAATTGGTCACATGTTTCTGATAGGCCAACAATTGGTCTGGAGTTGCATTTTCTGGAGGACGGTCAGGAAGTTGATTTTCAAGGACATAAGCAAGCTTCTCTGCCTTGAGGACTATCCTTAAGTTTCGAAGCCAGTCCATGTAGTTCGGCCCAGTCAGTTTATTTGTGTCCAAAATGGAACGCAAGTTCAGAGAAGACATGATCGAGTGATTATCCTAGAAATACAAATTGAGATTATGTGAGAAGATTTATTAAAGAATGTATCAACATACATAAATAAATTCCTATTTATTTTTCAAATTGAATAACCCTTATTATCAATTCGGGAGATCGTAGAAACATCTCCAAATAGGTTGATATCCAACCATAGATAAGAATCACCATGGCTGTGGCCATCAAGTTGTCCTTAGCTATGAAGGTAGGTAATTATACCGATTACATATCACATATATGTAACTATCACGTTATGCTATCAACTAATTGAATGTTTGCATAAATCATTGGGTTGTTAACTCATTAACAAGTATGCATCATATACATAGCACCCAACTGCACCTCTCTTCACATCGACCTTGGCTGTGGCACAACAAATCGATGCTCCAAGCTTAAGGCTGACTCATTAATCAAGAAATAGTTTTAACATGGTTGGAGCTCATTCAACCGTTTAGTCAGGCTTGGATGTGTCCAACAACCAAAACTAAGGATTGACCTCTGACTCCAACTATATTATTCATAAACTAATCCCATGGTTTGAACATGTTAAGGTTCAAGTTGGGCATGGATGTGTCCATCAACCCAAACGAGAAACAAAACTCCGATTCTAACCATATTAATGGAAGGTGTTGGCCTTAATATTTTGTAAGGGGTTTTGGTCTCATCCTTTCCATTTAATGCACATTCATGACATATGTCATGACTAACGATTTCCTTAATAAAGTATGTATGTGACTTAATTTATCAAGTCTCATGAATTGAATTAGGAACCGGATTTCCTTAATTCTAATTTCACACTTTATTAAAGGAATTGCTTTGGGAAACAATTTCCTAAATTGTCATAATTAATTTCGGAAATAATATGTTCAAGACTTTGATTTCTCTAAATCAAATCTTATTAAATTAAGAGACAAATCCCTTAACTCAACTACATATTATTTTCATGAAAATCTCATTTAAGAAAACTCTATAGGAAATCATTTTCCTAATTAATTTTGGAGACAACAATATGTAAGAGCATCACCTCTTAAAACATATTTTATTCATGGATTTGATTAATTACAACAAATCATTTTCTAAGGGTGGCTCCCCGAGGCTCAGATACCCAAAGAAAAGTAAAGTGTTGTAAATCCAATTGGACGGCTCCCCGAGGCTCAATCCAAATCAAACATGACAATTTCAATTAAAAATTGGGAAATTAAATTACAACAACTAACTCTAAATTGGACGGCTCCCCGAGGCTCAATCCAAAGTAAAGAATTTTGTTGTCAATTTAAAAACCAATTCAAATTTAATTGTCAATTAACTGTCCATGAATTTGTCTAGACTTTCTAAAAAGAAAGTGCCCAAAATTGCGAGATTTCGAAAATAGGTTTTCAGAATAATTGTAAGTTTCTGGTACAACGAAAACTTACATATTTCCAAAGTTGGAAAATTTCTAAAATAGAAAAATTTCCAAAATTGGAAAGTTTCCAAAGATGGGAAATTTTCACAATTATTATAAAAATTTAGAAACTAGAAAATTTCAAACGTTTGCGAAATTTCATGAGGATTTTCAAACTTTGAAATTCCTAATTCTAAAATTTATTATAATTTGAAAGTTTCCATAATTGGAAAAATTTTCCGAAATTGAGATCATGACAAAGTTTTCCACAAAACAATTATATGATTAAGTCGAACACTAACCGGCTCTGATACCACTGTTGGGACCGGGTGCATGTCGACAGGGATACGAGTTCGTAAAATTTAAAATTTTTACGTGCAGCGGAAGAGTTTGCATAAAATAATTTCCTAAATTATTTTAACTTCGTATCTAGCATGCAATCTTATGGTGTGTTGACATAATCATAAAATAAACTTTGCGGAAAAGTAAACTAATTTACTAAGTACCTCTCGTAACTCGAAGTAAGGGACGAGATCCAACCGTAGCGTCCCTTGGAAGCTCCGCCTCTATTCGCGTCCACGCCGAGTTCTCTTCGGGATGACTTCACAAAGTCACGAGTTTTGTGCCGACGAGAACTACTAGATTCTCGGAAGGCACAACTAGAAGAATAAGAGAAATAATGGAAAAACTAACCAACGAAGTAACGGAATCAAATTCCGAGAAGAGAGGAGTCGCTATCCGCTTCTTCTTCTTCGTCTTCGAGTTCTCCTCCTTCTTTAAAGCTCACGGCAAACACCCTTGTTGGTGTTGTGGTTGGGCGCCGGCCCTAGAGAGGCTAGGGTGCGCCGGCCCTAAGGGAGGAAGAAGAGGAGGAGGAGAGGAGATTAAGAGAAAGAGAGAGGGAGTAATTAATCTCTTAATTAGTTAGGAATAAGGGCTAGCCTTTGGTTCCTTTATATAGTAGCAACTCCTTTGCTAAGTCTCCCTCTAAACCGAATTAACGGAATTAGTTATAAGAAATTTATCTTATAAATTTTCTTATTAATTATTCCATTTAAACCGAGTCTTTATTATAAACCAATTTATAATAAAACTAATTCTTTTTCTCTTTAAATTATGGAATAAATTTTTATAAGAAATTTATAAACTTTCTTATTATGGAAAAAATCAATTCATAATTGATTTTATAAAATTAAAATAAACCAATTCATGGATTATTTTAATCTTCCATAAAAGAATAAATTTCTACAAATTTTATTTATATAAATTTCTCTATACAAATTTATTTATCCATAATTTATAAAATAAATCATACTAGATTTATTTTATTAATTAAACCAATTTTAATTGGTTTTTCTCCTCTTATTTGGCCGGCCACCAAAGAGGGTTTAACACCCTCTTTGGCCGGCCAAAACCAACCCATTAAACCGCGAATTAAACTCATTTAATTCGCCCAAAAAGCCTTCAAAAGACTTAGCCATTTTTGGCTTCCATTGCGCCTCTGACTAACTCAGATTCGACTCGTTTCTCTTGATCGGAAAATCCAATTTTCAACTCGTTTTAAATCCCTCGGATTACTCGTATTGCGTGTGACTAAATAGGCTTTCGATTTATGTTGGCTGTCTATAATTAACCCATTAATTATAGAACGATCATGAGTGGCACCTAGTAGTATATCATGATCCCCAATTAATCGAAAGATCAACGGTTTGACCTCAGAAGAAATTATTCTGAACCCCTTCAGCAGCTCTAATGAATCGTGTCTCATTCCCTTCACCACCTTATACCCACTTGGTTCAGGACACGGTCTATAGTGTCAGTCCCCACTAGGCTGACTACGTCACACCTAGCCCAAGTAGTATCTTTCTCGTCCTTTGGATTTCTAATTACTCTCATGTATTTAAGAGACTCACACTCTTATCATGATATGCTCTGGCCAGAGGCTTTGAGTAACAATCCGACGATAGGCCTGGGTATACATCTCCTCGCAAAGAGTGGTGAATCCTTTGTAGGCTGTTCAAACATCTTCGGGCACTTCGGCTTATACCCGATCATCCTGGGTCCACACCTCCTTAGAGATGCTTGCTTAAGATGTCAAAGTATAAGTCTGCATGACCAAGATGACTTGAACACCGCAAGTCAAAGGAACATCGCACTTAAGCCGCAGTAAGATCTTCATTGACATATCTACATGTAGATTCCCATATGAAGTCTTACAGCTAGTCACTCCAATGAACTAGTTCCCTTAACTAGCATCCATGTTTATCTCCGGACATCCCAATGTCACCAGCTAGTGAGAATCAGCTGATTAGAGAATAACCCATGCTAGTCTCAACAGAATTGATAGTGTCCGTTTTTATCAATTCATCGACTAGGGATAATTTCAATACTTCACGATTACACATTAGAGATAATCACTAGTTGTGATCCCATCACAAATTCTCTTATGCTGTGAGTTGTATTGCGGACATTCAGTAGATGAGTTTAAGATCCCAATCAAATACACAAAACATGTATACTCAAATAGTGAATTATCATTTATTAATATAAATGTTTACATAATAAGGCGATTGCCTTAGGACACTTCTCTCATATCACTAACATTCTAGGCCTTGAACCCTAGAGTCCATATGTCCACTTTGGACATTCCTAGACCTATCCACTTTCCTAGGCATATGTTTCCCTTCCTTGGGGTTAATGCCTTTAGCCTTGGATACATAGGTCTTAGGCCTATCATGATGCATGCTTTTTCTAGAGTGGTGATCTATCTTGTTATCCTTATTCCTATCATTGTACTTAAATCCAAAGTTATGTACCATTAAGCAATTTTCATAATTTCTAGCATGCATGAATGAGTGATTTACATGATTTTTAAAATGCAAGGAAGAACTTGAAATTGAATTTCTTTTTAAACTAGGGTTAGAGGGTACCTCCCTTACCCTTGTAGTCCTTCCTTGTTGTGAGCTTCGCTTCCTTCTCTCTTCTTTCTCCCATCTTCTTAGATGCTCTATTTTCTTGAGCTTTCCACTCATTGGGCATCTTGTGTGGTAGTATCCTAGCTCTCCACACGTGAAGCATCTAATTTTCTTCTTCTTAGCTTGAGCCTCTTTATTCCTACAACCCATGTTTGATTCAAATCGAATGGACTCGGGTTTAGAAGTTACCTCTCTTTTACCTTTTGGACACTTGTCCTTGTAGTGCCACTTTTTATTACACCCAAAGCATGTAATGTGGTCCTTTCTCTTGCCTTTGGTGGAGGTAGATGCTAGGTTGACTACTTCTTCAACATTTGACAATGTGGAGGCTTCCTCTTGATCATGTGTAGATGAGTGTCTCTCCTCCCCCTCAATCCTTGAGGTGATGACCTCTTCTTCTTCTTCTCTTGAGAAGGTCGATGATCTTTCACTTACCTCCTCCTCCTCACTTGAAGAGGTTGACACTTCTTCCTCCTCGTGAGCTATTGAGCCCATTTCCTTGGGCTCTTCCACCACTTGACCTTGTGTAGGTTTTTTATGAAATCCTTTGACTTTATTCCACAATTCATGTGCATATCTATATTCACCTACACGCTTCAAAATGTTATTAGGTAAAATATCAATTAAAGTACTAATTACCTTCTTGTTTGCTCTCGCTTGATCTTGTTATTCTTGACTCCAATATCTAGGCCTAAGCCTCTTCCCATGCTTATCCTTTGGAGTCTCATATGGCTCTTCAAGCGCAATCATTTGTTCCCACTCCATCGCGAACCACGTCTCCATCCGTGACTTCCAATACTCGAAGTCTTCATGATCGTAGGCCGGCGGAGTGTAGATCTCATCCCCAAGTGGACCTTCACCTTCCATTTCCTCTAGCGTATGCTCCCTCGGCGGTTAGTCCGATCAAGAGTGGTCCTCGCTTTGATACCAATTGTAAGGATCGATGCCGTACGCTAGAGGGGGGTGAATAGCGTTTCGCCGAATTCTTGCTCCTACACGGTTAGTTTGCACAGCGGAAATAATAGTAAAACAATAATAAAATCACTAACTAATGCTAATACGGCGATTTTAGTTGGTATCCACCCCGGTCAAGTGACTAATCCAACAATCCGTCGGTGGATCAATCCCCGGATAACCTCCGGCTAGAACTCGTCGCTCCTTGTGGGTGGAGAAACCTCGCCACAGCACCAAGGACACTTCTTGAGTATACAAGACTACTAACTTGCCCTATCCAAGCAAGTTTCGTCAAGAAACTCAGCCACCATGACGTCCTCTTTAAATAGGACTTGGGGCTGATTTCTCGCTACTAGTCAACTGCCCCCAGGGCAGTCGACTGGTGCCAGCTAAATTTGACCGTTGCAACTCCTAACGTTCGAATTTTAGCCAACTCACCAGCCGCTACCAGTCGACTGCCCACAGGGCAGTCGACTGGTCCCAGGCTGAGACCTTTCTGTGAGTTCCCTCAGTCGACTGCCCCTAGGCCAGTCGACTGGTCTACTCACCCACCTAAGGTTACCCATCCTGAGTACATTCCACTCCGCACTCAAACCCTAGGATTTCCCGAGTACAATCACACTGCACTCGTACCCTCACGACTCGACTGACTCCTCCTCCGCAGCCTCGACTGTTGCCTTCGCGCCCTCTTCATCTTCGGCCCTCGTCCCTCGGATGCACACGCAAGCCTCCAGCTTGCCTCCATGCCACCCTTCACGTACGCCTCGAAGTCCACGCCCATCAGCTCATCGTCCCTGCTCTCCAAGGTCCCTCAGATGTGCACACAAGCCTCCAGCTGCCTCCATGCCATCCTTCACCGTACTGAGGCCGTCCAGTCAAGTCCATATGCGTAACCTGTACAACCTGCACACTCAACATACGCATATAAGAATACAAGGGACTTAAACCCTTTGCCCAAACATCAAAACCCATGGTCACACCGGACCATCTTAGGGTCGATTGTTCCAACACCACTGACCTCCCTGAGCACTCAGTCCACTGAAGACCTCCTCTCCAGCTGAGCCTCCGTCAGTCGCCAGCTGCGTCAGTTGCCCGTTGAAACCTGAGAATGAGAAACAGCCAAACCTGCTCAACAGGAAGCCTCCCATTGACCCTCCTTGAGTGTTTGAATCACCTGCTATTACCTGCACACTCCAACAGAGGCTTAGCAATGCATATCAAAACATATCAGCAGTGTATCAGAGAATCGGCAGAGAAAACAGACTTCTGACAGCATATTTGAATTAAAGTTCTGCTCCTGATCGGTCCCCAGACCGATCAGGGAGGAGCCTGATCGGTCACCAGACCGATCAGAATGACGCCTGATCGGTCACCCAGACCGATCAAGGCAGATGAACAGTGATTTTTTAATCAGATCCAAGATCCCTGATCGGTCACCGGACCGATCCAGGACTTTGATCAGCAAGGGAACTCACTCACCGTCTGCTCCCTGATCGGTCACCGGACCGATCAGGAACAAGGCAGCAAGGAAGCAACCTGCTCCCTGATCGGTCACCGGTCCGATCAGGAGCCACACAGTAGATTCCCAATCTCACTGTGCGCTCCCTGATCGGTCACCAGTCCGATCAGACATAGCTGGATCGGTCATCGGACCGATCCACTACGGAGCAGCGTGCCAATGTCCCTGATCGGTCACCAGACCGATCCATAGACTCAACCCTAGCCCTCCAAGCTAGGAATTTATCCACCTTAGCTCTCCAAGCTAAGGATTTTTCCATCTAACTCTCCAAGTTGGGAATTTGTACCTAACCCTCCAAGTTAGGACTTTTCACCTAGCCCTCCAAGCTAGGACTTTTCACCTAGCCCTCCAAGCTAGGACTTTTCACCGAACCCTCCCGAGTTAGAACATCATCCAACCTAGCCCTCCAAGCTAGGCACCTGACCCTCCAAGCCAGGACTTTTCACCTAATTCTCCAAGATGAGACTTTTCACCTAACCCTCCAAGTTAGGACTTTTCACCTAGCTCTCCAAGCTAGGACTTTTCACCTAGCCCTCCAAGCTAGGACTTTTCACCCACCTCTTCCGAATTAGGACTTTTCAACACCTGGCTTCACTCACCAGGACCCGGCTTCACTCACCGGAATTTCCAACACCTGGCTTCACTCACCAGGACCCGGCTTCACTCACCGGGATTTCAATCACCTGGCTTCACTCACCAGGACCCGGCTTCACTCACCGGGATTTTCATCACCTGGCTTCACTCACCAGGACCCGGCTTCACTCACCGGGATTTCCAACACCTGGCTTCACTCACCAGGACCCGGCTTCACTCACCGGGATTTCTCACACCTAACCCTCCAGGTTAGGATTTCAATCAACCCGTGCCTAATCACAGATCAGGACTTAACCATAATTTGCTCAACCAAACTTAAATCATTGTCAAACACCAAAACAACAACCGGGCCACTGCATCAACACTTCTGAAATCCCCTGAGGCTTCATGGTGGAGCAGACTACGTGAAATTCGTGCAGATGTCTGTTTGGATCTTCCCCAGATAGTCCTTGAAATTTAGGCAACAAGTGGATGAGTTCTGATCTCAACTCAAAGTCACCAGTAAGCTCTGGGTAAGCAATGCTGGAGTACTGGAAAGTGTCATCTGGTGCTGCAAGTTCTTTCATGGTCTTCTGGTGGTCTGCCATAATAGTGCCTGAATGAGTAGAAATGGTCTGAAGAGGAGGAATATCAATAGCCTCTGAAATTCTACCTTGGTTCCTCCTCGCTCTGAAAGTCCTCTCAAATTCAGGGTCAAGTTCCTCAAGATCACCACCTGCGGACCTGGTCATAAAACAAGCACAAGTCGCAACAAATGTATATGGAAAAATAAAACAAATAAAATAGATCACAAGATATGGCAATAAGCACGCAAGCAAAAATCAAACAAACTCAACTAGTTAGCTCCCCGGCAACGCCGCCAAAAATTTGATGGACCCAGAATAGATGTCACGAGTGTGAGTCTCAAATTTAGATATTTATAGATTGAAAACCCTAGCTCACAAAATAAGATGTAGTAAAGGGGTCTCAAGTCGTGTTTTTTTTCCCAAGGACTAGTTTAGGATGTTTGATTCAAGCTCGAACTTGTTTGTCATCAAATGTTTGGGTTTTCAGATTAAAAATGTGGTTTTTGTTGCAAATAGAAATGAAATAGAAGGAATAAAATGTACTTAGTTAAGCAAATACGATTATCAAAACCACAATTAAACTAATTGGCAATTAAGCATGCAACTTGAATTGATAAACTAGGAATTCACAACTAAAATCGAGTGCAAGGAAGCTGTAATTAAAGGAATTCTAGAATTAAAATTGAATTGAGTTCGTTTGTGCCTAACGGCAATGTTGGAAAAGCTGCAATAAATCAAGCTAAAACAAAACAGAGGTTGAACTGAAGCTGGACAACCTGATCGGTCGATAGTCCGAACAGAAGCAACCCTGATCAGTCGACAGATCGATCAGATGATGCTTGGGTTGGTCGACAGACCGATCAGTGTCTGAAAATCTGCAGATACAGAACTAAACTGCGGAAGAACAGAATTCAAAAACAAGAATTAACAGAAACTAAACATCAGACTCATCCCTTAGTTTGAATCCTTCTTGTTGTCACTCAAGAAACAGCTACGAACTCCGTAGCTTGACAAATCAACAGATCCTTAGCTCCCGCGATCACTTTGGCTCGGATTTTGCTGTCGAGAGAACCAATCCTCCGATCTCTTCGTGCTTGCTGAAATGGAGTGCGATGATGATTCAGGAACAATCAGGGCAACTCAAAGGACCCCTTCGGCTTGCATCCGATTGATGAGGATGGAGAACAAGTGGGATTCGATCCAAAACTGGCAAGAACTGGCGAAACCCTCACCAAGCTCTTCTCAGCGACAAACTCGAACAGGAAATCTCAAGGAGACGCGAATCTGATGATCTGGAACTCAAACCAAGCTGGAATCCGATGTGGCCGCGCGATCGGATGAAGAAAATGAAGAAGAAAGACGCAAGAACGGGAAGAACACGAAGAAGCTGCGACACGCGACGACGCGAGAAATCTGAGGGATTTTTGATTAAATACTTAGCAATGGATGGCTGAGATTGTCTTGGCTTAATCCAACGGTTGGATCTTCTCTGATTGAACTCTAAACTCCCAGATCTCCATCTGAAGGTCAGATCTACCTCTCCTCAGCTGGGATCAATCGGATCTGCCCTGGATGGCTCAAATCTACTTGCCTTCCGAATGGACGACTCACAGTCTTCCAAAGCTTGATCGCCTTGATCTGAGCTCGATTCTGACCCAACTTTGACCCAACTTGACCTAGGTTCCTTCAGCCTACAAAAATCAGATTCAAATTAGATGTCAAAAAATTCTCAAATTTACAACGATTTGCAATAAAGCCCAAAATAAAATTAATCCATGGAACCTAGGGTAATTTCAAGATTAAGCATAGAAAATATGGATCAAACATGGATTTTAGAGCCTAAAATAATCAACAAAATAGTAGTTATCAAAGACCCCGAGACCTATTCAGGAGAGTGAAGCCTAACGATCAATGCATCAAGCAGCCCCGCTTCAAGTAGTCGTTCCTCTTTCAGAACAAGAAGGTCATCAGATAATTATTGTTCGTAACACGCTACAATTAAGACCTTAATGATCGCATCGGTCGTTACCAAAAGTTATCAAGTAACCGATGATTAAGAAACGTGGAGGAGAACGTGGGGACACGTGTCACCGAAACCTCAGGTATATAAGGTACTTCAGTATCTTGGTATGGGAGTATGCTTTTTCGAACTCAATAAAATCCTGTTTCCTCGTTGTCCTCCTGAAAGAATTCTCGTTCCTGACTTGAGCATCAGAATGAGTTTCATCGGAAAACCTTCCAGTGTGTTCCCATTAATACTCGTGTTAATCTCGTAGGACGTGTTCGTCTACTCCTCGTCGCCATCTCGTGAGTAGTACCTCGGTGATTCGTCATCTATGTCGATTCTCTTCCGAAACAGTCATCATGATAATTTACAAGGTGTTCATTAAAGTCTATCCAAATAGAAAACTTATGCAATTCAAATTTTAGATTTTTTATTATTTATTAAAGAATTGTACAATTGCATGATTCTTTAATTAGATCCCTTAATTATTAGTTCGAGAGACTAACCGTTGCACCCGTCGCAAAGATAGAAGAGAATATATCCACGAACGAATTAGCACAAATATTCATCACATTATTTTCCCCTAATTTATTTAATCTTTTTATGAAAAACAGGTGACTCTAAATCTAAATTTAGCAATTAATTACATCTCCATGACCACTAACTTGAAAAGCATTGCACTAGTTACATTATCCAGATTAATAATTTTTCTAATTTATCTTTTTTATATTGATCCTGAAATAAATTGATGAAAATATTAAAAAAAATGAAGGAATCATCTTTTTTTATCAGCCCTTACAACTCGGGTAATAATGAAGCTGTAGAGAATGTCTTCTTAATTCTCAAATATTTAAGAATTAAATTTTAATTTTAATAAATTAACGAATGGAGTTTTTATAATAAATGATTGACTAACATTAACGTTGGATTAATGAATTATATATTTCTGAATTTACCTTAGTAAAAAAAATTCATGTGACTAAATAAGTTATCTCCAATATTAATCTGTATAAATTAAATATCTCATGAAAATTTAAAAAATAAAAAGGCACAAACATTCGTTTTATATGAAAGTGGAGTCATTTCCAGAGGTTTAGCGCTTTTTATGAAATGAGTATTAACATTAATGAGAAAGCAATATGACTAGAACATTATCCTTATCTACTTTCGGTAAATTTAAAGTTCTTTTAAAGGATTAACGCTTTCCATAAAATGAAATGAAAATACGACAATTTACCAAAAGGCGTACTCAAGAATAGATATTTACCAAATACAGTACCATGGTTTCATTTTTACCAAAAGGCGCACGTAATAATAGTGAACTTCCTCTTATACCCCTCCTGTCATCTACTGTCTTTCTCCTTCTCTCTCTCAGTAACAAATTTCGAGACAACTGCAGATACTTTTTCAGACTTTTATTTTAAAATAATATAATATGAAATCGACGCTGAAAACGTTGTAAGGTAAATATCAAAAAAATATTTCAGTTAACAAATATCTCATCCAACGTGATTTAAAAATATAAATAAATAAGTTTTATATTTGATTAATAAAAATTAATATATTAAATAATATATAATATATATATTAATATATATAAAAAATATTAATAAATATATTAATATCTCATCCCACGATATTTATTAATAAATATATTAATAAATATATATATAAATATATAAATATATTAATAAATATATTAATATATAAAAAAATTTGAAAAAAAAACGTTGAC
This sequence comes from Boesenbergia rotunda, assembly GCA_024364735.1. Lineage (NCBI taxonomy): Eukaryota > Viridiplantae > Streptophyta > Magnoliopsida > Zingiberales > Zingiberaceae > Boesenbergia > Boesenbergia rotunda. Next base: position 133,307 of record JAGFNQ010002780.1, read on the forward strand.
TGAAAATTAAAAAAAGAGTGTGTATTGATTTCAGGCCCACGCTGGGCCTGAAATCAATACATTCAGGCCCAGCGTGGGCCTGAAATAAAAATATTTCAGGCCCAGCGTGGGCCTGAAATTTTTTATTTCAGGCCCAGCGTGGGTCTGAAATTTTTTATTTCAGGCCCACGTTGGGCCTGAAATATTTTGATTCAGGCCCGACGTGAACTCAAAATTTTTTCTATTTTAAAAATATATTAATACATAAAAAACCTATCAAAACACTTAATTTAAGATTCAAACACAGAGCCTGAAATCATCCCAGGAGAATCTGAAGTCAAATAACTTCATATCGTATAAATAATTAATTTAATAAATAATAATTAAGTATAAAAAAATATTTTTAAAATTAAATTTTTTTTTTTTGCCCTGGGCCTGAAGTCATCAGACTTCAGGCCCTCCATCATTCAAATAAAAAAATATAAAAAATTTTTTTATAAAAAGGTTTAATATATAATTACATATTATATATGAGTGGTTTAGGTATATCAGTGAGTTTGGGTGCCGAAACATCTAATAGGAGTGGTCTAGGAGATGAGATTCTAGGTGCCGAAACATCTAATCTTGCTGTATCACCAATGCTATAGGAGTGGTTTAGGTATATTAGTGAGTTTTGAGCAAAACTCACTGATGGACTTACCATATTTGGAATTCTGAAAACTCTATATCAGTAGACAGGGTTGAGCTAGGAGATGAGATTTTGGGTGCCGAAACCTCTAATCCTGTTGTATCACCAATGCTATAGGAGTTGTTTAGGTATATCAGTGAGTTTTGAGCAAAACTTACTGATGGACCTACCATATTTGCAATTCTGAAATCCCTATATCGGTGGACAGGGTTGAGCTAGGAGATGAGATTTTGGGTGCCGAAACCTCTAATCTTGTTGTATCACCAATACTATAGGAGTGGTTTAGGTATATCAGTGAGTTTTGAGCAAAACTCACTGATGGACCTAACATATTTGGAATTCTGAAAACCCTATATCAGTGGACAGGGTTGAGCTAGGAGATGACATTTTGGGTGCCGAAACCTCTAATCTTGTTGTATCACCAATGCTATAGGAGTGGTTTAGGTATATCAGTGAGTTTTGAGCAAAACTCACTGATGGACCTACCATATTAGGAATTCTGAAATCCCTATATCAGTAGACAGGGTTGATCTAGGAGATGAGATTTTAGGTGCTGAAACTTCTAATCTTGTAGTATCACCAATGCTATAGGAGTGGTTTAGGTATATCAGTGAGTTTTGAGCAAAACTCACTGATGGACCTACCATATTTGGAATTCTGAAAACCCTATATCAGTGGACAGGGTTGAGCTAGGAGATGACATTTTGGGTGCCGAAACCTCTAATCTTGTTGTATCACCAATGCTATAGGAGTGGTTTAGGTATATCAGTGAGTTTTGAGCAAAACTCACTGATGGACCTACCATATTTGGAATTCTGAAAACCCTATATCAGTAGATAGGGTTGATCTAGGAGATGAGATTTTAGGTGCTGAAACCTCTAATCTTGTAGTATCACCAATGCTATAGGAGTGGTTTAGGTATATCAGTGAGTTTTGAGCAAAACTCACTGATGGACCTACCATATTTGGAATTCTGAAAACCCTATATCAGCGGACAGGGTTGAGCTAGGAGATGAGATTTTGGGTGCCGAAACCTCTAATCTTGCTGTATCACCAATGCTATAGGAGTGATTTAGGTATATCAGTGAGTTTTGAGCAAAACTCACTGATGGACCTACCATATTTGGAATTCTGAAAATCCTATATCAGTGGACAGGGTTGAGCTAGGAGATGAGATTTTGGGTGCCGAAACCTATAATCTTGCTGTATCACCAATGCTATAGGAGTGGTTTAGGTATATCAGTGAGTTTTGAGCAAAACTCACTGATGGACCTACTATATTTGAAATTCTGAAAACTCTATATCAGTAGACAGGGTTGAGCTAGGAGATGAGATTTTGGGTGTCGAAACTTCTAATCATGTTGTATCACCAATGCTATAGGAGTGGTTTAGGTATATCAGTGAGTTTTGAGCAAAACTCACTGATGGACCTACCATATTTGGAATTCTTAAAACCCTATATCAGTGGACAGGGTTGAGCTAGGAGATGAGATTTTGGATGCCGAAACCTCTAATCTTGCTATATCACCAATGCTATAGGAGTGGTTTAGGTATATCAGCGAGTTTTGAGCAAAACTCACTGATGGACCTACCATATTTGGAATTCTAAAAACCCTATATCAGTGGACAGGGTTGAGCTAGGAGATGAGATTTTGGGTGCCGAAATCTCTAATCTTGCTGTATCACCAATGCTATAGGAGTGGTTTAGGTATATCAGTGAGTTTTGAGCAAAACTCACTGATGGACCTACTATATTTGGAATTCTGAAAACTCTATATCAGTAGACAGGGTTGAGCTAGGAGATGAGATTTTGGGTGCCGAAACTTCTAATCTTGCTGTATCACCAATGCTATAGGAGTGGTTTAGGTATATCAGTGAGTTTTGAGCAAAACTCACTGATGGACCTTCCATATTTGGAATTCTTAAAACCCTATATCAGTGGACAGGGTTGAGCTAGGAGATGAGATTTTGGATGCCGAAACCTCTAATCTTGCTATATCACCAATGTTATAGGAGTGGTTTAGGTATATCAGTGAGTTTTGAGCAAAACTCACTGATGGACCTACCATATTTGGAATTCTGAAAACCCTATATCAGTGGACAGGGTTGAGCTAGGAGATGAGATTTTGGGTGCCGAAACCTCTAATCTTGCTGTATCACCAATGCTATAGGAGTGGTTTAGGTATATCAGTGAGTTTTGAGCAAAACTCACTGATGGACCTACCATATTTGGAATTCTGAAAATCCTATATCAGTGGACAGGGTTGAGCTAGGAGATGAGATTTTGAGTGTCGAAACCTCTAATCTTGCTGTATCACCAATGCTATAGGAGTGGTTTAGGTATATCAGTGAGTTTTGAGCAAAACTCATTGATGGAACTACTATATTTGGAATTCTGAAAACTCTACATCAGTAGACAGGGTTGAGCTAGGAGATGAGATTTTGGGTGCCGAAACTTCTAATGTTGCTGTATCACCAATGCTATAGGAGTGGTTTAGGTATATCAGTGAGTTTTGAGCAAAACTCACTGATGGACCTACCATATTTGGAATTCTTAAAACCCTATATCAGTGGACAGGGTTGAGCTAGGAGATGAGATTTTGGATGCCGAAACCTCTAATCTTGCTATATCACCAATGCTATAGGAGTGGTTTAGGTATATCAGTGAGTTTTGAGCAAAACTCACTGATGGACCTACCATATTTGGAATTCTGAAAACCCTATATCAGTAGACAGGGTTGAGCTAGGAGATGAGATTTTAGGTGCCGAAACCTCTAATCTTGTAGTATCACCAATGCTATAGGAGTGGTTTAGGTATATCAGTGAGTTTTGAGCAAAACTCACTGATGGACCTACCATATTTGGAATTCTGAAAACCCTATATCAGTGGACAGGGTTGAGCTAGGAGATGAGATTTTGGTTGCTGAATCTTCTAATCTTGCTGTATCACCAATGCTATAGGAGTGGTTTAGGTATATCAGTGAGTTTTGAGCAAAACTCACTGATGGACCTACCATATTTGGAATTCTGAAAACTCTATATCAGTAGACAGGGTTGAGCTAGGAGATGAGATTTTGGGTGATACAAAATCTGTCCACTGATATAGGGTTTTCAGAATTCCAAATATGGTAGGTCCATCAGTGCGTTTTGCTCAAAATTCACTGATATACCTAAACCACTCCTATAGCATTGGTGATACAACAAGATTAGAGGTTTCGGCACCCAAAACCTCATCTCCAAGCTCAACCCTGTCTACTGATATAGAGTTTTCAGAATTCCAAATATGGTAGGTCCATCAGTGAGTTTTGCTCAAAACTCACTGATATACCTAAACCACTCCTATAGCATTGGTGATACAGCAAGATTAGATGTTTCGGCACCTAAAATCTCATCTCCTAGACCACTCCTATTAGATGTTTCGGCACCCAAACTCACTGATATACCTAAACCACTCATATATAATATGTAATTATATATTAAACATTTTTATAAAAAAAAATTTTATATTTTTTTATTTGAATGATGGAGGGCCTGAAGTTTGATGACTTCAGGCCCTCCTTGGGCCTGAAGTCATCAGACTTCAGGCCCAGGGCACAAAAAAAAAATTTAATTTTAAAAATATTTTTTTATACTTAATTATTCTTTATTAAATTAATTATTTATACGATATGAAGTTATTTGACTTCAGATTCTCCTGGGATGATTTCAGGCCCTGTGTTTGAATCTTAAATTAAGTGTTTTGATAGGTTTTTTTATATATTAATATATTTTTAAAATAGAAAAAATTTTGAGTTCACGTCGGGCCTGAATCAAAATATTTCAGGCCCAACGTGGGCCTGAAATAAAAAATTTCAGGCCCACGCTGGGCCTGAATGTATTGATTTCAGGCCCAGTGTGGGCCTGAAATCAATACACACTCTTTTTTTTAATTTTCAGCCAACGTTTTTTTTTCAATTTTTTTTATATATTAATATATTTATTAATATATTTATATATTTATATTTATATTTATTAATAAATATCGTGGGATGAGATATTAATATATTTATTAATATTTTTTATATATATTAATATATATTAAATATTATTTAATATATTAATTTTTATTAATCAAATATAAAAATTATTTATTTATATTTTTAAATCACGTTGGATGAGATATTTGTTAACTGAAATATTTTTTTGATATTTACCTTACAACGTTTTCAACGCCGATTTCATATTATATTATTTTAAAATAAAAGTCTGAAAAAGTATCTGCAGTTGTCTCGAAATTTGTTACTGAGAGAGAGAAGGAGAAAGACAGTAGATGACAGGAGGGGTATAAAAGGAAGTTCACTATTATTATGTGCGCCTTTTGGTGAAAATGAAACCATGGTACTGTGTTTGGTAAATACCTATTCTTGGGTATGCCTTTTGGTAAATTGCCGATGAAAATAACATGACCATTGCATATCATAATGAAAAATAAACATGAATTGTAGTTTATAAGTAGGGCTACCACCCACACTTTCCTTAAAAGAGAAGACATTAAACTTAAAAATTATATAAAGGTGTTATTATGACAGCATGCATATAATAGCTCATCATTACCAATTTATATAGAAAAAATTATTCTAAACTCTCGAATAACAAATTTAATTTCCTCTTCAATTCCTACATCTGCAAAAATTTATTTCAACATCTAGCTAGAATATTTTATTTACTTTAATTACCGATTTATCTAATTATCCTCGAATTTTTTAGATATAAATAGTCTAAAATAAAATATAATTTCTCTTAAATTCAAAATCATTTAACTAAAATATAGTATATTTTCTATCAAATCGAGTGTGACCTAATTGATTTATTCTAAACTAATGGATTGGTATAAACTCTTAATTAATTGATCAAACGGAAAAGAGTTATACTCAATTTGATAGAAAATATACTAAATTCTAATTTAAATATGCTAAATTTAGGAAAAATTATATTTACTTTCGAACTTTTTGTACTTATTTATAGTGTTCTCTTATGACAAATATAACTGATCGATTATTGATCAATTTCTAATCAATCGGAGTTCGATTGCCTCAAGCTCCAATCAATTATGAGTAGCTCTGATAGATTCTCAATCAACTGGGTTTGAAAAGTTAAATGATACTGAATTTTGGAGGAATGATATTTCATTTTGGACATTTTATACCTAAAAATAATGTGGGTAATTAAGTAAATTGGTATGTATTAGAAAATTGAAGTAAATAAAACTTTGTATGTAGGGAGTGGAAATGATATGGAGACTGATAATAAAATTTGAGATACAAATAGGGATTTAAATGTAATTTACAGAATTTATATATGCATATTTGTGTGAAATTTAAAAGGATAAATAATAAAAATTTGCACAATTAATGTTAATTCATATTGGTATACATAAAATTGATACCGAATTTGAAAAGATAAAAGATAATTTAAATTGTTAGTTAATATTATAAACTATTGAACAAATTTATTCACATAAAGAAAGGAACTATTAATCCCCTATTATATCAATTAATATTACTTTTATAAGGTATAGAAATTAAACTGTAAAAGAATTTTTTTTGGAACTTATAAAATTTAATAATATATCAATATACATTTAAAAGAAATTATAGTGCACTATTTTATAAAGTAACATTATATTACATTAATAGGGCTAAATAATTTAAATAGTTTATTAATATCAATGTTAATTTATTTTAAAATGGTTAGGAGTCGATTTTGGGATTATTGCCAGAATGATGTAAATTGATATGATATATCATCAAGACTAATGTTCAACATTATCTTTGTAAAATAATATTGCTTCGCTATAGGTGTTCATGGATAACAACAATTTATTTCTCAAAATACAACTTAGATCTATTTATTTTTATTTTGACGAAAACAAACAAAATTTTATAAATTTTTCTTTGTTATTTTTGTGAGGTTCAGGTGTGACGATGTCTCCAAATAACAACACTACAAATTTCGAGACGAGCGAACCTTCTCGTAGACTTTTTTGGACTCTAGATATCAGTAATTCATTTCTCAAAATATAATGATGACGTCTCGAAATAACAACACTATAAATTTCGAGACGAGCGAACGTTCTCATAGGCTTTTTTAAGTCTCGTCACCAACTATTAAATCGCGGCTCTTCGCGATCAACACTCCAAATCGCGTCATTTGCGATCTAGCACCCCGCTTCGATCCAACGGTTGCTATTCGTTCGCCTAGTCAGCAGTCCAATCATCTCTCATCCTACCTGAGTGCCACATTATCTAAGTGTAAAGTGTGCCAACAAAGCGCCCATTGCGTGCACGCGCGCACTTGCTCACCTATGAGAAGAGATCACCTATATATATTTTTTAACTCCATTAATACAGGAGCATATATAAGGAAACAAACATGTTCGAAAATTTCAGATGTGGGACTAATCTCCATCTACTTCTTTCTATGCCAATTTTGGACTGACTTTAAACAATTAATTTCTCATTCACTCGTAATCGATTTTGAGCAAATTAATAGTCTAGATTCATATACGCGAAACGTAGATTTCGTTTTGAAGTCAATTTTGATTTTCATCGATTGATGACACCTCGATTTTCTTTTACAAAAATCGTATTTGGTCTTTTTTTAAAACTCAAATATCCAACGAAAGTTTTAAAATTAAAACAAATACAAAAATTATTATAGTTTTGTTTTTAAATTCACATATTCAATTTTTCGAAACGGCTAATTCAGAAGGTACCCAATCCACGAGTATTTTGCATCGATTATTAAAGTAAATCAGGAAATACTCAGAATGTCCATTCAAATCGTCAGCATTCTTAGAATTATCATTCCGCTGACAAATAATTCCTATCGTACGTTGCAGTTACGATTCAACTGTTAATTACCTATTAAACTACCTAAAAAAATCTAACCACTACGAGTACCAATGACATGCATGCATGATGTATAATGAATACATTTATGATTAACTACGAGTACAAGAATTTTAGAATCATCTAATTGTTTTGCATTTATAAATATGACGTTTATTAACTTTATATTTTGTTACATAAGGTTTGTATTTTTTAAAAAATTAATTTATTATGATTTTTAAAAATAAGTAGGATGACTTTAATTATGTCATTAGTTTTAAAATTTAAGAAATTTGAATTATTTTTGATAATTAATTAATGAATATCATAAGTTACTTGGAAAATTTTGTAATTAGGTATATTCAACTATAAAAGCAAAGTTCATATAAATATCGTGTTTATAATTTAAAGTTTATAAATTTATTATTGCAGTAATTCTTTAAGTGAGTATATAATTATAGGTAATTAAATGGTCAAAGTATTTAAGAAATAAAAATTATTAAATTAAATTAGATTCAGATTTATATAAGTTAATTATTGCATGCATCACCATTGGAAGATTTATTTTAATAAAAATTATTTTTTAAAGATATGATATTTGAAAGATTTAAATAACTTAAATATTAAAATAGTCATGAAGATTAATAAAATATTAAAAATAGATTCGGGCATAGTACTGTAGCTAGAGATCCAGTCTCAAAACATCTCACTCATTGCATAATAAATAGTGAGTTCAACCGGTCAAGGGATCTGACCAATTAGGGTTACGATCGTGTGAAAGTTCTTGCCAAAACTTTATTTAGATGCATTAGAAAGGAAGAAGTGTAATGATATCATCCACATTGATGGTAACTTTCTTGAGCAAATACTCAAGTTGATTTCCAATCTGTGCAGTTGTATATTAAAACAACTAAAAAATAATATTTTGAAAAGTTGATAATCATGATGTCACATCTTTTTAAAATATGAATTATTTGAGTTACGTCTGAAGATGTGATTGATTTGATAACCAAAACAAAGCATATTCATGATCATGCAATGACAAAACAAAAGAAATGCTACAGTGGAAGTAATCATGATCTTTTACAATATAATACGGCCAAAAAAGCAACCAGACTTGTTCAGAACTTCAAAGATTTGGACAAGAAGGCCAACTGTTAATTTCAGAGACAAATTGTTAAAATCCATAAAATACCGTCTGATACTCCTTAATGAAACACATCACGACAAAAAGCTTCCGTAACAACTGAGAAAGTACAGCCTTTACAAGATCCTACTGAGATTCCCAACACCAAGAAAAATCTCCCAGAAACACGGTGACAGTCAAAGATTTATAGACTGTAGTTTGATCTTGCAAGCATTGTCCGGACAAGCACACTGTTCTTTGGCATGCTCATCCGATCTCTCAATGCAAGAACTTTACGACGTCTTTCGTGGATTTTCAGATATCTATTTTTCAGACTCTGGAGCTTTAGCAAGGTCTTGTATGTGATCAGAATGGTCAGGAGCTGGAGGATCATCTTGTTGGGGCTTGTTATCTGAAGCAAGTTCATTTGGTTGATTTCCCTCTGACTCGCTCAGATGGTTTGCTTCAGACTTGGAATTCAGGAATCTGCCTCCACATCCTCTTGTTCTTCTTAAAGCATGCAAGTGCCGTGATTCATGAAGGTAAGGCTGTGGGGGAGTCAGCAATGAATTGTGTTAGCTACATGTTTGGTTGTTTTGGGTTTAAAGGAAACGTGACATTAGCAAGCAACGTAGTTAGTCATTACATAGACATAAGCAAACAAACTAAAAGAATTAAGGCCCAACTCCAATGATCAATAGAAACAACTACAGATCCATAATCAGCCAAAATGAGTGAGAGACATTAAGACTAGCAGATGAGTTAAATAGTACAAATAAATCAAGAAATTCAATACGCCACATTACTACTATGGCCTGTCCACTATGGAGATTAAAAACATGGAAAGAGATTAAGGTGTGTGTCTCTACTGCTACCAAAATGCAACGTAGATAAAACCTACATGTTAAGTCACTTGTTCTGGCAGCATGATATTGAAAGTTCTATCATGTTGACATAAACCATGGACAGGGAAACTACTGGCAGAATTGGGAATTCAATTCCGATGTTATCCAAAAGGTTTGCCGTCACGGACAGTCGAAATACATGTTGCAGTGGGCAAGCCTCACAACTGTGATTCAATTAGGCTCACAAACTAATATCACAATTTTTTTTACAGGCGATGAAAGTAGAAATCTGGCATGCAAGGCTTATGAAAGTTTTCAAATTGTTCCTATTCCTATATAGAAGCAAAACTCGAGGTAAACTTCACCTGCATAATAATTTAAAGAATGTTGATAAATAAATGAAATGCCTCATTTTATTAAATTTGATGCTGATACGATTTATATTTATTTAGCTTTTAATAAAACAAAAAAAAACAAAAAACATCAATGAAAGGGTGATAGCAGGCCAAACTAGACTGCACTTCTAGTTTTAATCTAGGTACATTCTAGTTTTAATCTAGGTACACATACCTTACGGATTTTAGCTAATTTATTTTCTGATTCTGCTTTTGCTCGAGACTGACGACGCCTTAAGATACCACGATATTGCTTTGCATTGACATAAACAGGTTCTTCAACAGCATCAGTTTGCAAAGGCACACCAGGATGATGCACCCCGATCAGTTGTGGTTGGATCTAAATGAAATTGCCAATTTTAAGAGAGAAAATAAGTAATTGCTGGCCATAGTAAAAACAAATTTGTAGATGCTCAAAGGACTGTGATATTTGAATGGTAATTCATGCATGCTTGATGGGATAACTTCTACCACTTGCTGTCCAGCATAGGCTGCAAATATTCCCCATAGAAGGGATCCACATACGGGTAAGCTCTGGAGACTGCCACAAAAAAGTAATTTTAACAACGATTAGCCAATATCAGTCCATCATCATTATTTTTTTTTTGAAATGAAATCCACCACTAACAGAACTTGAGCAAGGCTTGCACATCTAANTAATAGTACTAAACTCTAGCCTGGCTTTATCTCCACACTATAACTTTCAAGAGCTGGACATAATAATAGGAAACGCTACTCAAATTCTTAGCTGTTTCAACAAGTTGCCATTACTTTTCTTTATCTGAAAGAAAGAGGCTGAAGCAATGAATCTAATGAACCACCATGGCACAAGCATTTGCCTTTACAAAAACAAGAATAATATATTTTCCCTCAACAAAAAAGAAAAGAAAAAAAAACGAGACTATAGACAAAAATCTGAACCTGACATTGTTAACTTTACCAATTTTTGCAAGTTTGAAGTCTCTTTGTTTCTAGGAAGCAATTAGACAATATCCAAAATCCCAAGCTAGGTAAAGCATAATGCACTGAAACAGCCATAAGATAATTAAAGATCCTTTTGGAATTCTAAGGGAGTGGAAATGCCCTCCAATTAAAGTTCCAACCAACCTTCACCTGCCTGTTATCTCTATATCATAATGCATTGCCCCACCCTCCAATTAAATTGTAACTATCTAATCCTATCTAGCCATCAAGAAAGAAGTATTATTCACAATAATTGATGCTAATACATTTGAATGCTCATCACCCACCTCATGTTCTATGATTTTACTTTGGTTTTAGTGGTTGAAAACAACTTTGAGACACCATCCTTTTTGCTATTCTTCCATTCAAAACCAAAAAATAAGGGGCTTCAAAAGATAAACAGATCAAACTTTGCCACAGAAAAAGACTGACTTTACTAATATACTCATTTTTGTGCATGCTAAGTTACGAATAAACCTTCTTTATCGCATACAGATCTAGTAATAGAAGTAGCAAGTGGGCAAGCTTTTTCAAGCATCAAATTTCCAAGGAAATTAGTTTCTTTTTTACACGAATCGTATATGACCTGATTACAACACCAATTGAACAACAACAACATCATCAATTACAGCAACAATTATTCAAAACTACGACAGAACAACCAAAACCACATACGAAATTCCTCTCTTTTTTTCCCTCATTAAAAAGGTGTTTTCTCACACCAAAGCATAGATCTGCAAAGGATACATCTAACCTCGGCACTGGGTGATGGCGGAGCAGCTGCGGGAGTAGGGGTTAGCCTGGGCGCCCGGGCGGCAGTTATAGTAGGAAGCGCCTCGACGGGAGCACGGGACGGTGTCGCGCCTGAGGGCGCCGTAGCTGATGTAGTTGGCGGTGGCGAGGACGCGGCGGCTGACTTCCGATCCGAGGTCGAACTCCTCGCCCGCGAGGCACTCCGCAATGGTGCCGCGGCAGCCGGAAAGGGCGGGGATCCATCCGAGATCCGCGGCGGCCCCACTGGCCGCGTCCGGGGACAGTGCGGCGGCGGCGACGACGAGGACAGCGACGAGGAGGGAGACCGGCAATAGCTTCGCCATTAGTTCTCGGTGGAGAGAGTGAGAGGGGGAAAGGCAAAGGCCCTCTTGTTTAGGGTAGGAATTAATGGATGAAGGAGGTTTGGAAGGGAGATGAGCGTGTTTATTATAAGGTGAGGCGAGTGAGAATAAAGCTTGGAGGGTTGTTGTAATGGAGTAGGAATATACTTCTGTTTTTTTTCTAACACTTGTTTGAATTAACACAGATTTTACTTTGATTTATTCTTTTCGATTAAATGCTACGATTTATTTTATTTGACCTTTTCGCATTGGTGGAGGCTGAAATAATTACTGTTAATTAAATGAAAATTGATAACAGTTTAAATCCTGTCAACAAACAGGCTCTCACTCGGATGACTAGATCGAATCGAGATGACTTAAGTTGCAACAGCATATAAGTCGGGATCGGATTCAAATATCTCGCTTGGATTTTAAGGGGAGCGAGATACTTGATTTTTTCTGTATATCTACTTTAGTCATTAACCAATGTCAACTTAATTTCCAAGGTTGAAGGTGTGTGTGTGTTTTTTAAATTTAGGTATCCAAGCTGAACCTGATCTGATCTGATGTCAATTTGGGCCTCGACCTAGAAGGGCCTTAGGCCTATTCACGTTCCTTTTTAAAGTCCAAATCCGGCTACGAGATTGAGCGATTAAGTCTACAATGGCCATTTAACTCTAGGGTTCTCTACTTGCTATATTTTAACAACGCGGCGCTGCGGTAAAGGAGGGAGCGAGGCGGGACTCGGAATAGTATTCAGGATCTAGGAGCCGACATCTGCTACAATGGTTCGTTCCATTCGCTTGTTTCAGATGCATCTCTTTGCTCTTGAGTTTTCTGATGAATCGCTTGCTGTTTGTTTCGCTGTTTTTTTTTTTTTTTTTGGAATTCTTGATTCTTTACCCGTGAATCATGTCGCCTAGAGTAAAGTTTTGTTCTTTATGGCTAGATTGAGTTTTGTGTTGAGCTTTACCTGATTGATCGTAGTTAGTGCGTAGATGTTGTATCAGAGAATTGCTAGATGGTTCTTCATTTCCCTTTCGACAAATAACTCTCAGATGCCTTTTACTCCATCTGCTGAATCGATTCACTACAGAAAAAGGGTCTTTGGTTATTTGCTCGGAGCAATCTCAGATAAGGTTAACTCCCAGTAGATGACTATCGGCACGGAATATTTACTTCTTTTTAAAATGCCTCGTTCTGGTCAGGAGGCATGAAGATTTTTCCCCTTCAGTTGTGTTAGTACCGAATCATTGGTGTTGGCATTCGAACTGGAATTTATCCATCGTCAAAACTTAGAAAACGATGTATTGGTTGATAATGAAATTTGAGATTGTTTCTTAGAGGTTCTTGTTACCTACATTCGGTGGACTCAGGCAAGCAAAAGTTTTGCGCCCTGAGTCATAGTAACTTGTCTCATTGAAATATGAGAGGAATGGAGTGTTGAGATGTTATGATATGCTTGAGTTGCTATTTTTGCGGCTTGAGATCAAAATTTGTGATAATGCTGAAGCTCCTCGTCCCAAAATAGTTATAAAAGTAGGATTTTTTTATCCCTTCTTGCATTTTCATTGTTAATTGATTGTCGTGTAATTTCTAAAGGTTTTTATTTGAGTTTTGATCTTTCTTGGTTCTTGTTTTCTTTGATTCTCTTCAGGCCAGGGGATTGAAGAAACATCTGAAGCGGCTCAATGCCCCCAGGCATTGGATGTTGGACAAGCTTGGCGGGGCTTTTGTAAGTAAATCTTTCCTCTCAATGTTTTCTTTTATATATATATATATATATAGTTGGTTGACTAGTGAGTTTTATTTCTTTACTAGGCTCCTAAGCCATCATCTGGTCCACATAAATCAAGGGAATGCTTGCCCTTGATACTTATTTTGAGAAACAAACTGAAATATGCTCTTGTATATCGGGAAGCGATTGCAATTTTGATGCAACTCCATGTAATGGTTGATGGAAAGGTTAGAACTGACAAGACTTATCCAGCTGGTTTCATGGGTATGTGATCAATTTTCCTTTATGGGTTATATACCTGTCTTCTTTTTGCCAAGTCTTATTCTGCAACAAAAAACTATCCAAACTACATTGTTTTATTTTGTAGATGTTGTGTCGATTCCCAAGAGTAACGAGAACTTTCGTCTCCTTTATGACACCAAAGGACGTTTCCGTCTCCATTCGATTAGGGATGAAGAGGCTAAGGTATCTGGACATTGTGCTTTATTCCATTCATGAATACTCGTTGATCATCTTGCTGTAAAATGCTGATGAATTATATAAATACACGTTAGAATTGGCGAATCCGCACTTCTCATGAACTCTTTCATGTTTTATTGCCTGTCTAATATTTCTTTTTGAACTGGAATAGTTATAAAAGTGCAATTGCAGTATTGTTTCAAAATTTCTAATTCTACTTGGACAGTTGGACTTGTAAAATTAAAAGAGGACTGAGGGTTGTTTTTGTTTACTTAATGCAAATAAGCTTAATGAATTGACAGTAACTATATGGAGGTAAAATTGTGATGATTAAGTATTAGTTTACTGTTATATAGAAAACAATTAGTTGTTTAATTGATGTTGCTCATTTTGTATAAGAATTTGAACTTTTGAGTACTAAAACCATGCATTTCCCATGAAGTTCAAACTTTGCAAGGTTAGATCCGTACGATTCGGACAGAAGGGCATTCCCTATCTGAACACTTATGATGGCCGCACTATTCGCTATCCGGACCCACTTATCAAGGCCAATGACACCATCAAGCTTGACTTGGATACCAGGAAGATCGTAGATTTCATTAAGTTTGATGTTGGAAATGTGGTCATGGTGACTGGTGGGCGAAATACTGGTCGTGTGGGGGTGATCAAGAACAGAGAGAAGCATAAGGGAAGCTTTGAGACCGTCCACATTCAAGATGCCACTGGGCACGAGTTTGCGACTCGCTTAGGCAATGTGTTCACCATCGGGAAAGGAACGAAGCCATGGGTATCTCTTCCCAAGGGCAAGGGTATCAAGCTTAACATTATTGAGGAGGCGAGAAAGCGCCTGGCAGCTACTGCCGGCACAGCCGTCACTGCTTAGTTTTCTTTTCTTCAATAATCTGAACGTCTGTTTGGGTACCCTGCTGAGCCAACTCCATCTTGACAACTTGAAGATCTTTTTTCTTTGTATTGTAACTATGCCTTCAAACATTCATCTGTTTCTGGATACTATGCAAGAGACTAGTTTATTTATTAGTTATTTGATGTAGTTAGATGATTTCAGTTATTGCTATCAAATTTGGTATTAACATTATGCTTAATGATGAATAATTCTCATATGAAATGTTCATTTCTTTGCTTTAACTGTTGTAACCAATCATCCACTCTCCTGTTCTTTGCATTCTTGTGTTTAACACTTTATTTCTTTCATGCATGATGTGTATAAATTTTATTATTATTGGTAGCTAATTTAATAGTATTTAGAAATAATTTAGTAAAACAGATTAATAGTAATATAATTTAGTATTACCTATAATAAAATTTAATAACATTTATAAATAATGTTTAATAGCACTATAATACATATCATATAATTTAGAATTAAAAAAAAATTGAAGGCGAACTTATGTGACCAATCTTCAAATTTATCAAATTAATAATTTTAATTGATTTTCCTGATTTTGTATTAGTAGTTAATATATCAATAAATTATATACATTTTGATTTTTTTAATTGTCTTTATTTTTTAAAATAAAAAAAGTCTAAAATGAAGTATAAGTTATGTTAAATTCAGTTTAATTTAATTAGAATTACTCAATCAATTAAATTTAGGTTAATTGATTGATATAAATTCTTAATTAATTCATGGAGAAAAGTGTCATACTCATAGAAAATATATTTTATAGTTAAATGGTATTGAATTTAAAAGAATTATTTTTTCTTTTAGACTTTTTTATATCTATACAAAATAATGAGAGTTTCTATTCTCTACTGAAATTAAATGGTCTTCAATTTAAGAGAATTATATTTTTCTTTTAGACTTTTTTATATCTATAAAAAATAATGAGAATTTCTATTTCTTCTAATAAATAGAAAAAAAAATTATGCTTAATTTGTTTATAAATATATTAGATTTTAATTTAAATATGTGAAATTTAAAAATATATATATTTTTAAAATTTTTATACTCGTAAAAATGATAATAATTAAGTAAATCGCTGAACTAGCAGTTGAAGTAAAAAAAAATTGTTATATTGCTCTTTGCATTAAGTTTGGGTTAGGGAGTGTGAACCATTTACACATAACATATTCTTATTTTTGTTATATTTCTTTGTTTGTTTTGTTTTGTTTTGTTTGTCTGCGGATGTGATGTCGTCGCTGCTTCCGCCGCTAAAGCTGCCTCCGTCGGCGGCGTCGGGGGAGTCGCTGCCCCCTGCCGCTCATCGGATCCTGCATGCCATCAGCACGTGCACCTCACCCGCCCAGCTCCCCCTCATCCAGTCCCAAATCCTCCTCCACCGCCTCCACCCCAACACCACCGTCGCCTCCGCCTTCATCAACGTCTGCCTCGCCCTCCGCCGCCTCTCCCCCGCCCTCTCCCTCTTCTCCCGCCTCCCCCGCCCCCACGTCTTCCTCTGCAATACCCTCCTCCGCGCCCTCCTCCTCCTCCCTTCATCTTCCCCTTCTCTCCCGCCTCTTCTCCTCCTCTCCCACATGCTCCGCTCCACCGTCCCACCCAACCGATACACTTTCCCTCTCGTCCTCAAGTCCCTTCCCCACGGCGACCTTCCTCGCGGCCGCATGCTTCACGCCCTGTCTCTCCGATTCGGCCTCGACTCTGACCTCCACGTCCGTAACTCCCTTCACCACCTCTACGCCACGGCTGCCGACATCCCCTCCTCCGAGCAACTGTTCGATGAAATGCCCGCCCCCGATGTCGTGGCCTGGACCACCCTCATCACCGGTTACGCAGGATGCCACCGTTCTGGCGACGCCCTTCTCGCCTTCGAGCGAATGCATTTCGCCGGCGTGACTCCTAACCGCGTCACCATGGTAAGCGCCCTGGTCGCTTGCGCTGCCCACGGAGCCCTTGACGTCGGCGTCTGGATCCACGACTACATTCGCAACCGCGGCTGGAAGCTCGACGTCGTCCTCGGGACCTCACTCGTGGACATGTATAGTAAATGCGGTCGGATTGACGCCGGCCTCGAAGTGTTCTGGCGCATGGCCGAGAGGAATGCATACACCTGGAATTCCGTCATCATGGGGCTCGCCCTCGCCAAATGCGGCAGAGAAGCGCTCCAATGGCTCTCGAGGATGGAGACCGAGGGCGTCAGGCCGGATGGCGTCACGCTCATCGCCGTCCTGTGCGCCTGCAGCCACTCAGGCCTCGTCGAATCCGGGCGGCAATTGTTCGACTCGATGGTGGCTGGCAAGTACGGATTCCGCCCGGGGATCAAGCACTACGGCTGTATGGTCGATCTCCTGGGGCGCGCCGGCTTACTAGGCGAGGCTGTCAGGTTCATAGAAGCGATGCCGTTTGCGCCCAACGTGGTCATCTGGGGATCCCTCCTCCATGGCTCTAGAGCTCGCGGGGAGTTAACAATCAGCGAGCTTGCGGCGAGAAAGCTGGTGGAGCTCGAGCCAAAAAACATCGCGCATTACGTGGTGTTGTCGAATCTGTATGCCGAGATGGGGCGATGGCAGGAGGCAGAAGAGGTGCGGAAGTTTGTGAAGGAGGGTCGGTTGCGCAAGGATCCGGGTTGGAGCTTCGCAGAGTCCACAAGGGTGGAGGAATGCGTAGCTTTGAAGAACATTGCTTCAGGTGTTTGACACAATGCTTCTGTGGATGATGGGAAGCTGTTGCGAAGATTTTTTCCTCCAAGCTTAACATGAATGAATCCTTTTGCATCGGTGAAGATAAATAGTGCAGCCTAGAGAGGCAGAAGCAGTCATTTGACGAAGAAGCTGAGCTGATACGATAGGCCGTCGTAGCAAGCCAGACAAACAGTGTCATTGATCAAATAAGTAGTAAGGGCTTTTGGTAGCATTCTTTCATTTCTTAATTAGTTTGCTAAGAGTTCTTGCATTTGTATGAATGAGTTATTGTTGAAGATAAAATTCTTTCGTCCTGGCTTACCTTGATTGGGAGCCCATTGAATTTGCCATTCCTGTTTTGTTTCTGCCGTTCGTAAAAAATACAAGGGCAAAATTAAAAAATAAAAAAGCGCTCCAAATTATGCAAATAGGATGACTTCTTTTTAAGTAAAAAAATATATAATAACAAAGCATCCCATCAGAAATTTTATTTTTAAAATAATTCTTATCCAACAATACTATTGTAGTTATCAGTAGTTATTACAATGTTATTCTTCTTAGTAGCTATCAGTAGTTATTGATAAGACCAATATATGAGTTAGAGAGGGGAAGAGTGATTAGTTTTGATTTACTTGTTAATGATTTATCGCTGCGGAAGACTCCGAATAATGCTAAGACCTAAGGATTTACTTGTGATCCTGTCGCGAAGCGAGGTGGACTTTCAAGAGCACGTGGTCTCCTAAGGATCACGAACCGTCGATGATGTCTCCGACGCTAGCTTCGATTTACAAGGCAAAGACCGTTAGAACCCGTCGGAAAAAGACCCCGGTAAGGTACTCCGATGGTCAAGTCAGTCCCCGGTGGTGGAAGAGCAGCAAAGGCAATAGAACAGTAGCAAAAATACTATTGCGCGTACCTGGGGATATGGAGTGGAGAGGCTTATATAGCCAGGGGAGCTGACATTTTCTGCCAAATCTGCCACCTTTTGTCGCGTAGTGAGGATAGGGTAAGGCATACCTAGAGGTGGCAGGGTAATATGTCGCATACTGGAATAAGGAAGTAGGCACTGTCAACTTTTAAGCAGGCGCCGTCAGGCACCGCTCGGCCTGACACCAACGTATGTGGTTGTAGTACGGGGGGACAGGGCATGACAGGGAGATCATGGCGTCAGCGAGATACTCGCGATTCTGGCTGGAATGGTACCTGACATGCGCCGACCCCGTACAGCTTCTGCGAGTCTTATGTCAGGGAGTGGTTGTTCTGATAAGTCACGACAAGAACCTTAAACAACTTGACTTCCCGAGTTAAGGAAAGCTTTCCGAGCGAAGGTATGCTTCCCGAGTCGTGGTGCGCGCGGTTCGGGATGAACGTCCGAACTTGGCTGACTCGAGGGTAGTCTGGTCAATGACCGAGTACTCTTCTAGTTCGGGGTGCTTTTGATTCGGGGATCTAATGACATGGTGATACTTTGAGTGAAGATTTCTCTGGCTCGGGAGTGTTGGACCTTGGATGGCTAGAGAGGGGGGTGTGAATAGCCAGACACTAAAACTATTCGCTTCTATTAAGTTTCTGCACTTAAGGGTTAGCAGCGGAAGAATACAAGTATAAACGCAGGAACAAAAATACAGAAACTAAACACAAACCTAAGACGCTAACACGGATGGTTTACAAGGTTCGGGGATAACTTGCCCCTACTTCTTGGCGTGCCTATAAGGTGGGCGATCCCTTGATCGTCGGTAGATCAAGCCCCGGAACTCCGGATAGAATAGAGCATCCTTCTCGGTGGAGAAACCTCTCCACAATCGTCTCAAGATGATATGAGATTGAGTACAGGAGATCACAAGAGGAACGCTCACACAAATATAGCAGGAACACTTAAGCACGAAGCTATACAGAGAGCTCAAAACACCACAGCAAAACATTTCTCAAGTTTTCTGTTCGTTCTCCACCGCTCCTCTGCTTCCCAGCTTCTTCTTAATCGTCTGCTCACCCAGCGCGTCTGCAACCTTTGTCACCAACCCACTGACCTCGCTCAGTCCACTGAACCCTCTTCAGCCGAGCCTCAGGCCAGTCGTCAGCTTCGCCAGCCAGTTGCCAGCCCGCGCCAGAAGCCGTTGAAATCTGCGAAGGGAAAACGGACAAACCTGACCGAAGCGACAGTCGCCACTTGACCCTCCTTCTTAGTTTGAGTCATCCCTGTCTTACCTGCACACTCAACAGAGCTTAGTACAGCATATCAAAAGGAATCAGCAGGTATCAGAAAGAAAATAGAACGAAATTAGAGCATCTGACAACGTTTTCAAATTAAAGTTCAGACACTAATCGGTCACCAGACCGATCAGTGAAGTCCCTGATCGATCAGGTCACCTCTTGATTGATCCAGTGACTCTGTGATCAGTCACACTGACCGATCAGGGATGTGGATCGGTCACTCTGATTGATCCAGTAGTTTGCTCCAGCTCCCACCAGCCAAAGTCTCCTGATCAGTCACCTGACCGATCAGGTTGTGCCCTGATCGGTCTAGTGACCGATCAGGTCATTCCTTGACCGATCAGGAACCATCCTGATCGGTCCAGGAGGCTTGTTCGGTCACACTGACCGATCAAGGTTTTCTCCAGAAGGCTTCTCTAATCGTTCACCAGAACGATCAGATGCCAAACAGAAATCTTTCTGTTCTCTCCCTGATCGTTCACCAGAACGATCAAACCCCATGGATCGGTCACCAGACTGATCCACAACCAGGAGTTGGTGCCAACTCCCTGATCGGACTCTAGATTGATCCAGCTCCAACCAATTTAACCCTAAGTCTAGAGAACAGGCTCCCTAGCCTTCTCTGACTCATGCTCAGTCCCCCGGACCAAGACTCCGTGCCCAGCTTCACTCACCGGGACTTCATTTAACCTAGCTTCACTCACTAGGACCTGACTTAACTCACCAGGGTTTCGGTCACCTAGCTTCACTCGCTAGGACCCGTTCACTCACCGGGATTTCAGTCACATGACTTCACTCACCAGGACCCGGCTTCACTCACCAGCGTTTCGGTCACCTAGCTTCACTCGCTAGGATCCGGCTTCACTCACCGGGATTTCAGTCACTTGGCTTCACTCACCAGGACCTGGCTTCACTCACCGGAATTTCCATCACCTAGCTTCACTCACCAGGACCCGGCTTCACTCACCGGGATTTCCGTCACCTGGCTTCACTCACTAGGACCCGGCTTTACTCACCGGGATTTCAATCACCGGGCTTCACTCACCGGGACCCGGCTTCACTCACCGAGATTTTCGTCACCTAGCTTCACTCACCAGGACCCGACTTCACTCACCGGGATTTCAATCACCTGGCTTCACTCACCAGGACCCGGCTTCACTCACCGGGATTTCGTGCCCAGTTCCCGACCAGGACTTAAGCCGAACTTATCCAACCAAACTTAAATCGGTGTCAACACGAAAACAACAAACGGGTCAGACTGCATCAACAGGGAGGACCTCAGGAGCGTGGGCCGCCACGCGTTCGGCTGGGCCCTGAGTCGAGAAGTGTGCGGGGGCATGCTCGCTTACGGCTTGTACGAAGTTGAGAACTTGAACCATCGGTTGGATTGTCCCCAGGGAGCGTGGGCCGTCACGCGTTCGACTAGGAACCGAGCCGAGAGGTGTGTAGGAGCAGACCCACTTATAACTTTCGAATACTTTGAGTTGTAACTCCCCTGACTCGGGAGTGCTAAAGCTTAGGGATGTTGTGAGTCGGAACTTCTTCGACTCGAGATTATCCTGATTAGGAACTCCCCCACCCAGGACTTCTTGGGCTCGTGGGCCTTCGGGGCCTTTAGCCCTTTTTGTCTTGGTCAGGGCTAATGTTTCCTCGTGTTCAGGGGAACTGGGCTGATTCGCCTGTACTGGCCCCATATTTAACGGGCCCTTGGGGCCCGTAAAACCCATCTCCTCCTGACGGGTTCTCAGGCTGCTGGGCCAGGCTACACCTAAGCTGGCCCAGGATCATCTTGGTATCCACCTCTTTGAGGTAACTAATCTAAGGATCCGTTCTCGTCACTCTCTCAAACACTATAAAAGACTCCTTCGTGGAGGTAGAGAAACCTCGTATAAGCTTTCAAGAAGATACAACAAGAATACAAGCAAATACAAAAAAAAATGATACAAGATTTACAATAATGAGCTCTCTTTACTTTTCTTATTTTCTTCTAGCTTGGAATCGCCTCTAGACCCTTGGAAATGCAACAACACTATTCTCCAAGACATCTCTTAAAATAGAGATGAAGAAAGAGGAAGAGTGTGCGAAGAATGCCGAAGAGCAACGCTTCAATGCTGCGTGAAAACACTATATACCCACGACCTATGGTTCCCTTAATCGAGCACCCAATCGATTACCACGTTAGAATTAGTAGTTCAACGGCTATTTCTAAAACTTAATCGATTAACTAATCGATTAAGACGATCTTAACCGATTGCTAAATCGATTCAGCATCTTTCGTTGCTCTCGTGTAATATTGTTATAATCGATTGCTTAATCGATTACTGTCTACCTTAATCGTTAAGAGGAGGTTAAATCGATTGGTCAATCGATTCAACCCGCTTCTATTCTCGCAATCCAATTCTCCCAATCGATTACCTAATCGATTCATTCTCTCTTTAATCGATCTCTCAATCGATTAAGAGGGTTTCTATTTCGAGAAACCAACACCAATCGATTACTCAAACGATTGACCCCAACCCTAACTTGTGTGCACAAGTATAGGCTTCCCTTGCCTAATCTCGGTCAACCGTGACCTGTTAGAACATCCTTACCAAGTGTTTGATCAAACCGTTGACCGACTTGGATTTTCCCTTGCCTAGTTCCCAACTAGAACTTAACCTAGTTCCCAACCATGTTTGCCTAACCCTCGTGTTAGGTCTAGTCTCTCGGTAGACTTCCACCTTGCTAATGTACGATTTTTTCGATCCACATGGAGTTCACCTAGTCCCACTAGGTATGCCTAGTTCGACCAGGACTTTTTCCATGTCAGCGTGCAATCTTCCCGATCCACCAGGACTTCACCTAGTCCCACTAGGTGTGTCTAGTCCCACTAAGACATTTCCCGTGCCAACGTACGATCTCCCCGATCTACCTGGACTTTACTTAGTCCCACTAGGACTTTTTTCGTGCCAGCGTGCGATCTCCCCGATCCACCTGGACTTCACCTAGTTCCACTAGATGTGCCTAGTCCCACTAGGACTTTTCCCAGTCAAGTATTCAGTTAATATTGACTCACTTGACTCACACAATCTTCAATCATCATTGTCAGACATCGAAACTCAAGCTCACCTGAGCCTAGTCAAATTAGGTCAAACCCTGACCTAACAAAGATTGCACTAATAATTATTACAATATTATTTTTTTAATAGCTAAGACTATCTACTACCACGTATAGAAATTACCCCGTGGCTATTAAAACGTGTAAAATCTACTAATTAACTATTATAATTATTTTAAAATAATTTTGATTAATTTAAAATGATTTTAATAAAATTTTAATAATTATGACTATGTTGGTCGAGAGTATTTTGATATAATTTATGGTTTATATCTCAAAGTTTAAGGTTTAGAATTTTGTTATAACATGTAGAACCAATAGATAGCTACTTACTATACTATATATAAGATATTTGGTAGCTGCTATAACCTAAAAATTCAACTATTCAATTTAATCAAAATTACTACCCACAAATCATGCTTATATCAAAACTATCTTTATTTGCATCAAAATTATTTTAAATTAATCAAAAACACTTTAAACTAGTTATAGTTAAATTTTAAATCTTAAACTTTAATCATAATATCCTTAGATCATTTGAAAACAGTAGCAATAACGCGCGGCTATGAAATAGCTTTAATACATTATAATAACTACAATATTGTTAAATAAAGGATATTATGAGAATAAAATTTTTGATGAAAGCCTTTTGAATTTTTTTTTAAAGAGACATCCTTTTAGATGATTTACATAATTTGGTACTCTTTAAATTTGTCCAAAATATAAATAGCACTATAAATATCAAATGGTAAAAAAAAGGCACTTTTTCCCCATTACAAACGTAAAGAATCATTTTTCTATGTTTTTTTAATGAAATATGAAATAATTTAGTAATTCATATCTATGTGTGGATTTGAGGCAATGAAACTTGTAACTATATTCATATCAGTGATAGTTATCTCTGTCCCTCTGACTGCCAATGTATTTCGCTTTGGGTTCTTGGGCAGCTTATATGCTAGTTTCACTTCCAAAGCTTATCTTCCTCCTATATTTCTAGTCACCTGCCGGGCCAAGATTCATTAGTTTTAGTCGACTACTTTGTAACTGGGTGTGAGATTTGTTTCGGATAAAGAAACAACATAGCACTTAAAAGGATCCCATAAGAAGAGAGTTGATCCAAGTCAAATTGCAATTACATGAGGACAAACTCTTAAAAGGATCGAACAAAATCCGGGAATGTGAATGGCTAAATTAAACCAACTCGATTACATGAAAGCGTAGAATCCCATAAGAAGAGCCGCCTACATGGCAAGCCCAATGACCCCGAAGGTAGAGTGACTAGGTCGCTTTCCCAGACATCCGCGGTTCGATCCCCAGCTACGGTGCATTTGTAGGAATTTTTCCTCCAAATGGGGCACGAACCCTGGGACGCTGGGCTTCTAGACCGCCCACTGCGAGCGCTTTCCGATTTACCCTGGTGACCGATGAGAAATTTTCGTATGACCGGACCGATCGCCCGAGATTGATTGAAAAAATCTCGTTAACCAATGACCCCGAAGGTTATCATTGAACTCAAGAAAGGGGCTTGGCCCTTATGCATTGCACGACACAACTAAGAGACGCTAATTGTTCGGGTGTGTTCAAAGGTGTTTGCATTAGAAACCTTGCATTGTATAAGGTGTTTTTAATGTTTCTAAAGTACTGTCCTAGTGTGTTCAAATGTGGCCCCCGGGGCTATGGTGTGATGATAGGGCGATGATTCGTTATCTTAGACATCCGTAGTTCGATCTCTAGCTACGACGTATTTTATAAGAATTTTTCCTCCAAATGAGGCGCGAACCCTAGGACGCTGGACTTCTAGACCGTCCACTGCGACTACTTTCCGATTTACCCTGGTGATCGGTGGAAAACTTCTGTGAGGTCGGGCCGATCACCCCAGGTTCATCTGCTATCTAGTCAACATTTATTTTTTAGTGTGTTCAAATGTGTTTGCATTGAATTCACCATTGAACATCCAGATCTTGATTCTCCTTCCGCAATTGACGTACTTCACTAGATGAGGAAGAGGAACTCGGTTTGCCCCTAACTCTTATAGCTCTCATCCGATTGTATACAACTTTGGCATGAGAGTCAAGGTCATATAGGGTGGTTTTTCTTTTTCCACCGACGATATAATAATAAATGTCATTTGCCCGGTCAGCGGAAAGAAGCAGAGAACCCTCCTGCTCTGCAACAGACTGAGACGTCTGTGCAACTCTAATGATCATTGCTTCTTATTAAAAAAAAGATTTAAATTAATTTCTATAAAAAGCAAAAGAAAAATACACTAAAGCTAATATTCTTACATTAATTACAAAGGAGCGTCGATCAATATAAAAATCCATTTTTCTTTTTATAGGTCTTGCTGAATACCTCTCAACTAATGGAAGGTCTCTATAATTCAACAGTCTATATACAAAAATTGAAATACTTAAAATTATAAAAAAGAATTATAAGAATTTTGCATTATAAAAAAAAATGATGAACCAGGCAGCAGACAAATTGAACCTGGGGTGACCGGCCCGACCCCACGGAAGTTTCCCACCGGTCACCAGGGTAAATCGGGAAGCGCTCGCGGTGGCCAGTCTAGAAGCCCAGCGGCCCAGGATTCGCGCCCCATTTGGAGGAAAAATTCCTGCAAAATGCGCCGTAGCTGGGGATCGAACCGCGGATGCCTGGGTTAACAACTAGTGACCTTACCGTTGCACCATAGCCCCGGGGCAGAATTTTGCATTATAACTTCAATATCATGTGAAATCAATCATAATTAAATTTAAATCATTTAGGTCACATGAAATTAAACATACTCTTCCTAAACGATACTGCACAAAATTAAAAATTAAACAAGATAAAACGTTCCCACCATAGTGCAAAAAATTCCTACCCAAGCCTTGAATTTTGAATCAAGTTAACTACTAGGATATCAAGGTTAAATACCTTACTTCGACAAAACAGAGTAAATATCAGTTTGACTCAAGTGTCTCCAAACTCACGAGTATTAGCCTTCAAAATTTTTTTAATTTTTTTAAGTTAACTAATTTCCAATTCTTGTTCCATAAACTTTCAAACATAAAAGTCATAGAATGTTATCACTCTATTTCTTTAAGCCTTAGGGAGATAAGGCAAAATCATAAAATTCCAACAAAATAATCAAGCAACATGAGGACAAGATAACATAGGATATGTAAAAAACGTGCAACATAACTGAATTTTATTAATCTATAGTAAATCAAGTAAGTTGTAAGTATAATTAATTTAAATGGGATGATTAACAAGTCAAGCTACGTACTAAATTTATGACTATTATTCCTAAAAAATTATAAGCATTTTACTCTATTAAGCAGTATCATCAAGTAGTACGAGGATAATAAATTATAAGCAATTTATGAGGATAGAATCGGTCGTGCACTCAAAGAGGCGAGAATCAAAAAAAAAATCTTCCTTTACCTGAAGCTGGAGCAAGGGTCGTCGGAGGTGGATAGGGATGGAAATATGTCAGGTGGCCTGTCAGGGGCATGTGACCTGATCTGTGTTTAGCCTGACCTGACCTGACCTGTTTAAAAATAGAATAATATTCAGGTATGTTTCAAAGCATATTTTTCTTATCAGACCAGGCCCAAACTCAATAGAAAGACTACCAAGCCTAACAGGCTGGCCTGGGCCTGTTAAGATTAGATACATATGTATATATTTATAGGTCTGACCTATTTGAGACCAGTATAATGCAAGACTTATTTTGAGACCGGTATGATGTAAGACCTGTTAAGGTTGGTTTTCGGCCTGTTTAATGCTTTGGCCTGTTGACATGTATAAAGTGTTTTAATTTACAAGATTTGTAAACAGACCGCAGGATAGGTCAGGCTTAGGCTAAGAACAAAGCCTATAACAGACCACATGTCAGTCCCTGATCTGACCTGTTTCCATCCATAGAGGTGGAGTGGCCAGAGGAGGAGTACCCGGAGGAGATCGTCGGTCGCGAGAACAAGAATTATCGGAGGAGAGAATCACCTAAGGAGAAAATGCGCGTGTCAGGAGGAAGACGGCTGCGGGACGCAAACCCTAAGTTTATCCCAACTATAGTGATGGACTATGATCCCGACCTAGCCCAGGTGTAGCCTGGTCGGCCTACGTAGCACTGTAGGGAGACAAATCATTGACGGGAAGGCTCCGACAGTCCGGTGTGGCAAGGCAGGCTAGTCGGGTCGGGACGCCCGATCGAGAGGTCAACCTGATATAATCTGAAATAGCCCCGGCGAGAAATACCAAGTGTTGGGGCTTAAGGTCGCCCAATCAACATGTTGTCAACAGCCATTTGGCTCCCCCTAGGGGGTTCTAATCCTATGTTCTTAGGATGAATCGGGTTGGCCGAGCCCAAGTACCCCAAAGACTCGGATTGCGCCCTTGTTTAACTCGCATGGCATTAGTAGTTTTGTGAGACCTCACTCGGGTCTGCCGGTCGACGACATAGCTCAGGAATTGTCGTTTTTCGAGGGAAACACTTACTCCCTGACACCCTACTAATCAAGGTGGTACGAGAGACGACGCAGGTCAGCTCAGGACTGACATCACTCGTATCTGAATCGCGGATATCCCGCTGGTACAGTACTTGCCTGGCATGCTCCGGCAATCCATACCACAACGAACCCTGCCCATGTCAGACTGGGCGGTACCGGTCGGCGAACTGTCAGTTGACCCTGATCCTATCCCCTCATGAGATAAAAGGTGGTAGAAGCGGGGTAGAGGCTGTCAGCTCCCTCGGCTATATAAGGCTCTCCCCACTTCATACGTAGGTACGTGCGATAGAATTTTGGCTACAGTTCTTTTTCTTCAGTTTTCATTTCTTCCACTGGAGACTGACTTAATCGTCGGAGTGCCTTGCTAGGGACTGATCCCGGTGGGTTGCTAAGGTCATCATTCTTACAATTTTTGGAGCCAGCAAAAGCGGAGCTTGAGTCCACCTCGCTCTTGGGAGTTCACCTCGCTCTACGACAGGATCAGACTATTTTAATCCGTCACTATTAGCGTCGGATTCAAATTCATCGTTGCTAAGTGTGACGGATTTAACTTGTCTGTCGCTACTAACGACGAATTTTAACTTGTAACGACGGACATATTTCGTCGCCAGTCGATCTCGAATTTCCATCAATTTTTTAGCAACAGGGTTAGCTGTCCTTCGCTACTAGCGATTTGTCCGTCGCTATTGCCTAATTTTTTTCGTCTTACATCTAAAGCCCTTTTATGTACCGTTGAACACATTAGGCTTGTTTCCCCTTTATATTCACTTAGAGCAAAATAACATTCATCTTAGACAGATTCAACATCGTCGGCCCTCCGATTAGATAAGACAAATAAATTACGAGGAATATTTTGTCATTGCACGACGACCTTTTGCATAAAAAACTATTTTATATCTATTGAGAATTAATATTAAAATTTATTAGAATAATCACACATGCATATACCACTTATTGTATTAATCAATTTCATCCCTTCAAGATATTAAGCTCTAAGAGGCACAACTCATGTAAAGTAATTTCATCCCTTCAAGATATTAAGCTCTAAGAGGCACAACTCATGTAAAGTGACTTTATTGAGAAGCTTAGATACATAGGTGGGAAAATAAATTTTTTTAAAAAAGATCTAATCATTGTTTCATAAAGATATGTATTTGAATAGCCAAATGGAGGCATTGACAAAGTCAAACAACTATATGTTATGAATAATTTATTTGAATGTGGCTTGGTTAGGCACACTTATAAAGTTCTAACCATTGTATCTAGGTGTAATTTTAACCGGTATTCTGAAAACCAGATCGGATCGGTCGGTCGGATCGGTTGAACCGGATGTTGGGGTCGTTTGTCTACGCTAGAGGGGGGTGAATAGCGTTTTCGGTGCTTTCTTTCACCTACGTTGTTAGTTGCGCAACGGAAATACAAATAAAAACAAACTAACAACTACACAATGCTAACCAACCAGATTTACGTGGTTCGGAGATAAAACTCCTACTCCACGACAGTCCGTGAGGTGGACGATCCCTTGATCCTTCGGCGGATCGCTCCCCGGATGCTCTCCGGCTATCTCGTGTAGCTCCTTGTGGGTGGAGAAACCTCTCCACAATCCTCTACAAGCACCTGAGCACACAAGGCTACTATCAAGCTTTTTCCAAGCAAGATTCGCCAAGAAACTCAGCCACCACGAAGTCCTCTTTAAATAGGATTCGGGCCAGATTTCTCGCTACCAGTCGACTGCTCACTTACCAGTCGACTGGTAGGCTTCAACGGCTATAAAATATGCAATGAATGCCTCAGCCGCCTTCGCAACGGTCGACCTCCAATCGACTGGTACAGGACCAGTCGACTGGAACCAATTCCAGTCGACTGGCAGTCGACTGGTCGACCCTCCTTGGGTCGACCCGATTCTCTGTGTGTTGTGGTCCCAGTCGACTGCCACAATGGCAGTCGACTGCCCTGCTCACACACCTAAGGTTTCCCCTCCTGAGTACATTCCACTCCGCACTCAAACCCTAGGATTTCTCGAGTATAATCACACTGCACTCGTACCCTCACGACTCGACTGACTCCTCCTCCGCAGCCTCGACTCTTGCCTTCGCGCCCTCTTCATCTTCGGCCCTCGTCCCTCGGATGCGCACGCAAGCCTCCAGCTTGTCTCCATGCCACCCTTCACGTACGCCTCGAAGTCCGTGCCCATCAGCTCATCGTACCTGCACTCCATGGTCCCTCAGATGCGCACACAAGCCTCCATCTTGCCTCCATGCCATCCTTCACCGTACTGAGGCCGTCCAGTCAAGTCCATATGCGTACCTGTACAACCTGCACACTCAACATACGCATATCAAATACACAGGTAAACCTAACTTAAACCCTTTGCACAAACATCAAAACCCATGGTCACACCGGACCATCTTAGGGCCGATTGCTCCAACAATCTCCCTCTTTTTGATGTTTGGCAATCCGTTTAAGTTAGGGAAAGCAAGATAGTAGTCAATAGCAAAAACCATGCTAAATAAATGCATATGCAATGCAAAATGGATCCTATCCCAAGGCATCCTACACCTAACCCTCCAAGTTAGGATTTTCTAACACCTAGCCCTCCAGACTAGGATTTTCCCACCTAACCCTCCAAGTTAGGATTTTTCACCAACATGGGCTTTTTAAAGCTTTTCCCAAGCTCCCCCTACACTGGACTTACAAAGGCTTTTTAAGAACCTCTCCAAGGTTCCCCTTACGCAAAGAATGGAGCAACCATGCTCCCCCTCAAACTTAGCTCCCCCTAAACATAGGGTTTCTAGCAAATGTATGTTTGGTTTCCCACTTAAACCCAACATCTCTCCCCCTTTGCCATACATCAAAAAGAACCCAATAATTACCCAATTATTGGTTCTTAACATCCCAATGATCCTAAACACAGTGTACTAAACCCTCATACACTTGTTCCTTATCATTTGGATCTCAAGTCAGCTGCTGGATACCCACACCAGCCCTGACCGGGCAGTCGGGCAGTCGACTGATACTCTGATAATTAATTTTCTGGCCAAATTTCAGAAACGCGCCAGAAATTTCACAAATCTCCAAAAATTCCCAAATTTCGTGGAGAACTTTGTGGTACCATACCTACTTGGGAAAAATACATCTACCCATGTATCTATCACCATTCCCAAGTTTGACACAAAACTCAAAAATTTCAAAATGAAAATCAAGACAACTAGGAGGCAACCTCCCCCTTTACCCATGCCTTCTCCCAATTTTCATTTTTCCCAAGCTAAGTTCTACCCAACTTAACCTCCTAAACACTATATTGAGTTATCCCCAACCCAACATCTGAGTTATTCCCCTTTTGGACACCATTAAGGCTTGCTCCCAAGCAACCTTTCTTCTAGTGTCAATTAGAACTCTACAAAACCTAAAATATTCTAACGTTTGCAAGCACACTTGCTAGGATATACCCTATCCTAGAAAAATATGATATCATGGAAATATCAAGTGTGCTTGACTTTTGGTACACATCTAAGTTTCTTAAGGATTTTGCATTAAGTATCAACTTTCAAATTTGTCTCGAATTCCATGTGTTTGTCAAATCTATCCATCATAATTCGACACATGGAATTGTCCTCAATGTTCCCTGTTTAACCTCTAAATCTTAGATACCTAGGGAACCTTATCAATCCTTCTTGATTTCCATAAAATCCAATAAATTCTTATCAAATCATGGGATAACATTTTATTCAAGGACTATGAAGTTATAACCAAGAGTTTTAACCCTACAACATATCCCATAACAACCTTGTAACTTTTCATTGTTGAAACTCTCCCTTTTTATGCCTACTCTCATGTACCAGTCGACTTCCCAAATGGCAGACGACTCCCAAATCGAACAGAGAGTTTCTGGGCTGAAATTTTCTGGTGCCAGTCCAGTCGACTGGGATGGTCCCAGTCGACTGGCTCCAGTCGACTGGGGTATTCCCAGTCGACTGCCCTTCAGTTTTTCTTGCGTACAGAGATCCTGGTCGACCTCCCAGTCGACCCTCAGTCGCCTGCCACCAGTCGACTGGTATCTGAGCCAGTCGACTGGTGGCTGAATTTCAGCCCTCCTTGGTGAATTTCAGAAATGTCGTAGAAATTCCAGAAAATTCGAAAAATCTTGAAATTTTGCGAGGATATTTGTGAATTCTATATTTACTTGGGAAAAATACGTTTCCAAATAAATGTACTCCGGATCCCAAGATTGGCACAAAACTCCACTAATCCTAAAGTGTATCATTAAAACCTTAGCTCAAAGTTCTAATTTCGACCTCACCTTGATGCTTCTTCCCATACTCATTCATAATCCATTTGTAGCATCAAGTTACATGGTATTTTCAATTTAAACCCAATTTCTTTCAATTATAATATCATTTTAACTCTTTTTCTCCCTAAATCCCCTTTTTGTGTGCCAAAACCTTGGATTAAGACTTACCCAAGTCTCCCAATCCTATTTGGTACATTTCATCCAATTCCTCAGGGAGAACCTTTTGAGATCCATCTACCATGGACCCCAAAGGCTCTTAGAGCTCCCCCTTGAGCTCTGAGCCCTAGCCACCTCCCTAGGTGACTCAATAAATGCTAGGCCACACCGGTGTGCCACCGATGACTCTTGGCCCATAACGTGAACTCTCTTAACCTTAGACACTTTGTCTTTGGTTAAGCCCTTTTCTTTCCCTTTGGATGACATC
Organism: Boesenbergia rotunda; assembly: GCA_024364735.1. Classification (NCBI taxonomy): domain Eukaryota; kingdom Viridiplantae; phylum Streptophyta; class Magnoliopsida; order Zingiberales; family Zingiberaceae; genus Boesenbergia; species Boesenbergia rotunda. The sequence goes on from JAGFNQ010002780.1 coordinate 165,579, forward strand.
CCCTTGCCATCCTTGGACTTACCCTCCTTGCCATATTTATGTGCTTTGCCAGCACATTTCTCTTTGTTGGCCTTGGAGGTCTTAGCTTGGTAGCCCAAACCCGATCTATCATAGTTAGGTTTTAGGCTACTCAACACTAGGTCTAGGCCCTTGGATCCAACCTTGAATCTTTCTAGGGTCTTTTCTAATGTATCAAGCCTTGCCCTCAAGGCTTGATTTTTCCTTTCTAATTTCTTGACCTTAGTGTCCACATGTCCACCTTGGACATTTCTAGACCTACCATTCTTTCTAGGCATGTGTCTCCCCTTCTTGGGGTTAATACCTTGATCCTTAGGTGCATAAGTCGTAAGTCTATCATGATGCATGCTCTTTCTAGAATTATGATCTACCTTGTTATCCCTATTCCTATCATTATACTTAAATCCAAAATTATGCACCATTAAACATTTCTCATTAATTCTAGCATGCATGGATGAGCAATTTTCATTATTTCTAAAATGTAAGGAAGAACTTGAAATTGAATTGCATTTTACCCTAGGGTTAGGAATTACCTCCCTTACCCTTGAAGTTCTCCCTTGATGTGATCTTTGTTTCTTCCTTTCCTCTTTCTCCCATCTTCTTAGATGCTCCATCTTCTTGAATTCTTTACTCCTTGGGCACTTAGTGTGATAGTGTCCTAGCTCTCCACAAGTGAAGCATCTAATCTTCTTTTTTTTTCTTGGGCTCCACCCCTACAACCCATATTAGATATAACTTGAATGGACTTGGGTTTAGGGATTATCACCTTTTTACCTTTTGGGCACTTATCTTTGTAGTGTCCCTTTTCATTGCACCCAAAGCATACAATGTGGTCTTTAGTCCTTGCTTTGGTGGAGGTTGAGGCTTGGTTGACTTCCTCTTGATCATGTGTAGGTGAGGGTCTCTCCTCCCCCTCAATCCTTGAGGTGGTGACCTCTTCTTCTTCTTCTCTTGAGGAGGTCGATGATCTTTCACTTAGCTCCTCCTCCTCACTTGAAGAAGTTGACACTTCTTCCTCCTCGTGCGCTATTGAGCCCATTTCCTTGGGCTCTTCCACCACTTGACCTTGTGTAGGGTATTTATGAAATTCCACCAACTTGGTCCATAATTCATGTGCATTCTTATAATTCCCTACAATACTCAAAATATTGTTAGGAAAAAGATTTATTAATATACTTATTACCTTCTCATTTGCCTTTGATTGCGCTTGTTGTTCTTGAGTCCAATATCTTGGGCGGAGCTTCTTCCCATGCTTATCTCTTGGAATTTCAAATGGTTCTTCAAGCACCATCATGTACTCCCACTCCATCGCGAACCACGTCTCCATCCGTGACTTCCAATACCCGAAGTCTTCATGGTCGTAGGCCGGCGGAGCGTAGATGTTGTCCCCAAGTTTGTCTTCCATCATTCTTCTCCTCTAGCGTGTACTCTCTCGGCGGTTAGTCCGATCAAGAGCAGTCCTTGCTCTGATACCACTTGTTGGGGTCGTTTGTCTACGCTAGAGGGGGGTGAATAGCGTTTTCGGTGCTTTCTTTCACCTACGTTGTTAGTTGCGCAACGGAAATACAAATAAAAACAAACTAACAACTACACAATGCTAACCAACCAGATTTACGTAGTTCGGAGATGAAACTCCTACTCCACGACAGTCCGTGAGGTGGACGATCCCTTGATCCTTCGGCGGATCGCTCCCCGGATGCTCTCCGGCTATCTCGTGTAGCTCCTTGTGGGTGGAGAAACCTCTCCACAATCCTCTACAAGCACCTGAGCACACAAGGCTACTATCAAGCTTTTTCCAAGCAAGATTCGCCAAGAAACTCAGCCACCACGAAGTCCTCTTTAAATAGGATTCGGGCCAGATTTCTCGCTACCAGTCGACTGCTCACTTACCAGTCGACTGGTAGGCTTCAACGGCTATAAAATATGCAATGAATGCCTCAGCCGCCTTCGCAACGGTCGACCTCCAGTCGACTGGTACAGGACCAGTCGACTGGAGCCAGTCGACTGGAACCAATTCCAGTCGACTGGCAGTCGACTGGTCGACCCTCCTTGGGTCGACCCGATTCTCTGTGTGTTGTGGTCCCAGTCGACTGCCACAATGGCAGTCAGTCGACTGCCACAATGGCAGTCGACTGCCCTGCTCACACACCTAAGATTTCCCCTCCTGAGTACATTCCACTCCGCACTCAAACCCTAGGATTTCCCGAGTACAATCACACTGCACTCGTACCCTCACGACTCGACTGACTCCTCCTCCGCAGCCTCGACTCTTGCCTTCGCGCCCTCTTCATCTTCGGCCCTCGTCCCTCGGATGCGCACGCAAGCCTCCAGCTTTTCTCCATGCCACCCTTCACGTACGCCTCGAAGTCCGTGCCCATCAGCTCATCGTACCTGCACTCCATGGTCCCTCAGATGCGCACACAAGCCTCCAGCTTGCCTCCATGCCATCCTTCACCGTACTGAGGCCGTCCAGTCAAGTCCATATGCGTACCTGTACAACCTGCACACTCAACATACGCATATCAAATACACAGGTAAACCTAACTTAAACCCTTTGCACAAACATCAAAACCCATGGTCACACCGGACCATCTTAGGGCCGATTGCTCCAACACCGGAAATCGGCCAGATTTCCGATCCGAGTTGTCTCTAAAAATCGGCTACTTAAAAATTGGGTGCGAACCGTTTTGAACCGGGCGGGAACCGGTGAACCAGGCAAACCGAAAAAATCGGTGAAACCGGCTTGGTTTATTTTATTTTTCATTTTTTGATTTTTTCCCTTTTGCAGTTTTGTTTTCTTACTAAAAATTAAAAATTAAAAATTAAAATGGTAAAAACCTAGTTTGCTTTCACCCAAAGTCTCAAACGAACAAACATGTTGTTTGCTTACAAGAGAGCCATCATCGCTAGCCTCTCGCCGCGTCGCCCCGCCTCCACCAGCCTCGTCGCGTCGCCCCGCCTCTACCAGCCTCGTCACGTTGCCTTGCCTCTGCTAGCCTCGTCCCGCTGCCAACCTCGTTGCGTCGTCGTGTTTGTTGATGAAGTCTGACCCTTATTGTTGTTTTGGTGTTTGACAATGATTTAAGTTTGGTTGAGCGAATTTGGGTTAAAGTCCTGGTCGGGGACTGGGCATGAAATCCCGGTGAGTGAAGCCGGGTCCTGGTGAGTGAAGCCAGGTGATGGAAATCCCGGCGAGTGAAGCCGGGTCCTGGTGAGTGAAGCCAGGTGATGGAAATCCCGGTGAGTGAAGCCGGGTCCTGGTGAGTGAAGCCAGGTGTTGGAAATCCCGGTGAGTGAAGCCGGGTCCTGGTAAGTGAAGCCAGGTGTTGGAAAAGTCCTAATTCGAAAGGGTTCGGTGAAAAGTCCTAGCTTGGAGGGCTAGGTGAAAAGTCATAACTTGGAGGGTTAGGTGCAAATTCCCATCCTCAAAAATTAGGTGAAAAAGTCCTGGCTCGGAGGGTCAGATGCCTAGCTTGGTGGGCTAGTTTGGATGATGTTCTAACTCGGAAGGGTTGGGTGAAAATTCCTAGCTTGGAGGGCTAGGTGAAAAATCCTAGCTTGGAGGGCTAGGTGAAAAGTCCTAACATGGAGGGTTAGGTGCAAATTCCCAACTTGGAGAGTTAGATGGAAAAATCCTTAGCTTGGAGGGCTAAGGTGGATGAATTCCTAGCTTGGAGGGCAAGGTTTGAGTCCCTGGATCGGTCTGGTGACCGATCAGGGACATTGGCACGCTGCTCCTTCGTGAATCGGTCTGGTGACCGATCCAGCGATGTCTTATCGGACTAGTGACCGATCAGGGAGCGCACAGTGAGGTTGGGAACCTACTGTGTGGCTCCTGATCGGACCGGTGACCGATCAGGGAGCAGGCTGCTTCCTTGCTGCCTTGCCCCTGATCGGTCTGGTGACCGATCAGGGAGCGGACGGTGAGTGAGTTCCCTTGCGGATCAGACCCCGGATCGGTCTGGTGACCGATCAGGGAGTTAGGATCTGATTAAAAAATCACTGTTCATCTGTCCTGATCGGTCTGAGTGACCGATCAGGCTTCACTCTGATCGGTCTGGTGACCGATCAAGCTTCACTCTGATCGGTCTGGGGACCGATCAGGAGCAGAACTTTAATTCAAATATGTTGTCAGAAGTCTGTTTTCACTGCCGATTCTTTGCTACTTGCTGATTTCTTTTTGATATGCATTGCTAAGCCTCTGTTGGAGTGTACAGGTGATAGCAGGTGATTCAAACACTCAAGGAGGGTCAATGGGAGGCTTTCCTTGGAGCAGGTTTGGATCTATTGTGTTTTCAGGTCTCAACGGCGTCTGGCGCAACTGGCAACTGACGAAGGCACGGCTGGCAACTGACGGAGGCTCAACTGGAGGAGTGTCCAGTGGACTGAGTGCTCAGAGAGGTCAGTGGGTCAGGGGTGTGAGTCAGTGGTGCTGATGGAGCTGGCGACGTTGAGCCGGAGCTTAAGAGACAAAGCTGGATGCAGAGGAGTATGGGGAAGAACAAGACAGAAACTTGGGAAGTTTGGCTGGGCTGTGTTCGTGCTCTCTGTTGCTTTGTGCTTAAGCGATCTCGTTACATTCCTGTGAGAGCTTTGTGAGTGTTCCTTCTTGTGTGATCTCCTGTACTCAAATTATATCATCCGTGAGATCTGTGGAGAGGTTTCTCCACCGAGAAGGAGGCTCTATCTTATCCGGGTTCATCGGGGCTTGATATGCTGACGATCAAGGGATCGCCCACCTTACGGGCACGCCAAGGAGTAGGGGCAAGTTATCCCCGAACCTTGTATATCGAGGTGTTAGCGTCGGTTTGCTTTCCTGTGCTTTGGGTTGTTGTTTTCAGTTTTCAGTTTCTGCATTTGCTTCCGCTGCCTAACTCTGTAGCGCAGAATAGTTTCAAAAGTTTCAAAAGCTTTGAGTCCGACTAGATTCACCCCCCCTCTCTAGCCATCCAGTTCCAACAGTGTTGTCATACGAAGGCAGCAGTATATGACATATTTAGAAAAGTGATTTTGCATGTGCTTTGCTAGTGTCCTCTGTATAAGTGTTTATTAGTGAACAAATGCTATCGTGATATAATTTTAACTTCTAATAAGATTCTTCAATTCGTATCCAGATTTCTAGAATCTAATGGTTTTAAACTTGAATTTTTCTTTGAAACTAACCATTTTTTCAAGAATACCGTGCTAAGTTGCTAACAAAAACATATCACATGCTCGACCTAGTTGATCCAATCTTGAAGAAAGTAGTTGGATAAGCCATTAGTTTCATATATTTATATAAATACATTCTTTATTATATACCGGTTATATCCCGATTCGATCCCAGGTTAAACCGGTTGAACCTCTAAATCTCTGAACCCTTACCTCAATCGGTTCAATATCCGGTCCAGTTTTCGAAACCTTGATTTTAATTACTCAAAGGAGTGCATTGAGTAATTTTAGAATGGAAGGCTCTCGCCTGGTTTTTTTTTCTCCTGAGCCTTTCATGCCATATCATTCTTATAGTATATCATTTATCGTTAATTAAAATGAAAATATAAAAATTTTAATATTTAAATTTTACTTTTAAAAATATAAATATTATATTTGAAACTCAATTCCTAACTTAAAAAAATAAATAATTTTAACTCAAACTCTTAATATAACTCGAACATGATAAAATACGAGCACGAATTTGATTTTAAAAGATTATTTTAATTAGAAACATATAAAGAAAATATGTTAGTAAAAGATTATTTAAAAAATTATTTTAACTCATAAGTTACTAAAATAATAATTAATTTTAAACTTAAGAGAAAATATTTTATATTACAATTTGCTAGGGCTCCCTTTTACAAAGGAAACCCTTTCAAAAATTAATGTATGCTAATTTTAGTGACAGGCACACGGTATTCTTTAATAAAAGGCGAAAGAATAATTCGCTTTGTGCCTATCACACAGTTGCATGGTTTTTCTAGGCAACCCTAAACAAATTTATACTTTCCTCTGCAGAAAGAACGCCAAGTACGAGAAATGTGGGACTAAACGCTAGCCAAATTATTCGCCTCTCAGAAGCCACACCTTCCTCTCTTCGCATGCTCTTCCTTCCTTACCCAAGACCGAGGCTCCATAAAGTCTCTTCTATTCCCTTGCCATTGTACCATACGTCGTTCTATAATCTATGCGCTATGACGAGATAAAGAGGCGATACAGCTTGACATGAAGAAGGATTGCCACGCTGAACTGTTGGGCAATTGAGTGAAATACCTGATAGTTATACAATCATAGCACCAAAAGGAAGGATGAAAGTTTCAAGCTTGAATGATGTGACTGCCGATGAAAAAGAAGTCATCAATGATTTCCAGAGTGAAAGTAAACTGCAAGAGTCAAAGAAGAGGAGTGACAACATACCATATTACAAGCTTTACTCCTTGGCTGATAGAATAGACTATATTTTACTGATTGTGGGCACAATATCAGCTATCTTGAATGACATCTCCCTACCTATGTCAATAGTGTTTTTTTGGAGATATGGTTAATGCTTTCGGGATGAACATAAATATAAAAAAAATTACTCATGCAGTTTCCAAGGTGGATTAATCTTACAATCATCTTATCAAGAGAAAAAGATTGATAATAAATTTTTTGTTAATAAGAGAACCTACTCTTTTTTTTTTCCTGACATGCACAATTTTTTCCTATTCATTTTGAGTTTTCATGTGACATTACACATGACATTCTCAATTTTGATTCCCAGAATAAAAAAGTAATCTATTTTATTATATTGAGATGAATATATACATGATGTAATAAAATTACTATTCATTTTAATTTTTCATTTAATAATAACAATTTTCATATATATATTATCACTAAATATTATTTGAATTGTATACAATTTCCGTGCATCGCACGGGTATTACACTAGTTTTAAACTTAAGAGAAAATATTTTATATTACAATTTGCTAGGGCTCCCTTTTACAAAGGAAACCCTTTCAAAAATTAATGTATGCTGATTTTAGTGACAGGCACACGGTATTCTTTAGTAAAAGGCGAAAGAATAATTCGCTTTGTGTCTATCACACAGCTGCATGGTTTTTCTAGGCAACCCTAAACAAATTTATACTTTCCTCTACAGAAAGAACACCAAGTACGAGAAATGTGGGACTAAACGCTAGCCAAATTATTCGCCTCTCAGAAGCCGCACCTTCCTCTCTTCGCATGCTCTTCCTTCCTTACCCGAGAGCGAGGCTCCATAAAGTCTCTTCTCTTCCCTTGCCATTGTACCGTACGTCGTTCTATCATCTATGCGCTATGACGAGATAAAGAGGCGATACAACTTGACGTGAAGAAGGATTGCCACGTTGAACTGTTGGGCAATTGAGTGAAATACCTGACACCCTGTTTGGAAAGGAAGGAATTGGAATTCCTTTGGGAATTGGAATTCAATTTCATTGTTTGGTTGCAATTTTCAGGAAGAAATTGCTAAGGAATTGAATTCCAATTCATTTCAAACCCCTCAAAACAAATCACACCTAAACACATGTGATTTGAGAAAGGAATTCACTTAAACAAATTAAATTACCAAATCGCCCCCTCACAAAACAAATTAAAGTTGCTCCGGCTCCATCCTCGCAGGATAAAATCGTAAAAGTATAACAATTGAATTCAATTCAATTTTGTTTTTACAATTCATTCCAAACATGAGAATTGGAATTCAATTCCGGTCGGAATTCAATTCCGGTCGTAATTCAATTCCGACCGGAATTGAATTCCGACCGGAATTGAATTCCAATTCCTTACTTAACATGTTTCCAAACAGGGTGTGATAGTTATACAATCATAGCACCAAAAGGAAGGATGAAAGTTTCAAGCTTGAATGATGTGATTGCCGATGACGAAGAAGTCATCAATGATTTCCAAAGTGAAAGTAAACTGCAAGAGTCAAAGAAGAAGTGTGACAACATACCATATTACATGCTTTACTCCTTGGCTGATAGAATAGACTATATTTTATTGATTGTGGGCACAATATCAGCTATCTTGAATGTCATCTCCCTACCTATGTCAACAGGCAGTTTCCAAGGTGGATTAATCTTACAATCATCTTATCAAGAGAAAAAGATTCATAATAAATTTTTTTTGTTAATTAGAGAACCTACTCTCTTTTATCCCTGACAACAATTTTTTCCTCTTCATTTTGAATTTTCATGTGATATTACACATGACATTCTCAATTTTGATTCCCAGAGTAAAAAAGTAATCTATTTTATTATATTGAGATGAATATATACATGATGTAATAAAAGTACTATTCATTAAATTGTGTAAAATTTCCGTGCATCGCACGGGTATTACACTAGTTTTAAACTTAAGAGAAAATATTTTATATTACAATTTGCTAGGGCTCCCTTTTACAAAGGAAACCCTTTCAAAAATTAATGTATGCTGATTTTAGTGACAGGCACACGGTATTCTTTAGTAAAAGGCGAAAGAATAATTCGCTTTGTGCCTATAACACAGCTGCATGGTTTTTCTAGGCAACCCTAAACAAATTTATACTTTCCTCTGCAGAAAGAACACCAAGTACGAGAAATGTGGGACTAAACGCTAGCGAAATTATTCGCCTCTCAGAAGCCGCACCTTCCTCTCTTCACATGCTCTTCCTTCCTTACCCGAGAGCGAGGCTCCATAAAGTCTCTTCTCTTCCTTTGCCATTGTATCGTACGTCGTTCTATCATCTATGCGCTATGACGAGATAAAGAGGCGATACAGCTTGACGTGAAGAAGGATTGCCACGTTGAACTGTTGGGCAATTGAGTGAAATACCTGATAGTTATACAATCATAGCACCAAAAGGAAGGATGAAAGTTTCAAGGTTGAATGATGTGATTGCCGATGAAGAAGAAGTCATCAATGATTTCCAGAGTGAAAGTAAACTGCAAGAGTCAAAGAAGAGGAGTGACAACATACCATATTACTTGCTTTACTCCTTGGCTGATAGAATAGACTATATTTTACTGATTGTGGACACAATATCAGCTATCTTGAATGGCATCTCCCTACCTATGTCAACAGTATTTTTTTTGGAGATATGGTTAATGCTTTCGGGATGAGCATAAATATAAAAAAAATTGCTTATGCAGTTTCCAAGATGGATTAATCTTACAATCATCTTATCAAGAGAAAAAGATTTATAATAAATTTTTTGTTAATCAGAGAACCTACTCTCTTTTTTTTCCTGACATGCACAATTTTTTCCTCTTCATTTTGAGTTTTCGTGTGACATTACACATGACATTCTCAATTTTGATTCCCAGAGTAAAAAAGTAATCTATTTTATTATATTGAGATGAATATATACATGATTTATTATATTGAGATGAATATATACATGATGTAATAAAATTACTATTCATTTTAATTTTTCATTTAATAATAACAATTTCCATATATATATTATCACTAAACATTATTTGAATCATGTAAAATTTCCGTGCATCACGGGTATTACACTAGTTTTAAACTTAAGAGAAATTATTTTACATTACAATTTGCTAGGGCTCCCTTTCACAAAGGAAACCCTGCTGATTTTAGTGACAGACACACGGTATTCTTTAGTAAAAGGCAAAAGAATAATTCACTTTGTGCCTATCACACAGCTGCATGGTTTTTCTAGGCAACCCTAAACGAGTCCGGATCCTCTGCGCCGGACTCCTCCCTGTGCCCGTGTGCCGACTCGCCGGCGATCGTCGGCGAGTCGTCCGATCGACGATCGGACATCGTCAATAATTTTTGATCGTCGTTCCCAATAAGATGATATCCTCGGAGCACGGTGAACCCGTCGAAATCGTCGCATCTGTGATGGTATCGTATTCACCGTCGAATCCGACGAGATGTCTGATGCGACGATTTCGACGGGTTCACCGTTCTCCGAGGATATCATCTTATTGGGAACGACGATCAAAAATTATTGACGGTGTCCGATCGTCGATCGGACGACTCGCCGGCGAGTCGGCACACGGGCACAGGGAGGAGTCCGGCGCAGAGGATCCGGACTCACCCTAAACAAATTCATACTTTTCTCTGCAGAAAGAACACCAAGTACAAGAAATGTGAGACTAAACGCTAGCTCAATTATTCACCTCTCAGAAGCTTCACTTTGTGCCTATCACACAGCTGCATGGTTTTTCTAGGCAACCCTAAACAAATTCATACTTTTCTCTGCAGAAAGAACACCAAGTACAAGAAATGTGGGACTAAACGCTAGCTCAATTATTCACCTCTCAGAAGCTGCACCTTTCTCTCTTCGCATGCTCTTCCTTCCTTACCCAAGAGCAAGGCTCCATAAAGTCTCTTCTCTTCCCTTGCCATTGTACCGTACATCGTTCTATCATCTATGCGCTATGACGAGATAAAGAGGCGATGCAGCTTGACGAGAATCTCTAGGAACTCATATTTACATGGCTAAGTAAGAGAGGGAGAGTGAAAGAGGGGCAGCTTGTGGAGCACAGTTCGGTCAATGGGAAGCTGAGCTCGTAGGTTGAGGAAGAAAGCTCCGCAGATTATCCTGGACGAGAACATGTCTTCTTCTCTCTCTTCGCTGGTGTCTCCAAGAAAACAATTGTAGCTTGTTCTTGCCATGTCTACCCTCATTCGAATAAATGAGGCACGTTAAATCACGATTATAATTATTATACTTTCCAAACTCTAATGAATATTTCAATGATCTTAAAATATTTTAGATATCAGCTAGCCCTTTTCTGGTAGCCAACCTGTTCAAGTACCAACTCGATAATATTCGCGATAACCTTGCTAGCTCTTTTCAAATCACCCATTGTTGGAGATGAATTCATGCCTTTGTAACACCCACTTATCATCAACTTTTGCATCTTAATTATGATTTACTTTTCGATATTATTTCCTTCACTAATCACTCTTTGTTTATAAAACATTTAGGGGGCGCTTGATATATATTCGACAATAAAAATGATAATGAATTTTGATTGAGGGGTTTATAGGTTTCGTGATAACCTAGTGGAGGTTGGATTATAAAATCAAATGTATCATATCCATATTTTAATTTCAATTTCCGTATACCAAATATCATAAATAGGAACGAAATAGATTTTATTTTCATTTCCGACTTCAAAACCTGCTTACCCGCTTACCAAGCGCCCTCTTATATCATAAGTAGCTCTATTTTTTTATCTTTTAATTACACCCATGTTTAATAAATTAACACTCTTACTATTTTTTTTTCCATTTTCAAAATACTCGTATTCCAACATGTTTACATTATATTTGGCTCAACTTTAATCAAAACTTTTTCAAGCAATTTTTATAATGGCCTACACAGTTTTGATTAACACCAAGATATTATAATAATTTGGCCAAAATTATCAATTATAATTTTTTTTATAACTGCAATAATATTTAATTAATTTTAATAAGTTGGATCAATTTTAATTACATTGGAATATATTTTTAATTGAAGTTCCAAATAAAAAACTGATAAATGCCCTTTCGAATTTTTTTTCGTAGTGAGCTAAAATAATAAAAACAATTTGTTTTTATTTTTGGCCCAATTAATTTTTAGAAGTTTTTGTAGTTGTCTGCTGCACGAAGCCTATAAAACACCAACACGTCGATTTTTCCACATGGCAAAATTGCATTGGTTAGGTTCTTTCCCTGGGGCCACTCGGTGAGGCGGAGCAAAGTTACCTGGAAGTTTCTAGAACGAATAATTCTTCTATTTATCGAATAATAAGATCCAAAATTTAGAATCCACCAGTGATGGCGATCTGGGGAAGTCGTCCTCTCGTTGCTGCCCTAGCCACAGTGATCGCCGTCGCTTCCATCGTCTCCGCCGACGTCTACTTCGAGGAACGATTTGACGGTATGAGCACCTTTACGATCTATTTGCGATCTGGATCTAGTCTATTCCTCCGATCTCGACGCGCATTTATTCCCTCTTAGTTTGAATTTTTATTAACTTTTGTCGATCACTTTTTCCTGTTTCTGGCTCTGATTGCTGATGGTATATGATATTTGTATCATCCTCTTCTCAAGCTTCGATAATCGTTTCGATCTTCTGTTTGGTTTCACTCTGTTCCATGTGTGACGCAGCTGGAATGAAAATTATCCAGCTATAGTTCTTTCTTCAATTGCATTGGCCTTTTTCAGTGCTTTGGTTTAGTCAGGAAGTCGCTAATTTTTTAAGCAGATCCCTGTCCTTTAAATGATAATTTTTTTTTTCGTTTTCTTAGGGGTATATAAGATTGTACTAAGTCGTTATGACCGTTAGTAAAAGGCATTGCGATAATTTTCTCTGGGATCACGTGGACTGTTACATAGAATGTTAGGTTCAGTTCCTTGTCAGATGATCAGATGAAGAAATCTTTTGATTTTTAATGCTTGATACTCTTAGTTTGCCCAATTTTGATCTCTCTACACTTTATGTATCTCCCGGGCTTTATCCTCCTTTTGTATGTGGCATTGTACTTTGTTGAAGCTATTATCCCCCGATTTTATCCTCATTTTGTATTTGATATTGTCGTTTGCTGAAGCTAAAATTTTCACATTTTATTTTGCTTATGAAAAATGAAATTAGAAGATACACACATTACTGATTGTTCTTAATTCACTTTTTTTTAAAATTCATTTCCAAAGATGGATGGGAGAATCGGTGGATCAAATCCGACTGGAAGAAGGATGAGAACGTGGCAGGAGAATGGAACTACACTTCTGGAAAATGGACAGGCGATGCTGAAGACAAAGGTACTCTCATTTGTCAATGCCATTATTATTTTTGTTAATGAAATTACTTTTCAATGTGTAGAACCGAACAATCAATTGTAATGTGTTATCTTTGTTATTACTTGGTGGATTAACGGTAATTTTGCCTTCAGGAATCCAAACCTCAGAAGACTACAGATTCTATGCTATTTCAGCAGAGTTCCCTGAGTTCAGCAACAAAGACAAGACATTAGTATTCCAATTCTCAGTAAAACATGAACAAAAACTTGACTGTGGTGGTGGTTACATTAAATTGCTTAGTGGTGAAATTGATCAGAAGAAATTTGGTGGAGATACACCGTACAGGTACTAATAGTCATTTTTTACTGGTTCCTGACTTCATCTATCTAACTTGGTCCTCTGAATTTGGAAATTGCAGTATTATGTTTGGACCTGATATCTGTGGATACAGCACTAAAAAGGTTCATGCCATCTTCACACGTGATGGAAAGAACCACTTGATTAAGAAAGAAGTTGCATGCGAGACTGATCAGTTAACCCATGTGTATACTTTTATTGTTCGTCCAGATGCTACATATAGCATTCTTATTGATAACAATGAGAAGCAAACCGGTAGTTTGTACAGCGATTGGGATATTCTTCCTCCAAAGCAAATCAAAGACCCGGATGCCAAGAAGGTAAGTACTATCTTCAAATGGTTCGTATCTTGTGATGTGTGCTAACTCTTTATTTGTTTTGATTGTTTTGTGTTGCAGCCTGAAGATTGGGATGACAAGGAGTACATCCCTGATCCAGAGGACAAGAAACCTGAGGTAAATATAACTCTGCTCATTTGGCGTTTTCCACTTTTTTTTTCTCCATTAGTTGTTCATGCAGGCAAAGGATCATGCTCAAACCTCAGAAATTTTGTAGTTGCTAATTTGCTATGAGGGTTACTAATCTCATTTTACTGTTTTTGGGATGTGATTGTAGGTATAAATCGTTGACCAATTAGTCTTGCATGAATTAAGGTCTGATTTTACTTAGCATGATTACATATATATCACATACAGAATGCTTGATAGTGCACAACTAAGGTTCAAATTTTACTTGGGATGATAACATATAAATCACAAACAGATTACAGACTATTGCAAAATTAATGTTCTGTATTTACTTGGGATGTCACAACAGCTTGTATTTGCTTCCTGTTGTAAAATTATCTTTTATTTAGCTTGATCTACACTTCTAAATTCTAATCGTGCTAAGCCACCTTAATTTTCTTATTGAAGGGGTATGATGATATTCCCAAGGAGATTCCTGATTCTGATGCCCGAAAGGTAAAATTTTAAAGTTTCTTAATTTTATTTTATGCGGGCTATTCCTGTGTCAATGTGTCCTATTTTTGCCATTACATGACTGGTATATCTGCAGCCTGAAGATTGGGATGATGAAGAAGATGGTGAATGGACAGCACCGACCATTCCCAACCCTGAATACAAGGGACCATGGAAGCAAAAGGTCTATATACCATAATTAGTTAGCAGGATATTCATAGAACAAAAACATGAATTCTAATTTCTTCATTTTTTATGTTTAGAAAATTAAGAATCCCAATTACAAGGGAAAATGGAAGGCGCCATTGATTGATAACCCAGGTTTTTTTATTTTGTTTTGTTTTTTATTTTTTTTTTCACTTCTGAGTTCTGAGTTTGAGTATGTTCACATTTGTGTTTTGATTTATTTATTTATTTATTTTTTGCAGATTTCAAGGATGATCCCTACATCTATGCTTACCCCAATTTGAGATATGTAGGCATTGAATTGTGGCAGGTAGATTTACTTTACACTTTAATGTTCCAAATTTAATCCAGTTGCCCATTTTGGTTTGTAAATCTGCATATTTGATTTGCTTATGTCGTAGGTGAAATCTGGAACTCTGTTTGATAACATTTTGGTCTCTGATGATCCTGAATATGCCAAAAAGCTTGTTGTAGAAACATGGGGTAAAAATAAAGATGTGGGTTCTAAAAAATTTCTGTCGTAAGATTTTATTGGACGCCCTTGCAGTAGGATCCCTATTTTATTTTTGGTTTTCTCTTACAGGCTGAGAAGGCAGCATTTGATGAGGCTGAGAAAAAGAAGGAAGAGGAGGTATTATTATTTTTTGAGTTATCCTAGTCTATTCATCTTATTCATCTTTCTGGGTTCATAACACACTCTGTATTCTTATTCTTCTAAAGTTTCCAATATTTTTGAAGTCGTATACGATATAAAATATTCAAACTCTTAAAAGGTTTTATAATTCTCCAAGTTTGTTGTTGTCTTTTGCACATTTAGCTCATTCAAACCATAGTGTGAAACTGAATGATGACTGCTACCGCTATTACCATAAATAAGTTTTTTTGTGGGGTAAAGAATCGGATCATGTCTTGATTTTGTAGGAATTTCATTTCTTTGACCAGTTATTCAATTACTTGAATTTCCTAATCTTCAGTAATTTTCTCTGGAAGGATCTTTTTCATATTATGTGATTACAATTTGTTTTTTAAATTGTACGAATATTTTATATGTTTTCTGTTTCTATCTGCCATTGCATTAACAGCCATGTATACATAGAGTTTAATGATTGGTATTATAAGTTCCATGTTGTCAGTCTGAAATAGTTGCGAGACTCCAAGTTTATCATTTGTAGTTGCATCTCTCCCAAGGTTTATTTGTCCTATCAATGTAACTCACTTATGTAGCTTTTCATTATCTATACAACTAGTCGATATGTACTTTCTAACCAAGCATTTCATCTTTTGCAGGCATCAAAATTTGATGAGTCAGATATGGATGTAAGATTCTAATTGACTCATTCTCAATTCTTGTATCCTCTTATTGACTTTGTTCAGTGAATCACTTGACAATCTGCACAATAACAGGCTGAAGACGAGGATGAGGCAGAAGATGATGCAAAGTCTGATTCAGATGCCGAGGATGAAAAGGATACTCATGTAAAATTTTCTTTATCTTGTCTCATGAAAAGTATAATAACTGCAGTTAGTTATTTAGTACATCTTAACAATGATGCTAACAATTTGTTCATTTGATGGTTGCAGGATGAGCTCTAGACGTAGTTGATCGAGTTTCATTGCAAGTTCATTAGGGATCTTTGTAGTTCTTTCAATCATTTTTATCTAGTTAGTGAGGTTTTAGTTTCCTTGAGAATCTCTCGTCTCTATCAACAATTGTTGCTTTCTTTGAGCTGGACATGAAATTTTGCACATTGGAGTCGAACTAATTAGCAAGAGTTTATAGTTATTGCCATGGGCTTTTAATTGTAGCTTGATTGAAAAAATAATAATTAAAATTATGAGTTGCTAAAACAAAAAGCTGTTGGTAAGTAAGTTCAACCCACAGTGAAACTCTGCAGATGTCACATTCGATGTGAAACTAATGCTCACAATGTTGGCTCTTGTGGTGCAACTGAAAGTTTGGAGATGGATTTAGGGGTGTGTAATTGGTTTAAATCGAATCGATTAAATCAACAATTGAATAGATCGGATTTTTTTTCGAATCAATTGAATTCATCAAATTTTTTAAAAAATTGAGCCGACCGAATTGATAAAGTATTGATTAATTTATTTTCAATTAATTTAATAAAATATCGATTAATTTGTTTTCAATTAATTCAATAAAATTTATAATATTGATTTGTTTTAATTTTGATTTTGTTCAATTTAATTCAAAATATCGTTTGATTTCATTTAATTTGATTCGATTTGATTTATTTTCTATTTCATTCCTTTTCGATTTTATTCAATTCATAATATCGATTTAATCAAATTTTGATATATAAAATCGAAACTAAACTGATTAAATTAATTTAATCGATAATTTTTTAAAAAAATTAAAATTTTAAATTAATGGAATCGAATTTTAAAAAATTCAATTTAATCGAATTTTTGCTCACATAGTGGCAAATTTCTTCCCAGTTTAATATATCCAATAAAATTAGTTCATCTGCCTAGTTATGTTTTAAAATATTAATGTTTTAAAACACTAATAAGTCATGCAAAATAGCCTTTATTACGTTTAGTTTTTGATTTTTTAGGATTCTAATAAAAAAAAGCGTCCTTCAAAGTGTTTTTAACGCATAACTTTCGATTTTTTATTAATATATTATATGGTTGCAGGTTAATTTTGTAAAGAACTATTCAACGAGTAATTACTTGACTTCATGTTTTTACAAGAGCCGATTGGCCATTCCCGGAGTTTCGGTGTAGTGATAGGCTATAATCAAATCGAGCCGAGTCGAATACTTGAGAGTTTGAGTTTGGTTCGTTTATTATCGAGCCGAGCTCGAGCTTAATTTATCGAATATAGTGATGACTCGTGAGCATATTCGAGCCTAATCGAGCCCTAAACGAACTTACCAAATATAAATTATTAATTAAATTATTCATCAATTTATTGAAAACATAAATAATATATTTTAAAAATATAAAATATTTATTAAAATCTATGATTTTATTCATACAAATGAGTTTTATTGGATATTTTATATTTATTAAATATAAAAGTATCAAAATTATATATTTAATGTTAAATATTAATTTTATATTTTACGAACTAGCTCACAAACTTATTAACGAGTCTGTTCATGAGCTAACGAGTTAAATACTGCTAAGTATGAGTTTGGTTCGTTAATATTAACGAGCTTTATTAAACGAGCTCGAACGAGTTTCTATCGAATCAAGCTTCGAATAGTTCTCGAGCGGCTTGATTCATTTACAGCCCTATGTAGTGACAGGTCACAAGACAATTAATCATCATTTTAGATATTTATAATTCGATTTTCAATTATGATATATTTTATAAGTTTTTTTTTCAAATAAAACACGAATCCTGAGATATTAGATTTCTAGATCGTCAGCCACGAGCACTTTCTAATTTATTTTAGTGACCTATTAAAAATTTTTATGGAATCCGATTGATCGTCCGAGATTCGTCTGTTATCTGATTCTATAAATTGGTCACGTTTCAGGGAAAAAATATATAATAACTTTTAAGTTCATAATAAATTTCGCATAATGCTAGTTTCATATGTATATTGATTATCTATTTTAAAATACTTTAATGATTATATAAATATGTTAAATTAATAATGTATTAAATTTATAATCAAATTAAAAATATTAATTTAGATTTATTAAAATATATATATATATATATATATATATATATATATATATATATATATATATATATATATATATATATATATATATATATATATATATATATAAAGCACACTATGCGATATTATAAATCCCTCCCATCACGAGAGATTGGTCGATTATCATAATTTATTCTTTTTATTTCGTTCCCACACAGGCATGACATACTTATTAAGAGTCATAGTATTTTTAAGATTTACTTGATATGTGAGATACGGAGCTACTGTGATTTTTGACGGATTATTTCGGGATTTCTAATCGTAAGTTCTAGATATATAAGCATAAAATTTTGGATGAATTAATAATTAATGCCTAGATTTTATCATCCAAAAATTTAAGATTAACAAATCGTTGGGAAAAATCCCCGGCAAGACCCTCTGACGGTCAATTCAGTATTTGCGAAAAGAGAGAAAGGCAATGGAACAGTAGAACGAAAATTCTATCGCGCGTACTTACGAAAGAGAAGGAGGAGGGGTTTATATAACCGGGGGAACTGATAGCTTCTGTCCTTCTGTCTCCATCTGTCACCTTTTATCTTATGTGGGGGCAAAGCAAGGTGTCTCATGCGGGGCAGGGTAAGGGGCGTCAGTTCGCCGACTAGTGTCATCCGGCAACGCTTCGTTTGATCTAAGCATGGGTTGCCATGGTACGGGGTGTAAGGATATGGTAGAAGGGTACTATGTCAGCGGATCATACTGTGTCAGATGAACATACTATGTTAGCGGGATATCCGCGATTCGAGCAGGGATGACGTCAGGCCTGAGTCTGCCTGCACCGACTTCCGCCCAATCCTAGTCAATAAGGAGTCAGGAAGTAGGTATTTCACCATGAAATGATAATATCGAGCCGAAGCGTCGACCGACTGCCTCGAGTGAAGTCGGGCCATGCAACCGATATCCTTTCGCGTGGGATAGGATATTTCCCGAGTTGATGGGCGCACGGGCACGACCTATCGGCCGTATCTCTGGGTCGGGTGGTTAGGGCAGGGAAGATTACCAACTGAAAACCATTCGGACGCGGTTCGAGCGCTCTTCGGCAGTTGATATGTCATTTAGGGGCTAAAATAGTAGGCTCCCTGGGTGACAGACGGAGTCGGGCACTTGGCCCTCTCCCCGGGTGGTCGGGCCGAGGTATATTTAACTGACCGCTCAATCAGGTGCTTCAGGCCAAGCGGGCCCGAGCTTATGACCCCGCCAGCTAGACTAGTCAACTCACCCCTAGTGGGCCCGACCTAACCTTATGTGGTGCCAGGCTGGCCGACTGAGCTGCACGTGAGCTAGGCCGAGCTCATAAGCATCCCCTTCGAGTCTAGTCGAAGGAGGCATTGAGTCCGACTGACTGGACCACTCAATCAGAGCGAGCCTGGCACCCCTGAGTGGGTTGCTCGCCTGACCGATCTGAGTCACCTGTCTCCGACGCCTAGCGACATGTCGGCCTCCTCCCATCCACATGTCTTCTCCGTCATGTCCCCGACTCTTGTTGGGTCGATTCGAATCCCTTGTATTAATTATCACATTAACTGCTGGGGGGCACGTGTCTGATGGCTATTGGTGTCCCGGGTGACGAAACGTCCGCCGCTTGACATGACGAATGGGCGACACTGCACGCACGTGTGATGCCGAGCCTCAAGAATTACCTACGGTTTGATTGGACGACCTAGGTCCTCTCCCACCTTTTCTCCGGATCGCCATCGGATGACCGACATAGTCCGCTTAGCCCTATAAATAGGCCCCTCGCCCTCAGCTTTTTACCATCGTTTTTTTCCTTATGACGCCCCCTGCTGTTCGTATTTGCTCTGCTAGGGTTCTGACGATCTTCAGCCTCCGGCGTCCCGCATTCATCTTCTCCGGCGACCTCCTCCCCTTTGGTTAGTCTCTTTGCTTTTCTGTTTCCTTCCTTATGGACTCATCTTCTTCCCATCCCGATCCGTGTTACACCACCATGGTGACCGACCTGCACTTCCACGACCTAGACTAGCTTCACTCGGACTACCAAATCCCCTCTGACCACCACCTTCGGCTGCCCGACCCGACCGACAGATCTGAAAGCGCACCCCTCAGTTTCATAACTTTATCCCGAGATCACTTACAGGTCGGGCTTCGCTTCTCCATTCATCCTTTCATATCCTTGCTGTTGAGGAGTCCTACTACAGAGGGGCCAACAGCAAGGCGAATTCTTTCTTCCCGGAGGCCACACAGGTGAAAGATTTCATATCCATTGCTTTTGGGACTGGTACTGATTTTGCATATCATATCAAATGAGCCTCTTGCCATCCACGTTCAGCTTGGATTTTGAGATTCCTTACAATTGTTTTCCTGGAGACACCAACGAAGAGAGACAAGAAGACATTCTCGTCCAGGATAATCTGCGGAGCTTTCTTCCTCAACCTACGAGCTCAGCTTCCCATTGACTGCACTGTGCTGCCCTTCTTTCACTCTCCCTCGCTTACTCAGCCATGTAAAAATGAGTTTCCAAAACCTTAAACAGCATACATTAATTTTTAAATGGGTCTTTATAGTAAAAGGAGCCCTAACAAATTGTAATTAAAAATATTCCTCATAAATTTTAAACTAATTATTTTAGTACTTGTAAGAGCCATGACATTTCATATATTTAATTTTATCTCAAAGTTTTTCATACTTAAGATGCAAAAGGTGTTGTTGAGAGATCGAAAATATTCTCAAGATCATTGGGCATGGCGAGAACAACCTTTGAGAATACTATCTGCATGTAGAAGCACTAGATCTGCATATTCATTCAGCTATTCCTATACAATTCGAATTATTTATGGGGTATTAGACATCAAAATTTAGATATTTTGAGAGGAACAATAATAGACTTTTACTTCTGTTTCCTTTCTATCTAGTGATTATAAAAAAAAATCACAAACTTATTCATTCTTTTCCTATTAAATCAAACAAAAATGAACAATTCTAATTCTATAAGGTTAATAAAAATTGCTCCGGTTAATGGGTGACTCATTAATTTTATGTACCCTTTGAATAAACACATCCTTTTTAATAGTCTAGATATTCTCGAAAAGTCGACGACTATTTAATTACTCAATGCATCCCCTTTGAGTAGTTAAATTACTCTTTGACACAATTGTTTGACTTTATCAGTGTGAATCATTATAGAACAAAGGAGAAACACTTGCCATCCGGTCAGTCCATCCCAAAATCAATATAAAAGAGATAAATCAAGAAGTTCTCCCCCAAAAACAATATAAAAGAGATAAATCAAGAAGTCACTATGGAGGAGGGCTTATAAGTCACTATGGAGGAGGGCTTATTTTTTCTCGACTTTGCCAAAATTCAAACCTTTGTCCAATTATAGTAACCAATTCAATTCTGTCCCATGGACATTATTAATACGAATCACGATGCTACGAAGCGGGGTCATATGTGTTGGATTTGCCAAGTAAAGTCATTCAGGTAACATAGTCAATCTTGCCGTACTAGAAGTTATTCCTTGATATAACACAAATAAATCAACCCCAATAGAAAGACATTTCGAAAAATTATAACCTAAATAATAAATCCCACTAGAGTGGTAAACAATTCAAGTCGAGTGATCCTGTCGGTAAATAAAAAGGGGGTCACTCGATAATGACTCGCTCGGATCTTGATTGAAGGTTGACTATTAGGTCGCCGATCGGACGTTGGAGGAGATATATCGTCGACCAGGTTATGTAATCCCTTCAGCCGGGTAGTAGGGGTTCGGTCGACCGGGTCGCTAGTCGAAGGTAGGCTGCTAAATCTCCCTTAGGACGCCTGGAGGAAGCACTAACGACGATCCCCTTGGTGAGGACACAGAGACCAGCCGAGTGGAGCTCCGACGAGAGAACTACGAAAGAACTCTGACCACACTCGAGATTTCGACGAATAGTGGATGAGAATTGTAGATGGATCCCCTTTCTTTCCCCTAAGGGGCCTTTATATAGGCAAGCTAGCAGACAAGGACAGGTCCACTCCTGCCAAGGAATCTAACAGTAGATCTTTGCTGGCCAACAAAAGGGTGGTCAAGCCTGTCGTAGTACTGCTAAGTACTCTGACGAAACAATACAGTCGCTCACCTCTCATAACTGTCTGTCAATTCAGTGGGCTTGCATCGCCTTGGTGTCCCCTAGTGGCAATGTAGTGGTACGACCGCCCACCTTCCATAAATGTTTGTCACCTCAATGGGTCTACTCTGTCCTGTTGTCTAACAGGGAGATTTGTTGGGTCCTTCGTATTTCAAGAGGAACGCGATGATAACCCTCACGACTTATGAGTGCCCACTAGCCTAACTGGATACCTTGTCTCAACCAACCAAACGCTTGGGGTCGGCCGACTGACCACTCATGGCCCGACCGACCGATATCAGCCTGGTCGACTGGCCGGTAACGGCGCCACCCTCGCGTTCTGAATACAACCCGGGCGTCCCTATGCCCCAGGCTTCCAACCTGGTCATTTGGTGCATTGGTCCGGCTAACCGAGCATCACCTCAAATCGGTCAGCCGACCCTTCACGGTCTGATTGGCCAACCATCAACTAGGCCCTTGGTTGGCTGCTCTGTTCTGTAGGCTCTACGGGGGTTAGATCTTCCTACATGTCTCGCCCCGGTAGGCCCGCACCCTCGTTCGGGTTACGTACCCTAGATCATCGAGCTAAGTTTTGGGACATTTAAATTTATTTGATAAGGTAATTGAGCCAAACTAAGCCTTAACTAAAATGAACCAAACATTTGAAATGATTGTTCAAACTTGATTTGGTTTATTTTGTATGAGTTTGAATCGTTTGGATGCTATTGAACTTTCAATTCAAAAAATTTTAATTATTTAAAACTTTTATTTGTTTAATTGATTATTAAATTTGATAATATAAACTTGTAGGTTTATTTTTTTTAATAAAATATTTATTTCATAGGTTGATAAAAAATTTATCGATGAATATGATTCAAGGTCTGAACATTATTTATTAATATTATTTATAAATATTATTCATCAATATTATTCAGGAATATTATTCATAAATATTAACAAATTGAAGACACATATAATAACTTATTTATTTAATTAATTTTGTATACATTAAAGAACTATTATCAAATTGAACACTAAATTTGTTGACGGACGATTCATTTACAGTTCTAAATCCCACAATATCCAGTCCTCTTGCATTCCTCTCTTAGCTTGATCACGCACGAGAAGATGCCACCAAGCTCTTGAGCTTCTAACAGTTGATCCTTGATCTCATTCTTTTCCATGAGCACACTTGATAGCCAGCAGGCTCCTCCCATCTCTTTATGTCCTCTCTCGAGCTTAACTTGAACAAATGCAACTTCGAACCTTCAGGCTTCTCCGCCAGAATGCCCCAACCTCGTCGCCCCATTGCCTCTTATCTCGGACAAACACAACGCGCCTCCTATTTTCGATGCAAGAATGCTCAAAGTTGTCGCCCGTCGCCTCTTATCTTGAAGAAAAGCAACAGCACCCCTATTTCCTCCACAACAACACCCAGCATTGTCACCTATTGTTTCTGGTCATCAGCCTCTAACATCGCACCTGTGGCCACACATCACAATTGTTGCACACTATAGATTGCTCAGTTATCCATACAGATCCTCAACAAAATTTCTAAATTTCAAAACCCCGATACAAATTTTAAATCTTTCCATTCTGTTCTCAGGTTCTAAATTTTAGTAACCAATACAAACTTTGTCTTTCCTTGTTCATAGAAAGGATCGAAATAATAATATATTATAGTTCTTCATATTGTTTCTAAAACTCCAAATTATAAAATATAACTATGCAAAACCGTAGAACAAAGTATAATACATTACTATGAAACTCGAGTGACTTGGGGATTACAGAAATTTACTATGAAAAAAGAAACAGCTTATGAAAGGGGGATTACCTCGAGGGAACGGGGTTGAGAGAGCGGGCGAACCCGTTAAAGGCGCCGTAGCTTCTGGAACTAAACCACAGGCAGCCCAGGAGACCCTGCCGGTACGGAAGGAAGGTTCGACGTCTCATCTCCTCTGCCTGCGCTCGATTCGCCGTGTAGAGTCGCTCGTGCGCTGACGGCTCACCCCTCCTCCGTCTTCCCAGTCCATTGACCGGTCTCTGATGCCGCGGCGGCTGAATCGCCGCCTGTTCTTGATTTGATGAGGACTCAAACGGCTGTGGCGTCGTCTCAGGTTCTGAAGGCGGTGTGGATTTTGGCCTGTCTTTGGAGACTGAAAAGGAGATGCTACGCCAGAATTTCTCCTTTCCGTGGTCGCTCCTTTCGCTCTTGCTCCGGTGGAGGAAATCTTTCAGAAAAATCCACCGCTTTGAGGTACGCCCCGTGGAGGACGAAGAGGACGTCGAGGATGAAGAGGAGGAGCGGGAGGACGCCGAGACGGGCGGAGCCCGAGATTCTCTTGACTCGATCTGCTTAGGATCTGGTGTCTTCTCCCGGCCTTCACCACTCTCGCCCCTCGCCGCATCATCCGACCGCCAGCGAAACGGTAGATTTCGCATCGGGGACAGCGATCTAGTCCTCCGATGCAGGGAACTACTCCGCGGCATCACATCGCGCCTCCGGACGTCCATCACCGCCACCTCGCGGCTGGCATGGTCGACCTCACCCTTCTCGACGCCGAGATCGAGAAGCGGAGAGAGCTCCTGATGGCGCTGGAGGTGGGAGGACAGTTTCATAGGCCGAATCTGACCGTTGAGGAAGAGCTCGTCGGCAGAAGCCGCAGTGGAATGCGAGGGGAAGCGGGCGGAGAACTCAAAATCAAAGGAGAAATCGACGGAGGCAGGATCAGAAGGGGTGTTCGCGGTAGAGAAGGGCGAGGAAGGAGCGGAAAGGATGTAGTGCATCGGGCTGGATGGGGCGCTGAAGAAGAAGCCAGCGGCCGCGGACGAGGAACCGCCGCCGCCGGGACTGGAGGGCGCGCTGGCGAAGGGGGTGGAGCAGGCGCTCTCGAACTCTTCGCCATTGCTAGGGCTACGGTGTTCCATTGTGGCAGCAGGTAGAGCCGCAGGCGCTCTCGGCTTCTTGTCCGACACGCAATCATGGGGAGGAGCCGCTGCGCCCCGGGCCTTTTATGCCATCCAACGACTCCCTGTCAGACAGTATTTTGCCGTGAATGCCCCTGCATTAGCAGCATAAATTATCGGGAATTTACCAAATCTGTAGCATAATACTTTTAGAATGACAGGCAATTGGAATGGTCTTTCCATGTTATTATCCCTTCCGTTAACTTTTCATACGTCAAATTACTAAAAATTACTATTCACTTAATAATTTTTGAAAATTATTATTATTATTAAATATTTTAATTATTTTTGATAATTTTTATTTATTTATATTTTGACTTGTTTGATTATTTTAAAATTGTAAATCTATTAATAATTCCTTATTATTTTTAAAATTTCTTTTCTTTTTTTTACGCATAAAACATTTCTTTCGCGTGTGTCTTAACCTTTGTTTATTTATTTTAAGACGTGAATTGAGGAAAGAAAGGAATTTATAGTAGAAAAATTTTTCTAGAAAAAAAATAAGAAATCTTTTATTTGATACACTTATTTACTTAAATTGAGTAAAATGAATGAAATCAATCAATTATAACCATTACTTCCAGCGAAAGAAAGAAAATTAACTAATATATGATTCAAAATATTTTTTATTTTTCATTTTCAGATTAAAAATTTAAAATTCTGGATTGAACTAAGAAAATATTTAAAAAATAGAATTATGTTCTCAATATCTAATATTTTTATTTTATTTTTAAAAATATTTTTATATTATTATAAAATTAAGATCCAAAAGAAGAGTCATTATACACTTTTTAACATTCATACCATACAAGAGTTTTCATTTAAAAAAATAGAAAAACACCACGTGCAAATGTGCAATTGAAATAAAATATAGGAAAAATAATACATGCAAATGAAATAAAATACTGATCATGGTAAAACTAGATGCGTTGAAAATGTTATCATATATTAAAATCAAAATACTTCCAATTATCATATATTAAAATAAAAAATTATCAACAATAAACATTACTTAGAAATAATAATTCATAATTATTACAAAATTATTACCAACTAAAAATATTAAATCAAACTCTCACATAGTTACTAATAAGCCTAATTTTATATTTTGAATACCTATCCAAATCTTACAAATTTCAATTATTGAAAACATCAAAATCTAAAATTAAAAAGAAAACGCCTTCTTTAGAAGAGTGAGTCTTATCCCCACTGGACATCCCATAACAAAAAATGATAAATCAAGTTATGTAACGTCAAATCTCGAGCGACCGACCACTAAGGTAAATTAGAAGCCCAGCGCCCTATATTTCACGTCCTATTTGAAGGAAACATTCCTGCAAAATACGTCGTAACTGGAGATCGAACCGTGGATGTCTGAAATGATTATGTTGCCCTTCTGTTGTACCATAGCCCCGGGGGCATCATCCCATAACAAGCATCATCTTCTCCTTGCTCTCTCCTAGAAATAAATAGACATAAAGTATATTTTCATCTGGAACACTAATATAAACAAAATCTTTGTAGACTTGCTCATGTGACTTTTGTTAACGAAATAATTTATTCTTGATAACTAAACTTGAATGATCAATTGCAGCAACACCTCCTTTGTATTTAAGTCAAGGACTGAACTTTTCTTATTGGCATATGCATCAACTGATGCAATTTTCCTCTTCTTTAATCTCTCAACATTAAGGTCGACTTCCGAACTCACATGTACATCATCCCTTTGTCCTTCTTTTCGAATAATGTCAATATTTCTTTTAGCGGCTGTGGAAGCTCCTTGACCATTCTCTCTGTCATAAGTATTTAACTCAAACAACTTCTAATAATGAGGTGTAGGGGTATATCTCCACTTCTTAATTGATGGATTAGCCTAGATGAAAATAAAATTAATCATAAACATAATAGTTTTATAAAGTGACAAAATATAAAATGAAATATCTACAATTAATACTTATATCATTAAGTTGCTTCCAAACTTCTTCCTCGGCCTCAAATCTCCTACTCTCTGCATGCTATTGAACTACACTTGTATTCATAAATAAATCATAACACAAATTAAAGTAAATCTTTAATATTTTCATTTTATTCTTTAAATGATCCTTTGTTAATAGAATTTTAATCTTCCCACGACAAATGACAACCATTTCTCTATATGCAGTAGACGTGAATGTGCTACCTAGTCGGTTGCCATTAACTTGTTGATCCAATATAACATCTATAAAAATATATCCATTTCATCAGTCCACTTAATCATATCCTTTTTAGCTTGTTCAACTGTAGAACTCATTTATACTCAATAATTGCATCAAATTCACATGATACCATAAAAAAATCAAATCTTATACATAGTTATAAACTCATAACATTAAATTATATAATATCAGATTAACAAACCTAATTAATGCATAAAAATAAAATCCAATCGAAGAACAACTAGTATTATGATTTAGCAATAACATATTCAATACATCACATTATTCAAATCAAGCATTATTAATTAGTATGCTACATCAAACCGTTCTCATAATTTTCTTAATAGAACCAAATAAGTCTTCTTTAGTTATTATTGTAATCCGACCATAAAAAATTAGTAATGATATCCCTGATCATATTCCCTTACCTCTAGTCATCGTCTTATCTCTCATTGTAACTCACTTCGTTGTCATAATTTGCACTCAATTCATGATCCACTTCACTAATCAACCTCTCGTCTGGATCCACCCTCATTAAGAAATTATGAAATATACAAAATGCTAAAATAATATCTATGCGAATGCCAATTTCACAGTGAGGTTCTATTCCGCTAGCAATAATGGAAAACTTCTTCTTTAGAACCCACAAAGCTCTCTCGATTGCATTCCAAAGAGATGCATGTCTAAGATTGAATAACTTTTTTGCACTTGTAGGGTCACATCTCGAGTATTCCTTTAAGTGATAACGAAATTCTCAATAAAGGATAATTAAACCCCTCTTCAACATAAACCCGGAGACAACTACATAGTATTTACCTACCAACAAACAAAGGATATAGTTAATCATATTTACTTTCAAATGTTGTCCACTAATGAACATTAATTATAAACTAAATACCATGAGGAATTAATAATTGATCAAGTTTAGATAGAGCATTTTTGATGATTCAAGAATCACATGTTAAGATATATGTAAACTTTAAGTCGAATGAGCATGGCGTCAACACATTTGTAGTTGGCCAATCCTTTCTTCCTCTATATCTAGCAGGGTCGCCTTCAGGAAATTGGAGGCCCTAGGCTAATTTTTCAATAAAAATCTTATATAATTTTTTTATTAAATATAAAAATATTACATACGAATCTATAATTGTGTCCATATGATTATCATGAATATTCAATATGCTACGTAAATATAAAACTTTCAAAAATTAAATAAAAAACTCCTCCACTGTTATATAAATTTCAATAACTCCTTCACATATATAAATTAAATCTCATTACAAAAATATAAAATGTTCATACTCTTCGTGCTTTTTGTTGTGCAAAATTGACAACTAAATCATCGTAATCATCATTTACCGGCAAGGGACCTTCGTCGAAATCGTTGCGACGAGGGAGGGCAGGGCACAACAGAGAAAATCAGTAGAGGGAGGACCACAGCAGGATAGGGCACAACCGGAGAGACGAGTAGAATTGTAGAAGTCGCAACGAGGGCAACGCACAGCAGGACACAACTGAAGAGAAGATTCCAGGCTCGTAGAACTGTAGAATAGTGGCGAGGGAAGGCCGGAGGGCTTGGCGTTGGCGAGGAAGCGGAAAAGTTGAAGAGGCGAAGGGTCAAGGGAATCACCGAATCGCCGATTCGAAGGATTTGGCAGATTTGGTGAGAAAATTAAAAAAAAAAAGGAAATTTATATATATTAATTTGGTATTTTGGGTTGATGGGCTCTCTACTAAACCTATCAAAGTCATTATATATTAAACAATGTAATTTATTATTAAAATAAAAAAATATGAGGCCCTACAAGAGGGGAGGCCCTAGGCAATTGCTTAGGTCGCCTCCCCTTAAAGCCGGCTTTGATATCTATATGTGTCTACATCATATACATTAAGACCATCTCCAACCCTTAACACCATATTTAGTGTCATTTTCACATCAAAATGGTACAATTTTAGCACCAAACACTATTTCATCTTCAACCCACTCATAACATATCACATCAAAAAGGAATATTCCTTATAATATTCTATTTTTTATTCATTTATTTATAATTTAATTATCCACATACATTTTAATTTAATAATCATTGTTATGATAATTATTATATTTAAAATTAATATTTCATATATATTTAATAAATTATTTTTTAAAAATTTTACATTCATGGAGGTTTTGAGTATGATCGGATCGGAAGTGGGGAAACTGCTCTATACGGGCAAATTGACGCACACAAGGGAGAGATTGGAATATGCTAGGCTTATGGTTGAAGTCCTAGCCTTTGGTGAGAGAGTCATGGAGGTGTCAATCACACTGCCCACGGGAGCACAAATCAACCTCAAGATTGTATATGAGATGTCTCCGGAGTTTTACGATGTATGTAAAAAGATTGGCCATCAAAGTGGGTGTTGTGGTGATGATCCCGCCGGAACTAGGCAACAATATCCCTATTCAAGTGGCCGGCCAAATCAACAAAATCCAAGGGCGAGGTCTCAATCTACAAGGGGTCGGGGTAGAAGTAGAAGGAGTACTCGAGGAAGGTGACAATGGAGGACGAGGCGACAAGAGGATGCTCAACCACAAATGTTGAATGAAGAACATAATCATGAGCAACAAAGTGGACAGCAACAAGTACCAAATGATGCAGCCCAAATTGATCAACATTCCATGGCAATGGTCCTTCATAGCCCCAGTACCATAGAGGAGGATCGATCGGAGATGTTTGGTCATGATGGTGGGGGATTGTCGAGCTCTACTATGCTAATTTCACAACAAAATGTAGCCTCGGAGGGGGTAAAGGAGAAGGGTACAGCAGCTAGGGGTGAGGGCACTCCTTCTTTGGGAGGGCCTTCTTTCCATCAAGTTGAGACATCGAATCAAGGAGCACGGAGGAGAGGACAAAATGCACAAAATACACGGGTGAGAGCAGCCCGCAATGGTGTACAATGAATATAGCATCTTGGAATATTAGGGGCTTTCATAAGTCCCTAAAACAGGGAGGTGTTCAACACCGTCTAAGGAGTAAGGAGATACGGGTCTTAGCTCTTTTGGAGACAAAGTTGAAGGAGGAGTCACTTATGCAAATTTTACAAAGGAAATTTTTAGGTATGGGTTATGTGCATAACTTCAATACTTCTAACCATGGGCACATAGTACTTCTGTGGGATATGCAGAGAATGGAGGTGGAGGTCATCCGTATATCGGAGCAACTTATTCATTGCTATGTTCGTCGTTGGATTTCAGAGATTGGTTTCTTTGTGACTTTTATTTATGGACTTCATTCCGTGGTAGATCGAAGATCCCTATGGGAGGATTTGATGGATATTGGGAAGCTCAAGGAAGCAAACTCTAGTGCATGGATGGTTATGGGAGACTTCAATTCCATTCTATCTATTCATGACAAGAAAGGAGGCTTGCCATTTAATAATTATGAGATTCGGGATCTACAAAGGTTTGCACTGTTAGGATGTATACTAAAAGCCTTGTCTTTTCTGTATGGGCATCCACATTTTGGAAGCAAACTCTAGTATGTCCATAACTGTCTGATACTTTGTATTGTAGATAACATGGTGTGTGGTGACACACAGAAGATCATATTATCAGTCCCTTACAAAGTATAAGTAAAGGCTCACAACCGAGATAGAGTTGGATAAACCATCAGGATGGTTGTAGTGTAATTAGGTGTGGTTTATCTTGACCATAAAATTAAACTAGTGCACTTTGTGTGCATTGAGCAAGACCAAAATAGAGACGATCCAATTTGTACTGACTTTATAATTGGATCGAACCTCGGTTTATTATGGAGTACAATATCTAAATCCCGATAAAATAACGGGCATGTGTATATAATAGTTATTTCTTTGATTTACCAATGGGCGAGATTTATTATGCTAAATCGATAGGCCTGGTAGGTTAGGAAATAATATTATTTACATAGTGTGTAACTGATTATTGACGGAATTCGTGTCCTGGTGAGTCGGGACGATGATGTCCCCTTGATGACCTCATAAGGTTCATCATGTTAAACCCTGCAGGTGGATTTGATCCGACATGATGATAAGGTTGAGTGGTACTAGTCAAGGAGTTAGAAGTTGATTAATTAAAATTGTCAGTAATTTAAATTAATCGACGATATCTTAAACATGGGGAGATGGATGCACTCATAATAGGTGGAGCTCATATGTAAATATGGGGGTTGGTGAGAAGTTCAATGGAGATCCTTTAGTGGAATGGATCTTCATTAATGGATCGGATTTGGATCCATTAGTGGGCCAAGACCCAACTCGTCCTCATGGTCCCTACCTTAGCCCTATATATACCCAATGGAATCAAGAAACCAAGGCTTAATCCAATTCATCCAACACAAGGCTTCTCCCCACAACCTCTCTCTTTTCTCTCTCCTAGGGAGCTAACGTGTGTAGGAAGAAGAAGCTCTTCTCCTTCTTCTTTCTTCCATCTACTCTTCTTCTTCTCTCTTCCACTTGGTGGCCGACTACCACTAGGCAAAGGGAGGGGTGTCCTCTTCCTTTTGTGGTGCGTGGTGAGGGAAGAAAAGGCAGGCGACCGGCGCAAGGAAGGGCGACGGCGTAAGCTTGTGGTGCAAGTGAAGAAGAGTTGGTGGCCGGTTTGTGTTGGTGTAGGAGAGTCCTTTGTTGGAGCAATCGGCCCTAAGATGGTCCGGAGTGACCATGGGTTTTGATGTTTGGGCAAAGGGTTTAAGTTAGGTTTACCCTTGTATTCTTATATGTGTATGTTGAGTGTGCAGGTTACAGGTTACACATATGGACTCACATATGGACTTGACTTGACGGCCTCGGTACGGTGAAGGATGGCATGGAGGCAAGCTGGAGGCTTGCGTGCGCATCCGAGGGACCTTGGAGAGCAGGGACGATAAGCTGATGGGCGCGGACTTCGAGGCATGCGTGAAGGATGGCATGGAGGCAAGCTGGAGGCTTGCGTGCATCCGGAGGACGGGAGCCGAAGATGAAGAGGGCGCGAAAGCAGCAGTCGAGGCTGCGGAGGAGGAGTCAGTCGAGTCGTGAGGGTCGAGTGCTGTGTGAATGTACTCGGGAAGGGATTCAGCTAGGGACCAGTCGACTGCCCTGGGAGCAGACGACTGGTAGGTGGCTGGTGAGCTGGCAAATTTGAACGTTGAGAGTGTCAATGGTCGAATTTGGCTGGCACCAGACGACTGCCCTGGGGGCAGTAGACTGGTAGCGAGAAATCAACCTCGAGTCCTATTTAAAGAGGACTACGTGGTGGCTGAGTTTCTTGACGAAACTTGCTTGGATAGGGCAAGTTTGTAGTCTTGTATACTCAGGAAGTGTCCTTGGTGTTGTGGCGAGGTTTCTCCACCCACAAGGAGCGACGAGTTCTAGCCGGAGGTTATCCGGGGTTTGAATCACCGATGGATTGTTGGATTAGTCGCCCGACCGGGGTGGATACCAACTAAAATCGTCGTGTTAGCATTAGTTAGTGATTTTATTATTGTTGTACTATTATTTCCGCTGTGCAAACTAACCGTATAGGAACAAGAATTCGGCGAAACGCTATTCACCCCCCCCCTCTAGCGTACGGAATCGATCATTACATCCTTCACTCTTCCATCTTCTTCCCTATCTTCTCCTCAGAAGATGCCTTGTGGCCGGCGACCTTGGGTGACCTTGGAGGGCCGGCGGCGCACGGTTGGAGATGAAGAAGCCGACGGTGAAACCCTAGGTTAGGGTTTTGCTAGGCAAGTGAAGAAGAGATTGCTCGGTGACCCTTGGTGATTTCGGATCTTGGTAGCTGTCGCTCACACGACGACCAAGAGGGAAGGGACATAAGGTAGAAGACTACGAGGTAAAGGAAGGTATAAATTTCTTCCTTGACTCCTTTCGTCTTGTCATTTCATGTGATATTTTGATTAATTATCCTGTTTAATTAATTGCTTGATTAATGGTTGGTAATTAATCATTGGACCTCGATAATAAACACAAAATCGGTGATCCACTAGTCGTCTTTTCCGCGGTCGATCGATTAAGCGAATTACAAGGTTCGATCTTTGAGATTGGCTAAGTTGTAATTCGAATCGATCGATACGATGACGAGATAGTCGTTTAAGAGACGGATCTCCATTCAGATTAATTTTAATCCGTAGACATGGAGAGGTCTCTCAAGGACGACCAAGTATTCACTTAGGAAACCCATCAAACCGCAACCAACAATTGGTATCAGAGCTGAGGTTTCTGGTTTTGTGTGTTTAGGATTAAGTTAATTATTTGTACATTATCATATATATTATTTTTTCTGATGATATGTGGATGTTGTAGGGTATGACTTGGCGGATTTCCCTAGCGAATACTTGATCGTCCTTGAGAGACCTCTCCATGTCAACTGATTAAAAATTAATTCGAATGGAGACTCGTCTCCCAACGACCATCTCATCATCGTATCGTTCAGTACGAATTACAACTTGGCCAATCACAAAGGTCGAGCCTTGTAATTCTCCTAACTAAAAGACCGTGGAAAAGACGACGAGTGAATTGCCGATTTTTGTGTTTATTATCGGGGTCCATAATGCAATTAATTATTACAATTAATTATCAAATAATTAACACGATAACAATTAATCAACCATATAAAATGACGAGACAAGAAAATAGAGCTGAGAGAGAAATATACCTCTCTTTACCTCGTAGCCTTCTACCTTATGTCCCTTCCCTCCCGGACGTCATGTGGGCGATGAGCTACTGAGAACCGAGATCACCAAGGCGCTCCAAAAGACCTCTTCTTCTTCCCTAGCCGAAACCCTAGTATAGGGTTTCACCGCCGGCTTCTTCTCCTCCCACCCGTGCGTCGCCGGCCCTCCAAGGTCTCCCAAGGTCGCCGGCCACAAGTCCTCTGATCGGCAGAGGTTGAGGAAGGTGAAGAAGTGTAAGAGGAAGGAAGAAGAAGCCTCTTCTTCTTCCCTAAACCAGCCGCCGACCCTCTACTTGTCTCCCTTGCCGCCGGTGTTGGGACCGGGTGCATGTCGACAAGGATACGAGTTCGTAAAATTTAAAATTTTTACGTGCAGCGGAAGAGTTTGCATAAAATAATTTCCTAAATTATTTTAACTTCGTATCTAGCATGCAATCTTATGGTGTGTTGACATAATCATAAAATAGAACTTTGTGGAAAAGTAAACAAATTTACCAAGTACCTCTCGTAACTCGAAGTAAGGGACGAGATCCAACCGTAGCGTCCCTTGGAAGCTCCGCCTCTATTCGCGTCCACGCCGAGTTCTCTTCGGGATGACTTCGCAAAGTCACGAGTTTTGTGCCGACGAGAACTACTAGATTCTCGGAAGACACAACTAAGAATATCAAGAGAGGAGTTAGGAAACTAACCACCAAGAACGGAATCGAATTCCGAGAGAGAGGGAGATGTGATCCGCTTCTTCTTCTTCTTGGTTGGTTTCTTCTTCTCCTTGAAGCTCACGGCAACACCTTGCCTTGGAGGAATTGAGCCGGCCCTAGATGGAGGAAGGGGCGCCGGCCCTAGGACTCCAATGGGCGCCGGCCCTAGGTGGGGAGAAGGGAAGGAGAAGAGGAGTCGCTATCCGCTTCTTCTTCGTCGTGTTCGGGTTCTCCTTCTTCTTCTTGCTCACGCCAACTTCAAAAGGGGAGAGCTTTG
Source organism: Boesenbergia rotunda (assembly GCA_024364735.1). NCBI lineage: Eukaryota > Viridiplantae > Streptophyta > Magnoliopsida > Zingiberales > Zingiberaceae > Boesenbergia > Boesenbergia rotunda. The sequence goes on from JAGFNQ010002780.1 coordinate 200,419, forward strand.
TGAGCCGGCCCTAATCCTATAGGGTGGGCGCCGGCCCTAGGCAAGAGAGGGAGAGAGGAGAAGAGATTGAGAGAGAGAGAGAGATCTTAATCAACAATTGATTAGATTAGGAATAAAGGCTTCCCCTTGGTTCCTTATATAGTAGCAACTCCTTTGCTAAGTCTCCCTCTAAACCGAATTAACGGAATTAGTTATAAGAAATTTATCTTATAAATTTTCTTATTAATTATTCCGTTTAAACCGAGTCTTTATTATAAACCAATTTATAATAAAACTAATTCTTTTCTCTCTTTAAATTATGGAATAAATTTTTATAAGAAATTTATAAACTTTCTTATTATGATAAAATCAATTCATAATTGATTTTATAAAATTAAAATAAACCAATTCATGAATTATTTTAACTTCCATAAAAAGAATAAATTTCTACAAATTTATTTATATAAATTTTCTATATACAAATTTATTTATCCATAATTTATAAAATAAACCGCGCTAGATTTATTTTATTAATTAAACCAAAATTAATTGGTTTTCTCCTCTTATTGTGGCCGGCCACCAAAGGGGGTTTTGACACCCTCTTTGGCCGGCCAAACCAACCCGAACCGCCGCGAATTAAACTCATTTAATTCGCCCAAAAAGCCTTCAAAAGACTTAGCCATTTTTAGCTTCCATTGCGCCTCTGATTAACTCAGATTCGACTTATTTCTCTTGATCGGAAAATCCAATTTTCAACTCGTTTTAAATCCCTCGGATTACTCGTATTGCGTGTGACTAAATAGGCTTTCGATTTATGTTGGCCGTCTATAATTAACCCATTAATTATAGAACGATCATGAGTGGCACCTAGTAGTACATCATGATCCCCAATTAATCGAAAGATCAACGGTTTGACCCCAGAAGAAATTATTCTGAAACCCTTCAGCAGCTCTAATGAATCGTGCCTCATTCCCTTCACCACCTTATACCCACTTGGTTCAGGACACGGTCTATGGTGTCAGTCCCCACTAGGCTGACTACGTCACACCTAGCCCAAGTAGTGTCTTCCTCGTCCTTTGGATTTCTAATTACTCTCATGTATTTAAGAGACTCGCACTCTTAACATGATATGCTCTGGCCAGAGGCTTTGAGTAACAATCCGACGATAGGCCTGGGTATACATCTCCTCGCAAGGAGTGGTGAATCCTTTGTAGGCTGTTCAAACATCTTCGGGCACTTCGGCTTATACCCGATCATCCTGGGTCCACACCTCCTTGGAGATGCTTGCTTAAGATGTCAAAGTATAAGTCTCCATGACCAAGATGACTTGAACACCGCAAGTCAAAGGAACATCGCACTTAAGCCGCAGTAAGATCTTCATTGACATATCTACATGTAGATTCCCATATGAAGTCTTACAGCTAGTCACTCCAATGAACTAGTTCCCTTAACTAGCATCCATGTTTATCTCCGGACATCCCAATGTCACCAGCCAGTGAGAATCAGCTGATTAGAGAATAACCCATGCTAGTCTCAACAGAATTGATAGTGTCCGTTTTTATCAATTCATCGACTAGGGATAATTTCAATACTTCACAATTGCACATTAGAGATAATCACTAGTTGTGATCTCATCACAAATTCTCTTATGCTGTGAGTTGTATCGCGGACATTCAGTAGATGAGTTTAAGATCCCAATCAAATACACAAACATGTATACTCAAATAGTGAATTATCATTTATTTAAAATAAATGTTTACAATCATAAGGCGATTGCCTTAGGACACTTCTCTCATATCACTAACAGCCGGCGCCTTTGTGCCCTCCCTCCTCGCCACCAAACCTCTTCCCGACCTCCTAAAGGTGGCTCCAGCCACAAGCTGGTAAGGGAGAAGCTCCTCCCTTCCCTGCAGCCCTCACCGTGAGAGAAGAAGAGGTGAACAAGAAGAGGAAAGGATTCCTCCTCTTGTGTTGCCATCGGCGCCCTAGGAGAGAGAAGGAGAGGGAGAGGAAAAGAGAGAAGCCAAGGGTTTAATGAATTGGATTAAGCCTTGGTTTCATGATCCCATGGGGTTTATATAGGTCTAAGGTAGGGACCAAGAGGAGGAGTTGGATTTTGGCCCACTAATGAATCTAAAACCAATCCATTATTGAAGATCCATACCACTAAAGGATCTCTATTGAACTACCTCACCAACCCCCATATTTTCATATGAGCTTCACCTGTTATGATGCATCCATCCTCTCATGTTTAAGATATTGAATGCCCGTCGATTAATTTAAATTACGGACAATTTTAATTAATCGACTTCTGGCTCCTTGACTAGTACCACTCAACCTTATCATCATGTAGGATCAAATCCACCTGCAGGGTTTAACATGATGATCCTTATGAGCTCATTAAGGGGGCATCATCATCCCGACTCACCATGACACAGATTCCGTCAATAATCATCGACACACCATATAATTAATATTATTTCTCAACTTACTGTACCTATTGATTTAACAGAATAAATCTCACCCATTGGTAAATCAAAGAAATAATAATTAACTATATGTGCTTGTTATTATATCGGAATTTAGGGATTGTACTCCATAATAAATCCGAGATCCAATCCAATAATTAAATCAGTACAAATTGGATGATCTCTAGTTTTGGTCCTGCTCAATGCACATAAAGCACACTAGTGTAATTCTATGGTCAAGATAAACCACACCTAATTACACTACAACCATCCCGATGGTTTATCCAAATTCATCTCGATTGTGAGCCTCTTACTTATACTATGCAAGGGACTGATAACACGACATTCCGTGTATCACCACACACCATGTTATCTACAATGCATAGTATTGATGATATATACCATTTTACTTGATGATATATATTTACCTTTCATCAAAAAAAAAATACAATGCATAGTATTGGACTTTTATGCATATACTAATGTAAACACGTATCTAGTGTTGTTGTGATTCTCTTTTCAAAAATATAGATGATCTTATATATAAAAAGAGCAAATCTTTTAATATACACATCTAACAAATGTGCGTAGGTTAACTCTTTGTTGCAGACACTAGATTCCAACTTATCATGCCTTAAATAATGGTTGTGTGATTGATTGTGCAGTTTTTGTAATTAATTAAATCCTCGGGGTTGACGAGGCTAGATAGGTATTTAATTTTTGTAATTAAATACGGCACATGTTTAGCCGAGCTTTTTATTTGCTTTCGATCTAGATATTATGTACACTCCTTCGTGGAGTATAGGATCGATGGATGTAAATAACTAGCTGATCATCTCGGCTCGGAGATCCCTTCAACGGTGGCTTGCGCATGGTGTAGGGTGGAGCGGACGAAGTGACGATATGACTAGAGGCGCATTGGAGACCAAGGCCATGAATGTTGGAAAATCTATGAGTTTTCTTATTTGTGCTTTGGTTATGTGTTTGTCCCCCCGTTCGTCGGTTATCGGATAATCTTTGAAAAGGTCCACGCTGTCATTAAGTTTGACCTGTTGCGACATTTAGGGGTCATGATGACTTCGCGATAGTAGGGATGGTTATCCGCAGATCCGAGAAAAGAGGGGTCGTTACTTAAGGTCGAATGTTTCTTGGGCTCCGCTCCCCCGAGGTGATCTCAGGGTCTTCTGGCCCGGGGGGTCCCGGGCACTCCGTTTCCTCGAAGTGATCTCGGGGGTCGGCTTCCTGAGGTGATCCCGGGAGGGGTTTTCTGATTTGATCTCCGGGGCGTGTTTACTGCGTGGCGGGGGGGGGGGGGGGGGGGGGGGGGGGTCGAGGGCTCCCCTTCCCGAGAGGGTCCCGGGAGCTCTGAAAAGAGTCGCTCAGACTCGCTACATCTTGACACCAAGCTTCTTCAGCCCACGTGTCCGCCACGGGATATTCAACCCCATCAATGTCATTGATTGGATACATATGTATCATACTTGTTGCATGGTTGTTGACCTGGTTGAGGTTGTGAATATTAGTGTCATGCATCATTCTTGCATTGTTTGCATGTTGACGACCACTAACTAATTTGTGGTTGAGATGGGTCATCAATCATATTTTTATTATGTTACGCTCAGCTAGAGCGGTGTGTAGACAGTTGATACCCTCAGGTATTAAGGGTCCGCACGGGTACTTTTGGCGTTTTATAGCCACAGGTATTGGGCTTTTCGCATAGTCACATATGTTGGGCACTTATATCTTGTCCACCTGACTATCCAATGTAGCGGTAGTTGAAGTGTGTACAGATCAGGTCATTTCATTATGCGTATATGATATATCATGCATTTTACTTGGGCTCTACGGAAATTTTTCACCTGTCGCTAGGATAAATCGAGAAATATTTACGGTGGACAATATAGAAATTCATTGTCTCAGGTTTCACGTATGATTTGGAGAAAAAATAACTTTAAAATATATTATAATCGAAAATCGAATTAGGAATATTTAAAATGATGATCTTCTAGTGCGCTCTAGATGAGAGAATTTAAAAATAGTTGTAGCAGACAACGTAGAAAACTACTGATTACAATTTTATGTTAAATATTACTCATTGAAATGGCTTCTTAATAATTTACACACGTAATAATTATTAATAATTATTAGAGTAGGGTTGAAAATAAGAAATTTTTTGAAATAAAATATCAGATAAATGACTTTTTCAAATTTAAAATAAAAATGTTCTTTTCATAATTTATATAATTTGAAACTCAAAATTTTTTTTGTCCATGTAATAATCATTCTCGTGACCATGTCTCTTAAATTATTTTAAAATCTTTGAAAAAATAGTAACCGTGTCGGGGGGAGTCAGCGGAACGTGGGAGAAGGTGGCCATTTTCCCCGGCAGCGCCCCGTGCCATGTGGCTGCAGGCGGCACTGATGGTGGCCTAGACGTGCCGATCGAATCTCGATGCAGCCCAAGTCGTCGTCACGGTGCCCGTCGCGACAAGAATGCGACTGTCATCGTCCACTGCAACTGTCCACCGAACCAGCTGCTATCCGTCCTCTGTGAACTCACATCGTCATTATTTTATTTATCAACGTTCACGCTCCCCGGTCGTTTCCTGCGTGACGACTTTTGTATGTTTAAAGGATTTCGTGAAAGGGCAGCTGATCAGTGATTGGATTTAGATCTGACAAAAAGACATAATTGACGTACGATCTGTAGTTGTCACTGGGCACTGGTACTGTGGCACTGGCAGCGGAGGCCAGTGCAGTGCGAGGAGGGGAATTGAAGGAGGAGGATAACGTCCAATTCAAATTCGATCGATGCAGCGTGAGTACAGTTTGAGAAGAGAAGTCTGTTCGATGAGTTCAAGTCAAGTCGAGCGGCTCCTATTGATTGATTATTGCCTCCGGCGCGTACTCGGGGAGCTGCCGCATTGTACGTTAATGCGTGAATCGGTTAAACGATAGCATTACTTCAGCTGTCGTGTTTCGTCTTCTCCATTGAAGAATTTGTCGGTCCTGTTAGGGATCGACCATGGCGTTTGGATAAAACAGGCGAAGAGGTTAATTGATACCCGATAATAATTCATGAAGTCAGGGATCCAAAAAACATTACGTCGGTATCTGGATCGGACTGCAGCATGAGTTTAGATGGATCGAGTTCGGAATGACCCAAAAAGGCACGCTGTTCGATATTCGAAACTCAAGCATATATACGAGAGTTTGCTGGCAGTCTTAGCGCCCCTGTTAATTCTAATACAAATACAAAGGAGATGAATCATGTTTGATGTTCGATATTTGAAACTTGAATATGTGAGGCTTTGGAATCATTTGGTGTTTGATGCCGGGGACTCGAGCATAAGGGGAGTTTGGACCGATACTGAAGATGATGAATAATTACGGTTATGGTGAGACAAGACAACACCACGTGGCATATGTAAGTCAAAAGTCAACTTGAATTAGAAGCCAAATTTAAAATGAACTCGGTTATGCCAAACCAACTTGGGTCAAGACTGATCGGGCTCAAGTCGAGCCAAACCGAGTTCGGATCAATTTGGACCGCGTATGGATCAATCAAATCAAGTTATAACCAAATCAATCCCAAAAAATACCCCCAAATCAATTCAGTCCGAGTGACATCCAAATATGATGTATTGAGACTTGACTCAGCGGTTATTGAAACACCAATCATCAAGGATGAGGATGCGGCAATTAAAGAGTACCGGTCTTAGAAAGAAAGGAAAAGGTGTATTTTTTGAGAATTAGGATCATTCTTTCACTTTCTATTTCTATTTAAAGATAATCAATTGCAACACCAAAACCAACCATTCAATTATAAGTAATGATAGGGAGAATGAAAATAGGAAAGTAAAAATCATAGTCAATGATGTGGCATGACGTGACACTTTACATGTACACGTCCGATTATCGCTTGGACACCATTGACGACCTTCGGCCGCTGCTCCGAATCAAACTATACCCTGGGTAGCACGATGAATCCGTCGGAGATCGTGCATGCAAAGTGTCACGTCATTCACTATGATTTTCACTCTCCCAATCATTATTCTTCAATTATTTTCTATTCTTCCCAACTCTTTTATTTTTCATTTTTCTTTGTCTGATTTAACATCGGAGTGATCAAGCTGATTTCCAATTCGAACGTCCTCTAAGATTTTATTTAAGTCTTTCCCGACATCTATGTTGGAAGATCCGACCTTTTGATTGAAGCCCAACTTGCAGGAAGCATAACCAACATCTATCCCTCCAGTCGAAATTATTCGACATGATGACTTTTTGTCCTATCTCTTGATCTTGGACCTCATCAATTATAAAAATTAATCGTTATTGAGCGATGAATGTTAGGATCATTGCGAAAAGATTATTATTAATGAGAAAGAATATTATAATAAGAGTCAGATATATAAAACAATGGATTTTGTTTACATTTTTATTTTTGTCTTCATGAAATCTCATTTAGATATCGAAGAAGGTAAGTCAGCAGGGCCGTCTTCAGGGAAGGCAATGTAGGTAGTTGCGTAGGATCTTTCTATTTTAAGAGTCCTCGTATTATTTACATTATCTATTAAATTTAATAATAAATTAATTTTTAAAAATATATAATGATAAAAATTGATCATGAAGTAGAGTCCAAAAATCAAAATATCAAAAAGTTGATATATATTGATCTGTCGGCTTACGAAAAAGGGGACCCATTTGACAAAATTTGCCTGTTGATTTGCGAAAAAGGGAACCAACTGGCAATGACTCACTCGGATATTGAACCTAGCTCCAAGGGCGGAGCCACCCTTGGGCTAGGGTGGGCTCCAGCCCCACCCACATAAACTAAAAAAAAATATATATATAACTTAGTTAGTTAGTTGGCCCAATTTTACTTGACGTTTATTACCCTACTCATACTTGCCTTTTGTCAAAGTCAAAGACCAAGGCAGTAATATCTTCAGCCGCCTCCACACAAATCACAAAATTTTCTTACCGCCTTCTTCTGCACTTTTCTGCCGCCTCCAATTTTTTGCCTGCTTCTTCATCTGCTGCACTTTTCTGCCGCCTGCACTTTTGTCGAAGACCAAGGCAGCAATTTTCTGCTGCTTCTTCACAGTTTCTTCTTCCGCCTCCAATTTTCTGCCGCCGCCTCTCATTTTCTACAGCAATTTTAATTTTCTACGGTAATTTTCTACCGCCGCCTCCAATTTTCTACCGTAATTTTCTACCTCCAATTTTCTGCAGCAAAATCGACAAGCAAAAATAAAATCTTAATTATTATTTTTTTCTCTTCCGTTCCGTGGAATAGAATAAAACAAATCTAATTATATTTAAATTGAATTTGTTAGATGATTTTTTTAATCTCCAATTCTCTATTTCTTAAAATTTTTTATAATATTTTTCATTTATATATTTCATATTTATATCATGTACAGATGATCGACAACGACTCGACGAGTATAACCGTGATATCTTTTCTCTCAAAGAACACACGATATATATGCCTCCATCGCCGCAGGTTTATTTTTTTAATTTTGTACGAGTCAACTACAATTATTTTCTTTTAATAAATTGATTAAATTTATTAACAAGATTATTAATTAATTTAGTTATTTTTATTTTTAATAATTAGTTACTTTTTTATTGTTTGTTTGATATTAACAAGTATGACTTCATATATGCATCATATTATATTAGATTAGTCAATAAAGAATATTTCTTTATTATTGGATATGATAACCGAAGAGCACAACTTCAATAATATTTTTCTATGATTTTGGATGTATTGAACATTGAATATCTTTATTTTATGTCTTCTACATGTTAATATTCAAATACTTTTTATGTTATTTATATTTTTGAATAACTTAACTTTTATATTAATTATAGTAGCCCCATGTAATTTGAAAGTCTGGCTACGCCCCTGCCTAGCTCGGCTGTCCGATGCTCAAGTCAGTACCTCATTATAGGAGATGGAAGAAGGCAATGAGAAGATGCTCAATTTAGAAAGTGCATAATCCCTTTATCGGAAGGGTTGGAGTATCTTTTATACCCGAGGCGATAATCACATATGTCTCCACGATCTTCACCACGCCCCTCCATTGTCGGTTACGGGATCATCCTTGCAACGGTCCACGTAGCTATTAAACCTGGACCGTTGCGGTAATTATGGGTCATGATTATCCCGTAATAATCGGTGATGATTATCCGCAGATCCGAAGAAAGGGAGACCGTTACTTGAGGTCGAGTGCTCCTTGGGTTTCGCTACCCCGAGGTGATCTCGGGGTCTTTTGGCCTGGGGGGTCTCGGACGTTTACCTTCCCGAGGTGGTTTCGGGGACCTGACCTCCCGAGGTGATCTCGGACGTGCATTTTTCCGGGTTGATCTCCGGGGTATGTCTGTTCATAGTGTTCTCGAGAACCCACCTTTCCGAAAGAGCCTCGGGCTCCACATAAAGAGAGTTGTCTAGACACGATAGATTTTACCATATATATTTTTTTTAATCCATATAATCACGGGGTGCTCAACCCCATTAATATTAATGTTGAGGTTCCAGTTAGCCAAGGGTTGTGGATCGTAGTGAATAGTTTCTGCCTGCCATTCAACGTCTGAAATAATGATACTGTTGCAGTTTGCCTATTAAAATGATTAACAGACAAAGAGGAGCTAGTCTGAGGTGTCATTATGTTTGTGCTGGGCAGGGATCCTCTGGTCCTAAAATCTCTGGTCTATCCCTGGTCCACACTAAAATTGTGACCGGATCATGATTGTAATCCTGCCGTAATTTGTTCCGATCCCCTCTAGGGTTCACCGTGCCCCTCAGATTATAGTTTCGGTTCGGACGAGTAGCCGGAGGCCACCCGGCGGCCTAAACCCTAAATCTAAAACCCTAAACTCTAAATCAGGATTTAGGGTTTAGGCCGCCGGATGGCCTCCGGCCACCCGTCCGAACCCAAACTATAACCTGAGGGGCACGGTGAACCCTAGAGGGGATCGAAACAAATTACGGCCGGATCGTAATCATGATCCGGCCGTAATTTTAGTGTGGACCAGGGATGGACCAGGAATTTTGGGACCAGAGGATCCCTGCCCGTTTGTGCAGTGGTGACTATGAGTGTGGTTGAAATAGGTAATAAGGGGTGAAATTTATTATCCTGGCGGTCATTCATGATTGCCATATATTATTGGGAAGAAATAACGGTAAATTGTCATAAACTCCCCAATAGCCCTTTGAGATTTGCATTCACTCCCCACACAAGTTTGTCTTTGTTTTTACTCCCTGATGGAACTGAGTATAAAAGGGTGAAAATTGAGTATACATCAGTGAAAACTGAGTATAAAAGAGTAAAACTTGAGTATAAAAAAGTGAAAATTGAGTACATGAGTATTGATGTGGTGGATGCAACCTGTCATACTCAATTTTTTAACTTTTATACTCACTTTTCTTCAAACAATACTCACCAAACATCCCATCAGGGACTGCATGCAAAGAAATGTTTGTATAGGAATTGCATGCAAAGTTGACTTGGTAAGTAAGGAGTTTAGGAAAATAAATTAAGAAATTAAAGTAGCATCACAAGAATACTTTCTTAGACTTTATCAAAATTTGATCTTATTCAATTGTGTAAATTTATCATATAATAATTAATAAGAATAATTACTCAAACTTTATCAAAATTTAATCTTGCTTAATTACATAAATTTATCATATAATAATTAACTCGGCTATGTCTAAGAGCTTTGAAATAGGTTATAAGGATTCCATTAGTCATGTTCATGATTTATATATTGAGCATCTGTATTCTAGTTTGAAGGTAAGTGCTTTATTTATCCACAGCAAAACCAACAGGGGAGCCTTGTCTTTCATTTTGGTCATTGGTATTGTGGGCAGAATTGAAGCTTCAATCACTTTGATCCATATCTTTTACTTTGACTTTAGTCGTCTCCGGAATTATGATAAAGTGGAAGGATAATTAATTGTCATCTCAGATATTTACAATTCGATCTTTAATTATGTCGTATATTATAAGAATATTTCTTTTAAAATAGGGTATGAATTCTGAGATATTAAAATTCTGAATCATTTATCGTGAATATTTTCTGATTTAATTTGACGATGGATAAAATTTTTTTATAAAACCAAATCAACCATCCAATGTTATCCCATCTTAATTTTTTTTTACTGCGACTCTGGTCGCGAGTCGTGTTGCCTCTTTCTCCTACAAATAAATATAACGAAATAAAATTGCATGAACTATATCTGGATTTTGAGTTTGTTGCCTTTCCTCGTGATAATACATCTACACTTTCTAAGGCATTTCAGATAATTTTGATTTATGCAGATTAACTAGAAAATAAAAAATTTACCGCATAATTTGAGACTTGTTTATTTGGCCGACTGCTCTCTGTTTGTTCACTGCATTAATATTTTTTGGTACAAAGTTGCCATCTTCTGGTCAACTTCACTGTAAAAATTAGAAGAGTATTAAAAAAGAAAAATAATAGAAAGAGTGAAAATGAGAGAGTGAAAGACGAAGTGAATGACATGACACTTTATATACAACGATCTCTGACGGATTCATCGTGCCTCTCAGGATATAGTTTGATTCGGAACGGCGGTCGAAGGTCACCGATGGTATCTAAGCGATAATCGGACGTGTGCATGTAAAGTACAACGTCATTCACTTGGCTTTCACTCTCCCATTTTCACTCTCCCTATCATTGCTCTAATAAAAGTTAAAGAAAATAGATGCCCGATCAACCAATCCATTAGGGCTCATTGGGTTTTCGTTATGAACCCGAGGCCTACTACGCTCAAACCCTTGTTATTCTACTAGGTTTTTTGATCGGGACCTCTAACACTATAAAAACTCCCAAGGAGATTAGGTGATGCAGGATCAATTTAGTATGATTTTGGATTTTATAGGATTTTAACTGATTCGGGACTTAAATCAGATTATGTCACGCTTAAGTATTTAGAATTTAAAATTTTACTTTTGTTATGGAAAACTCGAAATTATCAAATTTCATACTCCAAAAACTATTTAGGTCTTCTTCCAAGCCTCTCAATATCTTCCTATTTTGTTAATTTCTTCGATTAAGATTTTTGTTAAAAAGTTTTTTTAGTAGATTTTTTTTCCTTTATAAAATAGAAATTGAGGTTTATATATTAAGATTTTTTTTTCTTTCTTCAAGTCTTAGGGTCTAGAATGTATATAAAAGCCTATTTAACTACTTGGGAATTCATTCTCTAATATTAACAAAATTTTGTGTTTTAGTAAACGATGAGTTTCTCTTTATTTTTTACGGATTCTCTTCTTGTCAATTCTCCTCAATTCTTCTTTATCATTAGCTCGTATAATAATTATTGTTTTGATAAGTCTAGAAGGCATGAGTTTCCTTGATTTTTACTAAGCGTGACCTCACCTCACGTCATAATTATGATATTGATGTTTGCAAGAGAAAGAGGACTATTTTCTCTCATTTTAATATAGGTGTTTACATTATCCTAACATTGCCCTACTTCCACCTATCTTAGTATCAGGGACTATTCAAAGACTTCACAACTTATCTGATACACTTTATTTCACACAACTTGTTGGGAATTGATCTCGAATGTTTCACTACTATTACTTTGACACTTGAGTTGTGTCTTGGGGGGCTGAAAGCTCCCTTCAAGATGTCAGATTTGTGAAAAGAGATTCTCTCCTTAATATGCTAACTCAAATATTTAAAAAAATATATTTTAGCATGTAGTTGAGCCATTAATTATATAGTAGATTTTTAAATTGATCAAAAATTGAATTATGATAAAATTCATGAAAATAAAGTTATTTGGTATATGATTTATTCTTTATTAATAGTGTGACAGCCACGAGAAGTCAGAATGGCAGATTACACATATTTACAAAATTAAATGTGTAAAAAAAAATTTAATTACTGCCCATTCATTATTCATTCAGTAGTAGCTAACCCTAGTACAGCTGAAGCTGACAAACAATCCTCTATTTTCTAGCCGTTGTCCGGGAGTTTGGATGGTCTATCAATCTTGACCGTCGAATTTCATAATTTTCGGCGCGGAAGACGAATCGAGCGTCGATTTCTGTGTGGTTAAGATAAACGCTCCAGGATCTGAATTGACGCGATCGGACGGTCAAAGTTGAAAGCAAGTAGCCGTTGGCGGTTTCAGGGACCGTTCTCGAACGTTGAGGTCGTCGAATGCCAAACGCGGCGACCGTTACAGACTTACAGATGCGCGACTTTATTTATTTATTTATTTTGTTTTTTCCCCCATTTCTTCAGATAAGTCAAGTGTTCGAGCTCATTTCTTCCTTGAACGGTCTGTACTTTTTCCCAATCTTCTCTGTTTCCTTCCGTTCGATCTCCCAAAATCTTCGATTTCTTGTTTTTATTTGCGTGATTCGGTCTCGATTTTGCTTTTCGAGAAGATCCATGGCGAGTCGGCGGGCATCGTCACCCGCTTCGCCGGTGACGATCACTGTCTGCTCCTCTGGTGGGAAGGAAGGCGGCGATGGACCCCTCCGCCGGAGCATCGGCTTGACTAGTCCGGTCCCGCGCCACTCCTTCTCTAACAAACCTGACTCCCCGGCCGGCAGGCCATCCATCTGCGGCCTCTCCGGCGGCGGGTCGCGGTACTGCTCCGCGGGCGAGAACGACGAGAGCCATGAACGCACCTCCTCCGACTTCGTTCGCTACACCGTCCACATCCCGCCGACGCCGGACCATCAGCTGGCACCTCCGCCGAAGGAGACGGAAGAGCCTGAGCCTCGGCCGCAGCGAAGCTTCATCTCCGGCACCATCTTCACCGGCGGGTTCAATTGCGTGACCCGCGGCCACGTCATCGAGTGCTCGGCGGAAAGCGTGGAGGTGGCGAAATCCAATGGGTTCCTCTGCAAGATCAATGGATGCGACGGCGAGGCGTTGCTCAAAGGGATGAAGCCGCCGTGTGAATGCGGGTTCCTGATCTGCAAAGACTGCTACTCGGAGTGCGCCGTGGACGGAGGAGGGCTATGTCCCGGATGCAAGGAGCCTTACGGGACTGTGATCGAAGAGGAGGATTCGGCGTCTGAGGACGAGGGGAGAACCCTTCCTTTGACCTCAATGGCGGAGTTCAATCTCAAAGCCGGGAAGAGGCTATCGATGGTGAAATCGATGAAAGCACCGCACCAACCTGGGGAGTTCGATCACAACCGTTGGCTCTTCGAGACCAAGGGAACATACGGGTATGGCAATGCAGTGTGGCCGACAGATGGATTCGGTGGCCACGGAACTGAGTACAAGGGTTTCGAGGAGCCACCGGACTTCCAGGGGAAATGCAGAAGGCCGCTGACGAGAAAGAAAGGGGTGCCCCAAGCAATTCTCAGCCCATACAGGTAATTAGCGCAATGATTTGCTAAAAAAACAAGTTTTTTTTGAATGATTACATAATACATCTGTTTGTTTGGTGAATCTATAGTTAGCATTTGCTTCTACAATTGAGAATGAGATTTGCTCAAACATTTCTGATTTCTATTTAGGATGCTCATAGTGATTCGCCTTCTTGCCCTTGGTCTTTTCCTTTCTTGGAGGATTCGACATCCTAATCATGATGCCATATGGCTATGGGGAATGTCTGTAGCTTGTGAGGTGTGGTTTGCATTTTCTTGGCTCTTAGACCAGCTTCAGAAGCTTTGTCCAGTTAACAGAGCAACGGATCTCTCCGTCCTCAACGAACGCTTCGAGTCCCCGAGCATTAGAAATCCCAAAGGCCGATCTGATCTTCCTGGAGTCGATATATTTGTGTCGACAGCTGATCCAGAAAAAGAACCGCCTTTAGTCACAGCAAACACAATACTCTCCATCCTTGCAGTCGACTACCCGGTTGAGAAACTTGCTTGTTACTTATCAGATGATGGAGGTTCTCTTCTGACATTTGAAGCCCTGGCTGAAACTGCTAGCTTTGCAAGAATTTGGGTTCCCTTCTGCAGAAAGCATGCCATAGAGCCAAGGAACCCGGAGGCCTACTTTGGCCAGAAGCGTGACTTTCTAAAGAACAAAGTCCGCCAGGATTTTGTTCGAGAAAGGAGGAAGGTTAAGAGGGAATATGATGAATTTAAAGTAAGAATAAATTCTTTGCCTGAATCCATCAGGCGGCGATCTGATGCATACAATGCACACGAAGAGCTACGAGCTAAGAAGAAACAAATGGAGATCAAAGACGATATTTTGGAACCAACTGGGTTTGTCAAAGCAACCTGGATGTCAGATGGATCACACTGGCCTGGGACATGGTTTTCAGCTGCACCTGATCATTGTAGAGGCGATCATGCTGGTATAATTCAGGTAAAATTTTACTTGCCTCACACTCTTGTTCTTCGTATCGATGGGGTAATTGTCTAAAACTTCAGATATTTGATATCCATTATATCTTATCATTCATAGGTGATGCTTGTTCCTCCAAATCCTGAACCAGTAATGGGCAATGTGGAACAAGAAAGTTTTAATCTTATAAACACCACTGATGTAGACATCAGACTTCCAATGCTTGTCTATGTTTCCCGCGAGAAGAGACCAGGATATGATCACAATAAGAAGGCTGGGGCGATGAACGCTTTGGTCAGAACAAGTGCAATAATGTCCAATGGCCCCTTCGTTCTGAATCTGGATTGTGATCACTACATCTACAATTCCTTGGCTCTAAGAGAAGGGATGTGCTTCATGCTTGACAGAGGTGGTGACAGGATATGCTATGTCCAATTTCCTCAGAGGTTTGATGGAATTGACCCTAGTGACAGATATGCTAATAACAATTTGGTGTTCTTTGATGTCACTATGAGGGCCATGGATGGATTGCAAGGTCCAATGTATGTTGGAACAGGCTGCATTTTTCGAAGAACTGCTCTTTATGGGTTTAGTCCTCCTCGTGCCACCGAACACCATGGTTGGCTTGGAAGGAAGAAGACTAAACTTTTTCTGAGGAAACCTACAATGGGGAAGAAGCATGATCGCAACGAAAAGGACATCATATTACCGCCTATTGCAGATGATGAGAACGACGAATTAGATATGGAATCAGCATTGTTGCCAAAGAGGTTTGGTAGTTCAGCCACTTTAGCAGCATCCATTCCAATAGCTGAATATCAAGGAAGGCTACTTCAAGACACGCTTGGAGTTCGACAAGGCAGGCCTGCCGGTTCTCTGGCAGTCCCTCGAGAACCACTCGATGCTGCAACGGTAGCGGAAGCAATCAGTGTTGTATCTTGCTTCTACGAGGACAAAACGGAATGGGGCCAAAGAGTTGGTTGGATATATGGTTCTGTCACTGAGGATGTTGTGACAGGTTACAGGATGCACAACAGAGGGTGGAGGTCGATCTACTGCGTCACCAAGAGGGATGCATTCAGAGGGACAGCTCCAATCAATCTAACCGATAGGCTGCATCAAGTACTCCGGTGGGCGACTGGTTCAGTCGAGATTTTCTTCTCCCAAAACAATGCAATCTTTGCGAGCAGGAGGATGAAGTTCTTGCAAAGAGTAGCCTACTTCAACTGCGGGATCTACCCCTTCACTTCAATCTTTCTATTGGTGTACTGCATTCTTCCAGCAATCTCTCTATTCACAGGCCAGTTTATTGTTCAATCCCTCAGCATTACATTTTTGATACTGCTCCTCGCAATCACCATTACACTCTGCTTGCTCGCATTGTTGGAGATCAAGTGGTCTGGCATCACACTGCACGAGTGGTGGAGGAATGAGCAGTTCTGGTTAATTGGAGGTACCAGTGCTCACCCAGCTGCTGTCCTGCAAGGATTGCTGAAGGTTATTGCCGGCGTGGACATATCATTCACTTTAACATCAAAGCCTGCAACCGATGATGACGCTGATGCTTTCGCTGAGCTCTACGTCGTGAAGTGGAGCTTCTTGATGGTGCCTCCAATTACAATTATGATGATGAACATGATAGCAATAGCTGTGGGGACTGCGAGGGCAATGTACAGTCAGTTCCCACAGTGGAGCAAGCTTCTGGGAGGTGTGTCCTTCAGCTTCTGGGTTCTTTGCCATCTGTATCCGTTTGCCAAAGGCCTGATGGGGAGGAGAGGGAAGGTGCCGACGATCGTATTCATATGGTCTGGTCTACTCTCGAGTATCATTTCCTTGCTTTGGGTGTACATAAGCCCCCCGGCAGGAGGAAGGAGGGACTACATGAGCTTCCAGTTCCCTTAAGGAGGGAGGGGGAGGAGAAGCTCTCCTGCATGATGATGACTCTAGTTTTGCTTTCCATATTTTCTACATGAAGCTTCCAGTTTCCTTAGGTGGAAGGAGTACCATACAAACTACAAACTTCAGGATTAGTCTACACCTGGCGCATACAAAATAGCTGAAGCTTTTTAGTTCATCTACTTGTTATCAGTGTTTTAGCTGTTAGATTCAATTAGTCTGCAGTCTTAGCTACCTTAGAATTTGCTTCTCGCATTATGTCTCAATTTGTGTGTTTGTTATGATAATATAGTTGAAATATTTGAATCAGATGTTGACCTGCACATTGAATTATTATTCTAGATAACAAACTCAGCAGTCTGGAGTAGATGCACCAGCTGATCAACAATTCCAACTATTTACATAAAAAAGAGATAGAGAACGTGAAATTTTAGCGTGAAACTCAACGTGAATGACGTGGCACTTTTTATATACACGTTCGATTGTCGCTCGGACAGTAGCGACGGCCGGACCCCGAACAAAACTATAACCTGGGGAGACGGGTGAACCCGTCGAGAATCGGTGCAATTGAGTTTCATGTTGGATTCACGTTGAGTTTTTCATGTTCCCAATCATTTTCCCATAAAAAATTCAAAGGGTGCCACATCATTTGCAAGAAATTTAGATGGACATTTTATTTTAAATTAAAGTCAAATGAACATTCTATTTAACATGAAGTATTCAAAATACCCTTAAAACCTGATTTACAATTAAAAACGAATGCTCTATTTAATATGAATGATCCAAAATACTCTTACATTGTTTGATTATTCGATTGTGTAAAAGTTAGCATGATTTATATATTTTGATTTTGCTTCTCCGAGTGATATCCTATTTAAAATAATATTTTAATAAATAAAATAAAAGATTGAGAATCTATGACACTCATTACATTTCAAATGAATATTATTTGCTAGCTTATGTAATAATTTATATCATTTTGATTTTATTTCTTTGAGTGATAACCTACTTAAAAATAAGATTTATAACAAACATATATACTCCATGACACTTATTATATTTCAAATGGATATAATTTAATAATGATCAAATAGGTAGAAGTTAACATACTTTGCATGCATGTGTAACAATTACCTGCTAACTTCTAGTAGCTTTTATAATGTATATAATAGAACGTCGAATAGCCGCCGAGTAATTTATATAGAACACTTCTATAATAACTACCGAGTAACTTTTATAAATCCATAAGTATTTTCAGGATAAAATCACGAAGAGCGTCTATTTGATTTATTTATTTTTTTAAAAGAGAAGTTAATCTAATGTTTTCTTTTAATTGGAACGTCTTTTTGATTTTTTGTTTTTCTATTAAAATAATATTTCATCGAATCTCAATTTTTTTTTATTTCAAATGGTAACAACTAGGAGTTGTTATAAATTTATAACAGTTATAATATAGTATTGATTAGTAAAAATAAAGTATTTGTATTGAAACAATTATAATTATAATTATCACAGTATTATATTATTAGAGTTGATTAAAAAATTGGAGTGCTTGTGTTTTGATTAAAATATAATTATATGTAATTGAAGTAACGAAATTAAAATAAACTTTCAGTCAAAATATGGTTGTTTCCGCAAAGACCTAAAAAAAAAAATTATGTAAATTTGTACATTCTTTAATGACTCGTTGTTATTCACACCAACGTGGCTCACGTTCACCGCCACAAGTAGATTCAACACGGGTTGCTAGAAGAAGCGGGTCCGAAACCCGAGTTATGGATCCGCTTATTATATCCTAAGATCCCTCAACGATCGCCGTCCTTCTGGGCACCATTGACGACGTGGACAGAAACGAACGGTTTAGCCGTATGTTGGCGCAGGCCACGGAAATAATAAACCGCGGCGTTCCGAATCGCGAGTGTAGGGGTGGAGATCGGGCATTTCATCGAGCTGGAAATCTAGGGCGCAGGCTCAAGGAAAGAGTCTGTGGATTTGGATTACGGTGGACGCTGCTCCTCTCGTCGTCCTTCGTTGCTCGAGCGTTAGGGCATGCAGGGATGGGACTCGAGGAGCTGGTTAAGGAAGGAAAAGAAGGCGAGGAGGTCGTCGTGCACGACGTTGCCTGCTCGATCTGTCTCGAGGCCGTGAAGAGCAGAGGGGGCCGAGCCACTGCTCGGCTGCAATGCGGGCACGAATTCCATCTAGGTTAGTTTCTCTGGACGATTTTCTTCTTTCATTTTTTCTTTGTTGCTGCTCCTTATATATGTTGTTCCCCGTTAGTATCTGGTGTTTCGACGCGGTAGGCAGTGAGATTTGATGGAAAGATGCCTTTTTGATGGTTTATTTAGGATAATTTTTGGCTTGCAACACAAAATTTCTAAAGAGAAGTAATTACTTCTGTATTTTCCCCTCTTTTCTTATGATGGAAAGATGCCTTTTAGGTGGTCTAATTAAGGATAATTTTTGGTTTGCAAGACAAATTTCTAGAGAGAAGTAATTATTTCTGAACTTTCCCATCTTTTCTTACGATGCATATTTTTCGATTCTGTCAAATCTGGCAAAATTATTCTGAATTAGAGACAAGTACAACTACTTCCATCCTACATGAGCTGCTTGCGTTTGTGAGAATTCCTGCTGATTCTTTACGCTTGTTTTGTTCATTCTCTGGAATTTAGGAGAAAGGGAGAGGAAAAGGAAGGAAAGAGAGGGAAGGGCAGTCACAAAAAAAAATCAAAGCAACATATATACTTCTTCCTTACTTTCCGGTTAACTCCTCATTGAGAAAGATTTGTTCCAGAGAAAACTCTCTCCATACTTTGGTATGCTATGTTTATGTTAGAAGATCATATTCCAACAGGTTTTTAGCTTCACTTGACCACTACCACTGCCCTGTTATCTCTTTGACAGACTAATACACAATTGAGATTCTAGTCCAATACTACTACTTCCTTCTTAAGATTCATGTTCTCAAGTTACAATTGAAAAAAAAATTAAACCAAAAAAGAATCATGTTGCACCGTATATTCAAAATTACTTCAATTAACATACTGCTTCAATCAATCTTGACCAACAGGTAAAGAAAATGATATAAACTATATCCACCAGGAAAAAAATGCATGCACTTTGGTAATACAGTAACAAGCTTTGTTTATTCTCTTTAGAAGTAAGAATCATGTTTTGAATTTTGATTATTAGACAAGATATAAAAGATACAATGTTAAATAACATAAACAGTAAAATAGCAAGGGGTGATTAAAAAAAAAATTAGTTTGTAAATCTTGAATCTATTGAAAGATAGCTAAATAAATTTATCATCAAGATAATTAAGGAGGCATTATCGACATGGAGCGATAGCGTTATCTGAATGCTAGATGATATTATAAACAGCAGGAATAATAATAAGTTGTTCAGATCAGATGAACTCTGTGAACTAAAATGTCAAAGAAATGTGAAGCAAAACCCCTCCATATCTACTGAAATGGTGTTGAAATGGACATGCGGTGCTAATCATAGAAGATTGTATGATATAATGCAAATGGAGGTTGGAGATAATTCTAGCAGATAAATAAGAAAAAGGTATCCAAGGTTAGAGTTCTGTCCTTTGACCAAGCAAGATATACAAATGAAATGATCAATAAGGTGGGTCTGTGCATATTGAACATGCCATTTGAAGTAAGATGATCATAGTAAAAGACTTTGAGATTATGATGCTAAGATATCTAATAAAAAGGATCTAAATCCACTTATTAGGCTACAATCAGAAAAAAGCAACTGCACGTACTGTGCTTGTGCCTGGGTTGTTTACCTCATCCATAAGTCCTGGAATTTGTTTGCTCTACTACTATCCATGCTGCTTGAGGAGGCTGTGCAAGCGGTGAGGAGGACGGAGAGGGTCGAGATGGCAGAGCAAGATTAGCTGCATCTGCTGGAAGGGGTGTGTTCTCTCGCTGAAACCAAGCTTGTTGAGAGTTGGGTTTTGATTGCTCAAAATAGATGATTGGAGGAGTTGAGGGAGAAACTAGGAAAAAGGAGTGTGATGGCGATCTTGCGGGGAGGAGCGATATGGGAAAAAGGAGTGTAGTGTCTGAGAGGAGGATGAGGACGATCATGTTAGAAAGCACGAGAGGTTGTACTTGCATTTAGGGATGATAATTTTCTCCGAAGCTGATGGACAATCCGATATCTGACCTGAATGGAATAGGGTATGGAGGAATTTTTTTGGACCTGATTAAATAATCGAATAATCGTGTATGGGTAATTGTGTATGGAGGCGGGTCTAGTAGAATCCTACCCATACTCGATTCAAATACCAGATTATTTTTATATATATGTATCCCAAAACCCACTAACTAGTTTTTGTTGGTGGCTAATTTATTTTTATTGAATATGATTAAATTAGGAGTATGCTATAGATGTTCAATCTATTTTTTTTTAATTATGTGTTTTTTTAATATGATGTTAATTCTAATATGCTTCTGTTAAGTGATGGTAGTTGGATGGAATGAAGAAAATTATTAGTATAGAGGATTTCCGATCCTCTGATGTATATGAGTATGAGAATGAGTATCTGATCCCCAATAGCTATGGAGATGAGGATGAAAGTTGAATACCGATGGTGATGAGGATGGGGATTGATTTAATAAATGGGGATGAAGACAGAGGATATAGAATTCATTGCCATCCCAACTTGCATTATTGTGGGTTGGGTTGGTTCTATGGAGAGGGCTTCACGAGGGACTATAAATACTACCTTTTGCAACCACCTCTCTCTCATAATTTATGATTGGGCACCTTTTGTTTTCATGGGAGGGCCCTCACACTTTAAGGACAATATAATAGGATTTTTTTACTGCATTTACCTCCAAGTTATATCCAAGTTTTCTGTTTTATTGTTCTTCAAAAGCAAATAAGCTGGACATCCATATTGTAAAGTGCAGGCATGTTGAGTTTTCTTTGATCTAATTTACTGCTACAAAAGAATTCCAACTCTATGTTAGTAAATAATTCTTAATTTTCTGAGTTCCAACTTTTATATTTGTTTTTGCATGAGGAAATGAGAATTGAAACTCCATTTCTTAAGTTTGGAATTAAAGGATACCGTATTTGATATTATGTATTATTTATGTTATAGAATTCTTTATTGCCATGTTTTTCAGAAATTTTCAATAATCATAAGACTCTGATAATATAATTCTTTTTACTGGAATCTTCTGTATCCTCACTTTTGTGATAGTAGAATTGTAATTCTCCTTTTTGTTATTTTCCAAAAAATAGCAATCTGATACAGGCAAACAATTATAATTTTATATTTGTTGCACTACAAAATGCTCTTGTCAGCACTATATTCGCTCTTCACTTTGCCTATCTACTAGTATCTTTGGTGACGATATATTCTGTTAAATATCTTGTTATGCTATTCCAGAAGAGCTGAGGGGTGTTGGTCTAACGGCTAAAACTTGAGTGTGTGTTGGGCCTTTGTTTGTTTATGATGACTTTAACATGATGATGATTAAATGTTGCATTTTCTTGACATAAACTTGTTTAGTTGGTCAAACCATGGCTCGCCTGATCAAACTTCCAGATTTTCATTTCCCAATTAGAGCTCAATAACTACAATCTTATTCTCTCCAAGGTGTCTTTTATCTTTCACCTTATGACTGTTCTCCCTTCTTTTTTCACAGTTTGTAAAGAAACACAAACTGGCATGATAAAAGGTTGTCAAATAATGATTCATATTGTGAATCAAATACTAGAATTGCTGTGTCGGTCAAATAATGGTCCGGCGACGCTGCTGCGGCCACAGCAGAAACGGTCCTTTGACCACCGCCTTTCACAAATGTGGTGTGTTGAGGTCTGCCTCCCACTTAGGTGGCCGCCTCAACCGCCATTTAGAACATTGGAAAAACATTTATCCTTATGCTAAATATGGGGATCAATAAAATAATTAAAAGCAGTCAAATTGGTACTGTTATTTTTCCAAGTAATGTGGTGAAAAATCCCTTTTTCAGTTAATACACCTTTACAGGATCCCTCCCTTTTTTCCCCACTTAACTGCCATGATAAATTGCCTTTTCCAGCTAGAACTTTAGCAGACTTATTAATTGTCGTTGCCAAATTATTTGTTTCAGATTGCATTGGTTCTGCCTTTAATGCTAAAGGAGTGATGCAATGCCCAAATTGTCGAAAAGTTGAAGAGGGAGGAAATTGGCTCTACTCAAATGGTTGCCGTCCAACTCCAGATCTTGTTGTTGATGAGTGGATGTACGATGAAGACCTTCACAATCATAGTTACACTGAACCTGTATGTTGATAATGATGAATTATTATTACTCCTCATTATTCATATTTTATTTGTTTAAACTTTCAATAACCCATCCAATTTAGAAATTGAACATTTAGAAATCTCACTAAGGAAAACAAAAAAAAAATCGGTGCCAGACTATGCATGACTTCTTGAGTATAATGGTTTCTCAGTGTTTCCATTTCTCCTGTTGTCTCCTCTTATTATTTGTCAGATCTTTTGTTTCAGTTGAATTTTTTTTTCTCATCACACTTCTCTATTGGTTTAATTGTTTCTACAGTCAGGTGGAGGTCATTGGTGCCCTTTCAGTGGCTTGGCAAGAATTCAATCATTGTTTGAGTAAGTTTGACATTTATATGATCTTTTTCTATATTGTATAATGGCAACCACTTTTTACTATTTGTGCTTTGACAAGATTCGTAACCAACCTTATTTTTCAGAAATAAATGCCATTGTTTCTTGTTTTTTATGTTGAAAATTAAGAGTTGGAGATTGAAAACTATGGTAAGCTTGGAAGCAGCCCCCCATTCCAACCACAACATTAGATCTAATGAGGTTGACTAAGTTTTGGAGGAAAGGACCTATGAATGATATCACAACCAAAATTTAGAAATTTTAGGGATCGTATTTTGGCGTGACTGAAGAACCAAACACCGCCTAGTTGGAGAATTGGACATGCACTCAGTTTGACATGAGAAATACCCTTGCAACTTATATTGTTCAGTAAAAGTGTACTTAGAGGTATTCTTGATTAAGTAAAACAATGATGATATAAAAAGTATATTTAAAATTATTATTTTTAATTGAATTTAAGAGTTAGTTATAAATTGTGTATTTAATCTTGATTTATTATTTTTATGTGATTAAACTATTTGTATTTTTATTTTATTATAAAACTATTACTATCTGATTTATATTAAAATTTTAATTGTTTTTCAATCCTACAATTTGCTCTATACGCTAGAATGTTTATAGTATATTCATAACGTACAATATGTTTATAGTTAGAATTTGCTCTATGCGTTAGAATTTTAATTGTTTTTCGAATATACAATTTGCTGATTTTATAACCATCCCACTTTTTAGGGAAAAATCAAAACCATTGATCCAGAAATCTGATTGATCACAGATTATAAGCTTTGATCATTCCATTTATTTCACATGTGATGGCTATTAGAATTTAATTATCCAATCTTGTGTGAGATACAGAGCTTCTTGTTCAAATTACGAAACATCTCAATTTATAAATTTATAAATTGTGTTCTTCCTTTCCCCCTCGTAAGAAACAAAAGTTGCATTTATTGTCTGTTTCCTTTCTGATGAATTAGGGTGTCAAAATTCTATTGGAAACTGCTAGAAGCACTTTGAGGTAGATATACATACTCATGTTTGCTTTCTTTGGATTTGCATAAACAGCAAATCTAACCGCATGTTTGAATGACATTCTCTTGTGTGTTCTTTTTAAACTCATGTTGCACAGGAATTCCATTGGATTAGTTAATTATTGAACTTTTGTTCACAAAAGGAACACAGTTCGCATAATTCTTTTTTAACGCACTCCCTTGTTGGTGGTGACTATATTCCTTGCTAAAAGCCGCATTCTTTATTGTGCATTAGTAACCTAACTTCGCCTTTCTATTTTCTAGGGAAGGTGAATCTTCTTCAGCTGTCGCTCGTAAGTTGATACTTCAGAAATATTATATAAACGCAATGTGAACTAAATTGGAATAATCAAGCATAAATTTGTTTTTGCAGTTCGTGATCTTTTTGGATATCATCCTATTATGACTGAGCACCAGGCTACAATGTCATCAACTCATCCCTGCCCTTTCATAGCTCACACTCAGTGGTTCCAACCTCCTCCCAATCAGTCATTTGATTTACCGCTTGATGGTCTTGGTTATCACCAACAATGGAGTTATTTCTCGAGACCAAGAGATATTCGCACTCGAATTGCGGCACTAAATAATTTGCGAAATCATGCTTGGGGACATCACCATCATCCATATTACCATTACCCTCCTAATGCCCACATTAACAGTGCTGATCTAGCATCTCACTTTTCAAGGTCTGAAACAGATGGTTTTCCTAGTGCCGATTCTGTTTTCCATCCATTTGTTATCAGCCGCAGGTGAGTTATGTTCATTTATCTATTTATGATATGCCAACTTGTGCATTCATTCTAATAATATGACCGGCAATTGTGGTATCTACAATCCCCGATTAATATGTTCGCGTGCTTAACTTACTCGTCTATTATTCACGCCCTCAATGTAGTTCAACTTTGCTAGATGTACTATCACTGATTCTAACGTCTTTGTTTCTGTTTTTTTTTTTTTTGCAGAAATGGCTCGAGACCTGGAGCTACCAGTTCCTCTGTTCCCTCCATGGTTCCACCATACCCTAGAACCCATGCCAATTTTTCTGAAGTCCACCAGCTTCAAAATTCACAAAATGTACCTGGAACAAACATGCCACAGCCAGCAAACTTGAGGGGTTTCAATTCAGGAGAACAAGCCTGTCCTTTCTCGATATCTTCAACCGTTTCTTTCAATGCCGGGCCAATTCAAAGCATCCGTCGCCATGCATGGTTACCTGAAGGTGCATCGACACATCTGTTTTCGCCTGTTGGCAGGGAACCCATTGCTGGGGGCCCTTACCCTCAGCTGAATGGCGCATCAGATTCCAACTCTCCGGTGAACTACATGCCTCCACCTAATGGCCCCGAGAGGTTATCAGTGCAAGCTGGATACAACCAAACCATACCTCCAGGTCTCATGCTGTCCCTGATGTGATGCAAATCTGCCCTTTCTAGACACTGATCTATATTTCATTTCGGGATATACAAATAGTCGACTTCCTCAAGTCTCTCCATTAATTATGATTGACTGCCCTTGGTCGCAAGGCTATGACTTAGTTCTGTTGGGACTGCTTCCATCGTTTATAAACTTTTTGCGGACATGTCTATTCTCATGGATAAGATAAATGACTAGAAATGGCATGAGCGAAACTATCTGTTTTGAAACTCTTGGTGAAGGGAAGACAGACCCCCATAAGCTTAAAAACTTGCACATTTTCTTTGTGGGTATCGTCAAATTATAATCTATTTTCCCAAGTCTTCAGCTGAAACCAAGAGAATCTGTACATTCAAAAAGCTGATGCTTTACTTCTCTTTTTGGTCGCATTTCCGCTGCATGGCTGATGGTTGAATGATGCTTAATACACATGCCTCAACATTAGCGTTAGCGAGTACTTGTTAGTGAGTACTTATATATGCTAATGGTTAATGTATGGATGTTATCATCAAGATATTTCAAGATGTTTGAGATTAAAGTTAGTATACTCATCTTTTCCACGCATTAGCTACAACATCCGGGTTAGTAATCTCTATGATTTATCTCTTCTGTGTTGACTCTGGGATAAATTGGTGGGGGTGTTGGGGACGAACGAATCGTCATTTTGCCACCAAGTGTTCTGATTTTACCTTTTCTCTGGATTTGTCTATGATTAAATTTAAAATATAATTTATAAAAATTTAAAAATCTATTTTTAAGAAGTTCATTTCACATGGTGTTTTATAACGGGGCAAAAATCATAGACTTTTTTTTTCCTTTTCAAATCATCAAAAGATGTTGTATTTTGCTTTTTATTAAAAGATATTTTATTTTAGTATTTAATCTTGTATAATTATTTAATTGCCCTTTATATTGAATTATATTATTTTCATTATTATTTCTCGTTCATAACTAATGAATGATATTTGAATAAGATTAAATTCACTTAAAATGTGAATAATTTTGAACATATTAAATATGGATTATAATAATTATAAAATTATAATTGCTAAACTTGACGTAATATTAAATAAGTAAAATACCCTTCTAATGTTTGTCATTTTATTATGGATGAGAGATAATAAAAATAATATTGAATAAGTAAAATATCTTTCTAACGTTTATGCTTTTATTATTAGATCAAAAAGTGATAGTATTCAATTGCTCATCCCGGTTGAGTATCATCAGCCTTCCAGCTAAATATAAATAGAAAAATTTTGAGGGTATTTTATCTAGCACAACAATAAAAAAATAAAAAAAATCAATTTGATTTTATCAAGGTGTGCGGCCAACCAACTTGATACACTTAAAAATAATAATAATAACCACCACCCAATCTTATCCCATTAAGTGGGGTGGCTATAACTTATACAACGTAAAAGCCGAAAGAAAATTAATTCATTTTGTTTTTAACAATGCAAATTAGATTCAAATAGATATTATATTTTTATTTACAAATTCATTTAATTTCAATTAACCAAGATTCTTTTGTTAAAAAATAAAGTAATTTTTCTTAAATAATATTTTAGCAAAATGGCTAAAATTAATTTTTTTCCACAAAAGATTTTATTTATTAATTCTTAAATGTTAAAAAGCATTTTTTTAATGCAATTAAATATACATTTTGCTTTCCTTTGTTATTATTATTTTTTTTAATTTTTTACTCGTTCAACCTCATTTTTTTTAAAAGTTTTTAAGTATTTCCCAAAATAAAGCGCGTTCTAATCTGAAAATTAGGAAGGATTTAATTTGAATGTGTTTAAAACGTCTTATTTGGGCAATCGGGACCAACCCTAGCTTGAACAAAAAGCTACGGTGGAAGTTGTCAAGGGACATCCCCCCTTTCCATCTTTAAATTGCCATCTTTTCTCCGCCACCGCCTGCGTGCCGTTTCCGACTTTCTGCGACGAAAAGCGAGAGAGACCAAGACAGAGCGGAGGTGCGATCGTCTGAGGAGGATGGCGGAAGGGCCGAGCTCGTTTGAATCTTTGAGGAAATGGGTCGTGGAGCACAAGCTTCGAGCAGTCGGTACTTCTCTCCCCTTCTTTCTGTCGATCGTGTGTGTGTTTTTTATCTGATTGGTTTGGATCTGACATGATTTTTATATCGTGTTTTGTTGGTGGCGAAAAGGGTGTCTTTGGCTCAGCGGGATCGCGAGTTCCATCGCCTACAACTGGTCTCGCCCTAATATGAAAACCAGCGTTAAGCTCATCCACGCGAGGTTTGTTTCGTCTGATCTCTTCTTCTTCTTCCCTCGGATAATATATTCTGGAATTTATTTATTCGCAAAGAGTAGTATCCGGGAATTGCCGCTTCTGATTGTAATCGATTGATTCAAGGGTATATTTTTTGAGAATTAGGACTTTTTAGTTGGGAAAAACACTAACAAAAAATTTATGGTTTAATTGCTGAAAAGAAATAATGTATACCTTTTTGGTTTTGATTCTTGTTAAAGAACATATGACTTATGCTTCCCCCTCTGCGAAACTAGCCAGGGGCATGTTAGTGATATTATTAGAATTTTTTTATAAAATTTGTTTTCAAAACATGGAGAAAGAGAAAATAAAATAATTCTTGAAGCTCTTGAGGTTCTAATGGGAAACATCATATTGAAACATTTAATTTTAGATTGCCCTATAACGTTATGTCTTGGTAAATAGTTTAATTTAGTCAAGGCACCACGTTCTTGCATATGAGCAGTGTGCCGCACCATGATGCTCGAATGCACACATTGAGGTATCTACATGATACATAAGGCACATGTGGCAAATGAGACTAATACGACACATATAAGGTGCAATGTGGTGCTTTATTAGTGCACTCTCCTAGTTGAGTAGATCACAAACTCTTCCTTGGCAGTGCAAATTTTAGAAGAGTAGATGATAATAAACTCTTCCTTGGTAGAGCCAATCCTTCACGGTCCTCATGACTTACCTATTCTATAACCTTCTGTATCTATGCTCACAGTTAATCCGTATTTAACATGCAACTTTGTGTTTTTAGTGGTGGCTTTGTATGTTTATAGGATTATAATGATTTTCTTTAGTAGTACTTCTTGCAATATTTAGGGCATTATGTTCAAAATAGTGGTTCTACATAACAAACAAGTTTTGCCTGTGGATGGATGAGTAGAAAAGTTTCATTCAGTTACGTTAAAATACATGATCATCCTGGAAATATTTGTATTATAATATTTGATATAATTATGTTTTTGATCTGTTTTAAGGGTCGCCAAAACTAATGAAAGAGTATTATTAGTAAGTGATCTCAAAATTTCTTCTACTGCTGGATTGCAAAGTGTTTAGAAATCAGATTAATTTATTAAACTAATTTGTGAATATGGAAAATTAATGAAGTTATGAGAACAACACCTCTCTTTCTTGAATAATAAAATTTTGTAAAATAAGTTGAAGATTAGTGTAAAGAGAAATGTGTGCCTACAAGGTTTTCCTTAAAAAGTTTTCTGCAAAATCATATCTCTGGAAATGTTTTTTTTTTTTTTGATGAAAACACATTGAGTATATAGCTGTGAGGGTTTCGGTAAGGTATTTTGGGTTTTAGAATGGATTCTGAAGTGTTAATTTTGAAGCCAATAAAATTATATGCATTGTTTTCCTTAAGCCATGCTAGATCATGAGTTTGGTTTTTTTCATCTAAATTTTAGTCGTTGATGTCAATTATAGGTCAAGACACCAGAATGTGTGATAAATACCAGTCACATGTTCAAGTGTTATAAAAGTCAAAATGCTTCAATTTACTACTGACTTCGACTACTGCTATCTTTGTGTTCACATGCAAAGAAATATGTAATCTAGAGTTTCATCCTCAGGACGTATTATTCTAAAGATGGAAAAGTACCTCATGGAGGAAAGTGTCTAACAAGATAATGCGACAATTTATTAAATCTATGGAAAACTTACCTTGAGATAGTCCAGTTCAAAATAGATAGAGGCTGCAGCTTTGGATGTGACTCTTAACTTATAACTTGATACTAATTTGGTGTCCATTTGCAAGAAAGAAGCAGGAATCTGCTTGGGACAAAATGCTAAACATTTGGAAGTCTTATGCTCTAGGTCTTATGCTAAATATATTAAAAATTGTATCAAGAAGGTTTAGTAAACCCTTCATAAATGTTTGATTACTCGATCAACTCTAAACTTGGCTGAATCTATATTTGCTTCTGTAACTCGCGAACTGTTAACATTGGAACTCTATGTCATCTTTTCTTGGTGCCTTTTTGTTCCTAAAAACTGTGCGATATCTAAACCTTGCAGGTTGCACGCTCAGGCGTTATCATTAGCTGCCGTAACTGTAGCTGCTGTGGTCGAGAACTATGACCATCAATCAAAACCAAAACCAAACGTGTCCACATAAAGATTAAAGATTTCCTATAATTCTTCCCCAATGATAATGGGCAGTTAATTCTTGGACCGCATTTTGTTCCTGTGACGGTGAATATTCTTCTCTTAGTCAATTCATTGGATGGATATGCATAAAGTTACTCGAACCAATATTTTCTGTTGAGGCAGAGTTTTAACTGTCTTTTTTTCTGGCAATTTTCTCATATTTTCACATGTTTGGTTCATTTCTATTATGAATTTGCTGAATTATGTGTATGCAGGATATGACTCGTTATATAAAAACACCAAATTATGGTTCTTATTTGGTGAAATTCCTTAAAGCTTAAGAACTGTATAATTAAATATATTGTGCAAAAATTTAAAGGGTATTCTTTATTATTCGTTTTGTAAAGTAGTTATTTTTTAAAAAAAAATTAAAATAATGTTTTCAATCTCTTGCAAGCTAGCCGTTGAGATCACTTGAACTCCATTCTTAGTCATCATTGGATCTCAAAGTATCTCTATAGTCTTTTGGTTTGAATATTTGAGATTATCTGCTAAAGTTATCTGCTTAATTTTTTCTTATACTTATTTATAAAGAGGTGAATTAGGAAATCAAGCAAGTCATTATATGAGAGATTATTTTTTTAGGTTTCATTGAAATCAATCTTTGTTTATTTATGTAAATCTACGTAACCAACTCGGTTATGTTTTGGGGCTTAAAATTATCTGCCCAAGCCGGATGAGTTTGATTTAGATTGTGATTTTAACTCAGATTATTTTCTTATTACAATAAATATGTCTAAGATTCTTGAATACAGCCAGCCATATGTTATGAAACAATATGAAAGTAGTGATATGATATTCTAAAACACTATCAATTAAATATGTATTCCAGATTTCTATTTTAATCATTTTAAAACTTTATTTCTGTTAATTATATTTCAGATTTTATTTGATCTATAAATATAGTTTACGTCAAAATCTAATTTGATTCGGTTGATCACATCAAAACTATCTTGAGATATTTACAATTAACATCATTAATTTTTTTAGAGGGGGTGTCCCTCTCAATCCTAGGCTAAATCGTTATCGCTCATTTGGTGGTTAGTCTGATTGAGAGTTGGTTGACTCTGATACCAATTGTAGGACAGGTGCGATGATATTGATTCGTTCACTTTTATCTTTTTATCTTGTTTTGTTCTACTAGAGTTAGTATGCAGTAGAATAATAATAAACAAATCAAACGGAAAGACACCTAATTTTTACATGATTCTTAACCCTCTAGTGTCAATACGTCCGAGGCCGACCTAAGTACAAGAGGCATCCATCCACTAAGTCATCTCCTTTCCAAAACTTTTCCGAAGACGAAGAAACTACTTACAATTAAACAAGCACAAAGAGTAATAAAATTAAGCACGACTTGTAAATAGAAAACAAACAAACTCTTCGAACCGATCTGGAAGTCTTGAGTGCAACTCACCATTCTTAGAGCTTCCCCGATCGTAAAGCTTTGCAACACATTCTTCTAAGCCTAGAGGTGGATGTTAAGACCGGTAGACAAGCTAGAGGGGGGGCGATTAGCTCCGATTTACTTATTGATGATTTTTCGCTGCAGAAGACTCCAAGCAATGCTGACACTGAAGGATTTACTTGGTATCTACCTCTTTGAGGTGACTAAACCAAGAATCCGCTCTCTCACTCTCTCAAACACTATGAAAGATTCCTTCGTGGAGATGGAGAAACCTCGTACAAGCCCTCAAGAAGATACAACAAGAATACAAGCAAAATACAAAGAAAATCTTACAAAATTTATAACAATAAGCTTTTTTTGTTTTTCTTGCTTTCTTCTAGCTTGAGATCACCTCTAGAACTTTAGAAATGCAGCAATACTATATTCCAAGACTTCCCTTGAAATGACAATGAAGGAGAAGAAGAGCGTGCGAAGCATGCCAAAGAGATGCCGGTTCAAACTTGCGTGAAAATCCTATATACCCGCGACCTAGGGTTCCAATCAATTACCACGTCAGACTTAGCCGTTCAATGACTATTTTTTGAAGCTTAATTGATTAGTCATTGTTGAATCGATTTAGCACTTTTCCGTGTTCTCGAACAATACTGTCGTAATCGATTGCCTAATTGATTACAGTTTCCCTTAATCGATTGCCCAATCGCTTCTGTTCTCGAACAATTCAGTCTGCTTCTGTTCTCGCGACACAACTCTCCCAATCGATTACCTAATCGATTCACTCTCTCCTTAATCAATCACCCAATCGATTAAGAAGACTTTATTTGCGATAAACCAATGCCAATCAATTACCCAATCGATTGACTCCAACCCTAACTTGTGTGCACACAAGTATAGGGTCCCCTTGCCTAATCTCGGTCGGCGGTGACCTGTTATGACTTCTTCATCAAGTGTTCGATTAAACCATTGACCGACTTGGACTTTGTCTTGCTTAGTTCCCAACTAGGACTTTTCCCTTGCCAACGTGCGATCTCCCCGATCCACCTGGACTTCACCTAGTTCCACTAGGTGTGTCTAGTCCCACTAGGACTTTTCCCTTACCACGATCTCCCCGATCCACTTGGACTTTACCTAGTCCCACAAGGACTTTTCCACATCAAATCTCTAGTCAACCTTGACTTATTTGACTCACACAATGTTCAAACTTCATTGTCAGATATCGAAACTCAAGCTCACCTGAGCCTAGTCAAACTAGGTCAACCCTGACCTAACAAAGATTGCATCAATAATCTCCCCCTTTTTGATGTTTGATAATATGTTTGAGTAAGACTAATCCATATTAGCCTTACTATTTCTCCCCATTTGACACACAACAAAACTCTCTCTGAGAATCAATATGGTCAAAGACATCCAATGAAAGTCCTATACCTTTCATTGGTACACATGTTCAACCTTGAGTATTCATCACGATAAAGATTCCCAATCTTCATCTTCCCACTTACCTAAAGAAAATTAAAACACATGCTTTTAAGGAAGATCTCCCCCTCAAAACATGCTCTAAATCTCTAGCATTACACCAACAATGATTTTTGAGTTCCTAAAACTTTAGGGAGGTTATAAGGTTTTGAAATTCAAAATTTGAACCAAACCCTCTCCTTAATCCTATATTTTTCACCAAAACTATCTCCCATTTTGTTTTCATTATGAAATTCGCCCAAATGTACTTATAAAAGTATTCTAAAGGGTTAGAAATTGTTAGGTTATTCTAAATTGGGTTAAAGGACTAAAATTAGTTAATTTCAGTAGTATCAATCAATTGGTGTTGGGTCTCAATTGATTAAACTGTGCCATAATCGATCACCTGATCGATTACGGCTATCCTTAATTGATCAACATATCGATTACGCGAGCTTCTGTGCTCACGAAAAATTTTTACTAATCGATTGGTGTATGTCTTAATTGATCACCTGATCGATTGAGAGTTTTTGATTTCTGAAAACAATTTCAGTTCAAATTTCAGACTCCTAAATAATTCTACAAAATTCTAAAATTCATGAAATTTTGTGTAGACATTATTTGTAACGTATACTATCATGGAAAAATAATTTTTTTATGAAAATAATTTTTATTTTCAAAGATTGAAACAAAAATTGGAAACCATTAAAATAATTTAATGTTTCACTCTATTTTGTATCCATTTTATCAATGATGGGTGCTATTAAAAGATAGTCTTCACTAGGGGTTTCCAAATAGTTTTGAAATAATTTTCAAAAATAATTTTCAACCATGTTCTTTGGACTAAATGCACATGACTTATACATTAGCTTTCCTAATGATTGGAGTTCATTTAAATTCTTATTTTGATGAACCTAAAACTCAAATAGATGTACTTTAGCAACACCTTGAGTTTTGTTCATCTTCCTAACACCTCACTTGTATCTAGTGTGTCTCCAAACACATACAAGTCAACTTATTATCTTTGTGAGATGTGAAAATTTGTTCTCCCTAAACTAAGGGGTTCATGCATTTCTATTAGATATTATAAACTTTGATTATCTACTTAAGATGTTAATTAATGTCAATATCCTTAATTTCACTCATTTCAACCATGTATGATAATGATCATAGGATGCATCATATGAAGATTTTTAAAAGAAAACTTATTATAGTTAGATGATGCATGTATGACATGATATGTGATATTTTCAAAATAAAATATGAATAATTAATTATGATGACATGACATATAATAGGGCACATAACTCATGGCATATTAGCAAAAGAAAATACCTAAATTTTCTATCTAAGTATCAATAACTCATCGCTAAGCCATTGATAATCCTAATTTTATCTATAATTTTCCAAGATAATGTCAAAACCCCTCAATTTGGCATTTCTATGGATTCTATCTTAGTTGTGCCAATATTATCAAGTTTGATCTTCCAAAAATATTGTTTGACACAATTTTTCTCCTCAAGAGTAACTAAATGACATCTTCATTTTCGAGGGTAATAATTCCTTAAAAATGCCCTAAAGTGTCAACTTCATCAAGGTTGGGTTAACTACCCTTCTAATTTAAGTTGACACTCCCTAGACCTATCTAGGGCGTGGCGAATACACTCTTAGGAATCTAAAACCTATTGGTGCTCCTTGAGTGTTTTAGGTATTCACTAGGGACGACTTCCCTTGATACCTTCTTAATGACTTTCCTAGGCTTCTTTGAAACCTTCATTATGTTTGTCTTGGTTTGGTCAACTCTAGGGATGACTTCCCTTGTGATCTTCACTTAGACTCCTAGATTTAGATTTAGTTCCATACATATATGAAACTCTATGATATGATGACCCATCATCCTTGGCTTTAGGTTTGTATCCCAAACCCTTCTTACCCCTAGAGGGTCCTTGATTTTCTAAACCTAGGTTTTGATCCATTGATCTCTTAAATAGATTTTTTATTCTTTTAAGGAATTTCTTCAATTTATCAAACTTTGACCTCAATACTTAATTTTCAATTAATACATCCTCAAGGCTTGGTTTTCTAATATTACTTTGGTAATTTTTCTTCTTGACCTTGGATTAGGTAGGTCTACCATTGAATGACCTAGATTTTTCTCTATCCTTATGTGTGGTAGTTCTAACATGGAAGGCTCTATATTTCTTCTTAGATTTTTCATACCTCATATTTTCATGATAAATAGCATTCAAATGATAGAAATTATTTCTAGCATGCATATTATCATGATTAGCATAAATACCATTATCTAATGGTATCTTAGTCATGTTCTTGGAGGATTCCCCTTGGTTTGAGCTCCTCCTCCTAGCTTTGGTCGGGTCCTTCCCCTTTGAACATTGGGTTCAATAATGTCCTCGTTGATTGTGCTTCCTATCCTTTTGTAATACGGGTCCGACCTCCTTTGATTTTTCTTTGGTCATAGGTGTTACTTGCACCTTCTTCTTGACTAATTTGAGACACTTACTCTTGTAGTGTCCTTTTTCCCTACACTCAAAGCAAATGATATGATTTTTATTTTTACAAATTTAAATTTCTATACCTTTACTTGTAGAGGTGACACTCGACTCTTTTTCTTCTTCTTCATTGACCTCAGATAATGATGATGAAACTTTTCCTTGTTCTGACGTCAATGACAAATTTTGCTCCCCCTCAATCCTTGAAGTGGAAGCTTCTTGAATTTCATCTTCGGATGTTAAGCATCTCTCAACTTCCGAATCCTCTTCCTCCGTTGAATCTCCCTCTTCGGATTTATCTTGAATTGGCAAAGTGTGGAATCTTCATGAAGCTTTGCCAATTTGCTCCAAAGCTCCTTGGCGTCTTGAAATTCTCTAATTTGGCTCAAGATTATTCTTGGCAATACATTGACCAATAATTTGGTCACCTTGTCCTTGACCTCGCATCTCTTGATTTGCCCTTCATTCCATTTGCTTTTTTTGAAGAGCTTCCCATTGTTGCTTGTTGGAGCTTCGAGGCCCTCCATAAGAGCAAACCATTGCTCTATCTCTATCATGAGAAAAGTTTCGATCTTTGTCTTCTAGAGATCGAAATTGACTTTATCGAATGGTAGAGGTGCCTATATATCATAGCCGAACTCTATTTTTGAAGTTCAACCCTCTTGATGATGACTTCTTGAAATTAGGGTTTCTTCAAATTCTTTCTTCCTCTAGCTCTTGCTCTCTTGGCGATGAGTCCAAAGAAGAGCGACCTCACTCTGATACCACTTATTAGGACTGGTAGACAAGCTAGAGGGGGTGATTAGCTCTAATTTGCTCGTTGATGATTTTTCACTGCGAAAGACTCTAAGCAATGCTAACACTCAAGGATTTACTTGGTATCCACTTCTTTGAGGTGACTAATCCAAGGATCCGCTCTCCTCACTCTCTCAAACACTATGAAATACTCCTTCGTAGAGGCGGAGAAACCTCGTACAAACCCTCAAGAAGATTGACGGGCCCAAACTATGTGTCACGAATGTGGGTCCATCAAATTTAGAATTTATAAATGAATGCTGGAAACCCTTTTACAATCAAAAGTATGAAAATGTAATATAGGGGCCACAGGTCGTATTTTTCTCGGGGACTAGTTGACGTTGTGTGATTCGAGCTCGTATTTATGTGTCGTTTGTGTTTTCGGATTTCAAATAAAGATTTGGGTTTTGGGTTGCAATTCAGATATGAAAGTGCAAAGAAAACTAAAGAAACTCAACTCATGAACCTTAAACCAAGTAATGGCAATTGATGAGCTTAACCAATGAATAACTCCATCAAGGCTCTTAAACAATTTCGGAAGACCAAACTTGATTTCACATGCAAACAAACTCTAACAAGGAATAAAGCATTGATAGCAATTTTCGGGAACAAACATTCTCAACGCAAATGCTAGCTACAAAATTCAGAAGATTAAGTCTTAAGCAAACTCCACTCGAACTAGCTACAATGTTTGGAAGCTGCTAATGCAAGGAAAAGTCAGAAATGCTCGAATCCGATTCTAGCTGATTTTGGGCACCATAGCACCCTAAGAATACCATAGAGCTTGATACAAAACAGTGCCTAAGCTGCCTTTTGATACAAAGTGCCGAAATTGATTTAACTTGATACAAGGACTAGAAAATCTGATGTGCCAAGAGGAATTGATGCTAAGTGCCCTAAAACATCATAACCAATTCGGAATTAACTTGCAGGTCTGAAAGAATTTAGATAAAATCACTGATCAATCAAAACAAATCAAGGGCAGATATGAAATGCAAGAAATCAGAAGGTGTATGCAGAAATGTAGACATTGCAGGGATAACATGTAAAATTCAGCAACTAAATTGGATGCTAAAGCTAAACAACAACTGAAATCTGTTGCTCCCTGCTAATATTCACATACGATTCCTAAGAAACGCATTTCACTTGATTGCAAATGTAGGAATTGAGGCTAAAACTCAGCTGAAACTGAACTGCCGAATGGTTGAGCTGATGCAAAATTGCAGTAATTGCAGAGTCTAATGCAGAAATTCAGTGCAGCAGGAATTTGGACTCAGAAATCATACAGAAAACTGATATTCAATTGCCATAAAGTTCCAATGCAAGGCTTTGCTGACACAACTCAGAAATGAGAAGCTGGGGATTACAGAAATTAAATCTGAATGGCAAAATTTTTACCTGAACTGCAGAAAACCAAATTGAAATGCAGCTTGTGCAGGAAACGCAGGATGTCCAAACAAAACAAAATTCAGAAAGGAAACTAAAAGCGAAACAACATTAACTCAACTAAATTAACACACTACATGTGAAACAAACTAAGAAATGCAAATGCAAGATGAAATTTCAGAAACTACAGCTGATACGCACTGAAGGAAAAATCAGAAAACTGGCACGCGACAGGGAATTGGCACGCAAGGTTTTAAACAGAAATAAACTGAAATCGAAAGCAATTATCCACTAAACAAGCTCCTAACTTACTGACATTGAAGATTAAAATCCTAATTAAACTAAACAATGCAGAAAACAAACCAAACAGCTGATAAAACTGTAAATTCAGAAATGCAGAAACAGAACACGGCAGTAATGGAAATTAAACTACAAACACAATGAAACTAACTATCTGAACTACTCCTCAACCATCCTCAACTCAAGAGCTCCTTGGTCGTCAATCAAGGGAGAACCTCGGACCCGCAAGCTCCGCAAATCAGTGAAGATACGTCTCTGCTACTAAAACAGATCAAACTATGCCCAAACTGAAATTCAGCTCCGAATTCTTCAAACTCGCTGTGGTGGCTTGCGATTTGGATTTGGGAGTGACCGAGACCTTCCAGGGAACCCCTCTGGTCAGCTCGGATGCAGTGGAAGTGGAGCACAGCTGAGTTCGCTGAATTCGGATAGCAAACTGCTGAGACCTCGCGCAACTTCGCTATTGAGCAAAAATCAACTCTGAAACTTCACTGAGATCATCTTTTCACTAACCTAACCCTTGCTTTGATGATGGATTGAGGGATCGCGCCTCCTTTGATGAAGAAACAAGCTAAGAAATGGAAGAACAGCTGAAGAAGAAGATGACTGTGGCGGAGACGTGACGACGAACAGCTGCTACGAATTTTTCCTTAAGTAATAACCAATGGACGGCTCAGATTGATCGGAGGAGATCCAACGGCTGATCTTGCTCTGATTGGAGCCAAACTTTTATGATGATGATCTGTGGTCAGGATCTGCCTTGTGGTAGCTCGGATCCTCAAGATATGCAACGGATGGTCCAGATCAACTCTATCTGTGAATGGACGCTCTAGAGCCCTCCTTGCTTGATCCAACGGTTGATTTAGCTCTGATTAGGATGAAATCTTCAGATCTTGATCATAGAGCTTGATCAACCCTAACCCTAGCTTGGATTGCTTCAGATCGTCCCGAATGGCTCAGATCTAGCCGCTTTTGAATCGGACGGCCCGGATTAATCGTAAGCTTGATAATTTGATCCGGTTCACTTCCGACTCAAGTTTGACCCAATATGCCCTAAGTCCTTGAACCTTTGGTGCCTACAAAAATATATCCAAAATTTAGTGGCCAATTAATCCAATTTAATGTAAATTTGCAATTAAGTCCAAAATAAAGGTAAGTTCCAAAACCTAGGGTAAAATCATAATTAAGTAATAAAAACATGGGTCAAACATGGATTTTAGCAATTAAAATAATCAATAAAATGGTACTTATCAAAGATACAACAAGAATACAAGCAAAATACAAAGAAAATCTTACAAAATTTACAACAATGAGCTCTCTTTTCTTTTTTTGCTTTCTTTTAGCTTGGGATCGCCTTTAGAACTTTGGAAATGCAGCAGCACTATGCTCCAAGACTTCCCTTGAAATGACAATGAAGGAGGAAAAGGGCGTGCGAAAAATGTCGAAGAGGTGCCGCTTCAAACCTGCATGAAAACCCTATATACCCGCGAGCTAGGATTCCCTAATCAATTATTCAATCAATTACCACATCAGACTTAGCTGTTCAACGACTATTTTTTGAAGCTTAATCGATTTGTCAATTGATTACTAAATTGATTTAGCACCTTTCTGTACTCTCGCGCAATATTGTTGTAATCGATCGCCTAATCGATTACGGTCTCCTTTAATCGATTGCCCAATCGATTATGATCATTCTTAATCGATTGCCAAATCGATTAAAAGGAGGCTAAATCAATTACCCAATCAATTCAGCATGCTTCTGTTCTCGCGATACAACTCTCCCAATTGATTACCCAATTGATTCACTCTCTCCTTAATCGATCACCTAATCGATTAAGAAGATTTTATTTGCGAGAAACTAACGTCAATCGATTACTCAATCGATTGACCCCAACTCTAACTTGTGTGCACACAAGTCTTGGGTCCCTTGCCTAATCTTGGTCAACGGTGGTTAATGGTAGCCCAATACTAGTGTCACGAATGAGCCTCAAATTTAGATATTTATAAACTGAAAGCTCTTGGCTAACAAAGTTAAAGTGTAGTAGAGGGGCCTCAGGTCGTATTTTTCCAAGGACTAGTTGTGAATGTTTAATTCGAACTTGAAAGTTGTTGTCGTCAAATGTTTTGGGTTTTCTAATAAAATGAGGGTTTGGTTGCGATAAAAGATGACAGTATGAATTAACAATTCGGAACAAAATAGACTTGACTAAACAGAAATGAATTAGGAAATTGCAAGGACTACTCTTAACCTATTGAAAGGAACTAAGCAATTCGACTTCAACTATTGAATTGAAATTAAAGAACTAATTGTAGGGAATTAATTGCAGAGAACTAAATGCAAGAAACTAATTACAGAAATTGAAAGCTAGAACAAAACAATTCTTAGAAACTTGACTTGAAGTGTTAAGGAAGCAATCTAGAGCAATTGAAGGAATACATGTTTAAAACCAAAACTATCCTAAATTGAACATCAAATCAAATCATCAACAAAACTTCCTTTTGCCGTTACACAAAGGTCAAGCTATGAACCCCTTAGCTTGAAAACCAACGAAGAAAAACTTCCTTGCTCAGTTGCTGTGAATCTGGCTGCTCTGCTCTTCCTGATCGGTCAACTGACCGATCAGGTCCTCTTCTGATCGGTCACGGGACCGATCAGACGCATCTCTGTCCGGTCACCACAATCGGTCAGTAGCTGAAGCCGAACTCTTCTTCTTGACACACTGATTCGCGATCGAGCCAAAACCTTCAGAACAACGTCGGAGAACCCCTCCTAACAATCCTTCAGCTTCGGTCGATGAAAACCCGCGATCAAGTGGAAGCAATCGGTGGAATGGAACTCCGACGATACCCTCCCCTTTGCTCATCTCAGCTGCGAGAATTGGTTAGCAAAACTGAACAAGAAGACTTACTTCGATGATCTGAAACTTGAGAAGATCTGAATCTGATGTGGTCGCGCACGCGATCTGAAAAAAAAACTAGGAAAAACGATGAAGAAAACAAAGAACTCGATGAACTCTACGCTACTGGCGACTCGGCGACCTTGCGACGACAACCTAGATCTGGGGAAGAAGTTTCGGTTATATTGGTTAGCAATGAACGACTGAGATCTTCCTTGCTCCATCCAACGGTCGGATCTCCTCAGATCTGAACCAAACCTTCCATATCTTCATTAGACGGTCAGATCTGCCTCTCCTTAGCTGGGATCAACCAGATCTGCAATGGATGGCTCACATCTTCCTTTCT
Source organism: Boesenbergia rotunda (assembly GCA_024364735.1). Lineage (NCBI taxonomy): Eukaryota > Viridiplantae > Streptophyta > Magnoliopsida > Zingiberales > Zingiberaceae > Boesenbergia > Boesenbergia rotunda. Next base: position 241,706 of record JAGFNQ010002780.1, read on the forward strand.
TTTGAATGGATGGTCTAGATCCTCTTGAGTTTGATCCAACGGTCAGATTGCTTCTGATTTGGATGAAATTTTCAGATCTTGATCTGTGGTCATGATTGACTCTATCTTGAACTCAGATTGATCAGAAGTTGACAGATGGCTCAGATCTCGCCGTTCCTTGATTTGACGGCTCATATTAATCCAAGACTTGATCGTCTTGATCCGGATCCAATTCTGGCTCAAGTTTGGTCCAATCTTATCTAGATCCATGGTCATTTGAAGCCTACAAAATTAGATTCAAAATTAATGCCAAAATATCTCAAATATAGAAAGAATTGTATCCAAAGCCAAAATAGAAAGAATTCATGAAACCTAATATAAATGCAAACTTAAGCATATAAAAAGAGATCAAAACATGGATTTGAGAGCCTAATCCATCAAGTGTCGGATCATCAAGTCATAGATTCAAAATTAATGCCAAAATATCTCAAATATAGAAAGAATTGTATCCTCATCAAGTGTCGGATCAAACCTTTGACCGACTTGGACTTTCCTTGCTTAGTTCCCAATTAGGACTTTTCCCGTACCAGCGTGCGATCTCCCTGATTCACCTGAACTTCACCTAGTCCCACTAGGTGTGCCTAGTCTTACTAGGACTTTTTCCTTGTCAGCGTGCGATTTCCCCGATCCACCTAGACTTCACCTAGTCCCACTAGGACTTTTTCCTTGCCAGCGTGCGATCTTCCCGATTCACCTGGACTTCACCTAGTCCCACTAGGTGTGCCTAGTCTCACTAGGACTTTTCCCTTGCTGTGATCTTCCCGATCCACCTAAACTTCACCTACTACTACTAGAACTTTTCCACGTCAAGTCTTCAGTCAACCTTGACTCATTTGACTCATACAATATTCAAACATCATTGTTAAACATCAAAACTCAAACTTACCTGAGCCTAGTCAAACTAGGTCAATCCTGGCCTAACGAAGATTACACCAACAATAGAGAGTTGAATGAATGAATTGTTATTCTAAATGCTTTGGTTGAGGTTGTTTATAAAGACTTATTCCAGGTGACTGGACTAGCCTTAGGTGCTTGGACTTGTCCTTATCTGACCCAATTGCTTTGAAACTTTATCCATCTTCGACTTATCTTGTTTCAAGCGCCTGGACCTATCTGGGTGCCTAGATCTATCCGGGGCACTCAAACCTTTGGGGAGCTCGAAACAATATAGATTGCACTTGATATAGCTACATCTGATTTGCATCTGTCTACTCCCCCAGTCTTGCTTTCAGCTATAGGTTACAACAAAACAAGCAAACACATACAAACAAGCAACCTAGCCTAATTTTGTAAGTCTATTTGACCTATTTGACTTTCCCTATATATGGCTCACTCCCCTAGAATTTTCTTTGCCAAACATCTGATAAGCTTGAACTTGAAAGTCACTTGATAGACTACTCACCCTTGTCAGACATCTGATCACCTTAACTTGCCTAGGCCAAGCATCCAATCAGTCTGTCCTACTTAGACTTTTCCATTGCTTACCATTCGATTCTATAACATTCTAGGACTTTCTCTTGTTAGTTATCCAGTAATCCTCTTCCTAACTAGACTTTTGCGTAACATCTGATCCTCACTAACCTGTTCTTTTACTAGTCATTTGGTCAACCTTGACATGACTAGATTTCTCTTTACTAGTCATCCAGTCAACCTTGACCTAACTAAACTTATCACTTCGAAATATTAGGTCATGTTTGGATAATCCTTGGTCAAATCTAAACCAGACATTGGTATATTATTAAATATCAAAATCTTGAAGGCTGATTGTATCAATACTTAATGATCTTGTCGGTAGACAAAAAGAGGGCCACCCAGTAATGACTCGCTCAGATCTTGACTGAAGGTCGACTGTTAGGTCACCGACTAGACGCTTGAGGAGACTGTCGACCAGCTTACATAAGCCCTCCAACTGGGAGGCGGGGGCTCTGCCGATCAGGTCGCTAGTCGAAGGTTAGCTGCTAGATCTCCCCTTGGGACACCCGGATGAAGCACCGACAACGATCCCCTAGGTGACGACACAGAGACCAGCCGAGCGAAGCTCCCATAGGGGGACTCCTATCACTCTCTTGAAACTCCGGTGTGCAGTAGATGATAGAACTGTAGATAGATCCCCTTTCTTTCCCCCTAAGGGTCTTTATATATGCGAGCTAGTAGACAGGGACTGGTCCCCTCCTACCAAGGAATCTAACAGCAGGTCTTTGTTGGCCGACAAAAGGGCGGCCAAGCCTGTCGTAGTACTACCTAGCACTCTAACCTAACAGTACGACCACCCACCTCTCATAACTGCCTGTCAATTCAGTGGGTCCGTGCCGCCTTATTATCCCCCTATGTGCTTTGCTGCCTGCAGGCTGACGATAAGGACATCATATTCTGCCTCATTGTTGGTGGTCCAATACTCCACTCGGACGGACAGGTGCAGATGATCTTCTCTGGGGGATATCATAAGGATACCCAAGACGCTTCCCTGCCGAGCAGATGAGTCATCCACAAAAATTCTCCATACCCCTTCAGCCTCCTCTATGTATAGCTTGCTGAGGAAATCTCCTAGTGCCTGGGCTTTGATGGCCGATCGGGGTTAATACTGGATGTCGAATTCACTGAGCTCGGTGGTTCATTTGATCATCCGGTCGGATGCCTCTGGGTTGATCAACACTCTCCCCAAATTACTATTAATGAGTATTATGATTGGATGAGATAGAAAATATGGTCGAAGATGCCCAACGGCTAGTACAAGCGCATACGCCAACTTCTTGAGGGCGGTATAGCGACGCTCGACCTCTTTCAAAAGGTGCCCAAAGAAGTATATTGGAAGTTGCTCCCTCTCACCCTGCCTTACCAGTACAACACTCATCGCCTCCTGTGTTGCCTACAAGTACACATACAAAGCCTCACCATCTACTAGTTTGGCTAACATAGGCAATCCGACCAGGTGAGCCTTTAGCTCTTCAAAGGCCCGGTCGCACTCGCTGTCCCACTGAAACTTTGTGGCTCTTCGCAAAATCTTGAAGAACGACAAACTTCTATTCGCCGATCGGGAGATGAAACGTGATAGAGCCATGATCCTGCCGATCAACCTCTGTGCTTCCTTCAAATTCCTGGGAGCGGGCATGTTGAGCAGGGCTTTCACTTACTCGGGTTGATTTTAATGGCCTACTTAGTGACGATGTATCCCAAGAACTTACCGCTCTGAGCCTCGAAAAGACACTTAGCTGGGTTCAGCTTCTGCTCGTACTTTCTCAAGGTACCACACGTCTCATCTATATCTCTTATAAGGTCGCTTGCCTGGGCGGACTTAATGAGGATGTCATCGACATATGCCTCAACGTTTCGCCCGATCTATTCCTGGAAGACCTTGTTTATCATTCGTTGATAAGTAGCCCCCGTGTTCTTCAGTCCGAACGACATCACGGTATAACAGTGCGTACCGTTCGCCGTAATGAAACTGACTTTTCCCTGATCGGCAGTTGCCAGCGGAACCTGATGATACCCTTGATAGGCGTCCAACATACAGATCAATTTGCTTCCCGCAATTGAGTCACCATCTGATCGATTCTTGGCAAAGGATAACAATCTTTTGGGCAAGTCCGGTTGAGGTCACGGAAGTCAATGCAGTCGCGCCACTTGTTGTCCAGCTTGTCCACTAGCACCTCGTTGGCCAGCAAGGCCGAGAATTGAACCTCCCGGATGACCTTGGCTCATATGCTCTTGTTCTGCTTGATGCTGAAATCCCTTTTACGCTGCTTTACTGGCCGAGCGTTGGGGTAGACGTGCAGGTGATGCTCCATGACCTCCGGTCGGGCGCCCTTCAAGTCCCCGACCGTCCAGGCAAATACGTCCTTGTTTCATGTCAGACAACTGATCAACTCTTGCCTCAGCTCCCCCGGGAGGCCTTGTGAAATTCTGACCTTGGCCCCTTGCTCGGGAAGCAGTTGGACTTCTTCCTTATCTTCCCGTACCTCCGCCCAGGGAGAATGTCCTATCATGTTGCAGCTATGGGGAGGGGGCCTAAATGTTTTTTGCACTTCTGTCCGGACATCATCCACGTAGCAACGCTGGGCCACCCGCTAGTCACCCCAAGCCTCTCTCACTCAGTCTCCAACGGAAAATTTAACCTTGAGGAAAAAGGTAGATACCACCGTTCGAAATTCATTGAGGGCCGGTCGACCCAAAATAGCATTGTAAGCCGATGGGGCATCTACTATCAGGAAAAGAGATCACCGAGTTCTTCTTAGGGGCTCCTCCCCCAGGAAAATGAGCAGCTTGATTTGTCCGATCGGTCATACCTCGTTTCCTATGAATCCAAATAGAGGAGTGGCCACAGGCTGCATCTCGGCTTCGTCGATCTATAGTTGATCGAACGCTCTTTTGTAGAGCACATTGACTAAGCTAGTTGTGTCCACGATGGTTCGGTGGACTTGATAATTTGCTATTACTGCTGACAGGATGATGGCATCATCATGCGACACTTACCATCCTTGCAAGTCCTTAGGCCCGAAACTAATCTGGGGATCTTGAGCTTGAGCCACATTGGTCCCGCCTTGATGAATTTTCAGTTGGTGCACCTGAGATTTTTGCGCCCGGTTGGAATCTCTATACGAGGGCCCTGCGGAGATGACGTTTACATCCCCTTGCACCGCATTTCGTTGGTTGGCCGGCTCGTCCTTATCCTCTATTGATTCATGCGGACCGACTGGTGGGAACAGTTGTCGTGCGACAGACACTTCCTTGGGCCTTGCCCTCAGGGTGGACCCTGGTGACCCCCCGAGAACCCGAGGGCCCGTGCTGAGTCGGTCGAAGAGCTCCCCGAGCGACGGGGGCTTGCCCTCTCCCCAACTGTTGGCAATCCTGCATTGTATGCGTATGGCTTTGATGAAAAGAGCGATAAGACTTCCATCTGGCCAGACTGCATCCTTGGGCTACTTGTTACACCCGTCGATATTCGAACCCGGGTCTGTCGGCGGGTGTTCAGGGCTCCGAATTGGTCTGCTCGGGTGGGGGGGGGGGGGATTGCTCCTTTGCGTCGGGGGAATAGCTGTGGTCGAGCCTACTTTCTTTCGCCGGGCAGCCTGCGCTTCCTCCACATCTACGTACTGGACTGCTCTTCCCAAGAGGATGTCAAAACTTTTGGGTGGTTTTCTGATCAACGAGCGAAAAAATTTCCCCTCCTGTAGCCCTTGGGAGAAAGCACTAATTATTACCTCTGGAGTAGTGTTTGGTATATTCATCGCTACCTGATTAAATCTCTTTATATATGCCCTTAACGACTCTTGCGGGCCTTGCTTGAGAGCGAAGAGGTTGAGGCTCGTTTTGTGATGTTGTCGGTTGCTCGTGAAGTGTTGCAGGAAGAGTCTCCGAAAATCCTTAAAACTTTATATAGACTCACTTGGAAGCCGGTCAAACCACTGTTAGGCGGGGCCCGCCAGAGTGGTCAAGAACACCCGACACTTGATGTCGTCCGTATACTGGTGCGGCAGGGCTGCATTTTCGAATTTGGCCAAGTGCTCCTCTGGGTTAGAGACCTCTCCTTACTCCGGGATGGCTAGGAGGCGGGAATGCTTAGGAATGAGGTCTCAAAGGATGTGGCTCGAGAAAGGAAGACCCATCCTATTTGCCACTATCTAATCAGCAACCACCTTTCCCCTGGCTCGGTCGGGGGGAATTTCATGATTGGATGAGGCCTCCACACGATCCGACTGAGCCTCGTTCTCCCCCTATCGGAAGAGGACTCGGGGGAAGTGAGCACTCGTGTCAGGATGAGCACCCTCCGCTAGCCGAGCGGGCACCCCGCCGGTCGAGCCGCCTGACATTCCTGCAGCCGGGTTACCGCTCAATTGTTGCTGGGCCAGCTTCTGGGCCTTGGCCGTGACCAGCAGCTCGAAATCCTCCAGCGAGATGGTGATGGTCATTTTGTTGGAGTCACCCATTTTTTATCTTTCGATCATGCAAAGTTGTTCCCACAAATGACATCAAATTTAATCCTGTCGGTAGGCAAAAAGGGGGCCACCTAGTAATGACACGCTCGTATCTTGACTGAAGGCCAATTGCTAGGTCGTCGACCGGACGCTTGAGAAGATCGTTGGCCGGGTTACATAAGGCCTTCGACCAGGTTGCGGGGGCTCTGCCGACCGGGTCGCTAGTCGAAAGTTGGCTGCTAGATCTCCCCTCAGGACACCCGGATGAAGCACCAACGACGATATCCTAGGTGAGGACATAGAGACCAGCCGAGCGGAGCACTGATGGGGGGACTTCGATCACTCTCTCGAAACTCCGGTGTGCAGTAGATGATAGAACTGTAGATAAATCCCCTCTCTTCCCCCAAGGGGTCTTTATATAGGCAACCTAGTAGACAAGGACTGGTCCCCTCCTGCTAAGGAATCTAACAGCAGGTCTTTGTTGGTCGATAAAAGGGCGGCCAAGCCTGTTGTAGTACTGCCTAGCACTCTGACCTAACAGTATGACCACCCACCTCTCATAATTGCTTGCCAATTCAGTGGACCCGTGCCGCCTTACTATCCCCCTAGTGATAATCTAGTGGCATGGTCACCCACTTTCCATAAATGTTCGTCACCTCTGTGGACCCACTCTGCCCTGCTGTCTAACAACGAGAGCTGTTGTGTCCTTTGTACTTCAAGAGGGATTTGGTGATATCCTTCATGACTCGTGAGTGCCCCCTAACCCCACCAGATATCTAGTCTTAGCCGACCGGACACCTGGGGTCGGCCAGGCGACCAATTGTGTCTTGGCTGACCAATCGATATCAGCCCGGTCAGCTGGCCGATAACGACGCCACCTTCGCGTCTTGAATCCAGCTTGACTATCCCTGTTCCCCAGGCTTCCAGACCGATCATTTAGCGTATCGGTCCGGCTGGTCCGGTTGATTGGGCATTACCTCAAACCGGCCGACCGCCCCTTCACGGTCCGATTGGCCAGCCATCAACTTGGCCCTCAAGTGGCTGCTCTGTTCTGTGGGCTCCGCGGGAGTTAGGTCTTCTTACACGTCCCGCCTGGGCGGGCCCGCACCCCCTCCTGGGTTATCCCGGATCACTTAATAAGGTCATGTTTACCAAATATGCTTGATCCTGTTTACTAAATACACTTGGTCCAATCCGCATGATAAGGTCCTTAGCATTTTATATGTATTTAATTAACATAATTGCTAGTAATTACAATTTAATTTGTTAATTCAAATTTTTATGAAATAAACATTTATTTCATAATTGCTACATATTTATTATTGGTTTTATAATTTAGATATATCTGTGAGTCTTCGATAATTAATTTTGGAGATAAACAATATGACTTCACAGATCGACCATTAAGCAGATCTTGAAGTGTAAATGGCTCCTCGTTCAATAGCTAACCACCCAGAATTTTCATCCCAAAATTGTTATAAGATTGATTGAGATAAAAAAAATTGACTAATAAAAATGGCATGGAATAATATTTTGATAACTAATGGAAAGAGATATTTTAATTAAAAAATATACGCTTTCAATTTTTACTCTCTTTTAAAAATTGTTTTCTACAACTTTAATAAAAAAAATACAATTTGCTTAAAATTATAATAAATCATTTTGATGAAACTATTTTAATAATTTAAAATTGCAATAATTTGAATAATTTTAACTAAATTATAATAAAATATTGTTAAGTTCATATTAGATGTTTCTCACCGTTTATTTTTAAATTATATAAAAAAATAGATCATAAAATCAATTTATAATAAACGGTTAAATAACTAGAATAATTTAACCAAAGCTAGTATAAAACTTAGTTTTAATCAAAGCCGATTCAAAAATTAGCTGAAAACGCATTCTTGGCAATAACACAAATATAAATAAGGAAAATGATATACTCAGTAAAAAATCTTAAGAAAAAGTTCAGTGAACGATGTGACATTTTATATGTAATGATTGTCGACGGATTCACCGTGCCTCCCAGAGTATAGTTTGATTTGTGGCGGTAGCCGAAGGCCGCCGATAATGTTTGAGCGATAATTAAACATATACATATAAAGTACCACGTTATTTACTAAATATTTCATTGAGCTTTTTCATTTATGCTCTGTTTACTTAGAGGGATGGATTCTAAAACTGAGGAAAGTTTTCCCTGAGAAAATTTTATTTACTAAATATTTCATTGAGCTTTTTCATTTATGCTCTGTTTACTTAGAGGGATGGATTCTAAAACTGAGGAAAGTTTTCCCTATGAAAATTTTTCTCATGTTTATTTAACCACAATGGGTAGATTGTTTTTCCTTTCCCTTGTTTACTTAGGATTAAATAACCAATGGATGGATTTATAAATCCATCGGCGGATTGATTTTTGGAATATTTTTTCTCCACCCAAATCGGACGGAAACTCATTCCTCCCTCTTTCGACCCATCTCTGCTTTCAATCACGCAAGTCACGGGCGTTGCTGGCCTCCTTGTTCAGCCACTCATGCAGGCGACAGATTGGCTGCTCGCGCAACCTAGACGACTGGTTGCTCGCGCAGCCTAGACGACTGGCTGCTCGCTCGCTCACATCATCTATAGAAGTTTCCTTTCTCTATTTTTTTTTTTTTTGCAGAAAGTTGAAGAACGGCCGAAAAAGGAGATGGATTGGAGGTAGCGCATCTTGATTGCCCAGACCGAAAGCAATTGATCCACTGATTTCTTCTTCCCTCTTGTTCATCTTTCCCTGTTACACTTTATTCACCATTTTTAATCGATTGAAGTAATTGTAGCAGTTGCTTTCGATCCGTCTCCTTTTCAATTTTTTTTCTTTTCCTTCTTCAATTTGTTTTTTTATTCTTTGAGTTTGGTAGAAGAATAGAAGAGAGGGGTGATAAATCAATTCTATTAGATGGGTTGCATCCACTGTGACTTCGGCGATGACGAGGGAGGCAACTACCTTGACGCCAAAGATATCACTTTGACGACCAGGAGGCAGTGGCCACGACAAGCGAGCTCAAAAGGGGAAGTTCTTGGGAGAAGATGACATGGGGGACAAACGTCATGCTTTCTAGGGCTCGTGCGACCTTCGCCGCCGCTCGCCAACTCTATTGTTTTCTTTTTCTTGTCCTCTTTTATGTCTTCCTTTTCTTTTCTTTCCATAGGGATTTATTATTCATCTGTTGATTTTATTTTCCTTTCTCTTCCTCCACTTCGAAGGATAGAGATTCCGTTCATTTCTTCATCCACTCATCAACAGAGCATTAATGTATCATACCCTATAAATACAGTACGTAATAAAGAAAGTTGATTATATATTAACAATGCTTTCTATGTACGTAGTAAACGGTGAAGCGTACGTTTTAGCATGCTAATTCAGTGTCATATCTATACGGAAGATATAAATCAGCTGATACGATGATTGAGGAGGATAATGGGTTGAATTACAAGGGTGTAAACATTTACATCTCGTCAATATCTAAATGCAACCTTAAAATCTCATATGATAATTAACCTATCTTTTTTTTTAAAAAAAATTAATCTCACGAATATGGAAAAAAAATAAATTTAGATATCCAAACAAAAATATATGATAAGAAAATACTACATTATCAATTTTTAAAAATCGATTCGTAATTATTATGTCAAAAATATACCTGCTGCCTGCTGCACTTGAAAGTCTCAATGTGAATGAGCGAGAGGAATTTCATTAATAAAAAGAAAACGAAAAAATTAATATAGAGAGAAACGAAAGAAATGGCAACATATTTGTTTTTACATTTTAAATTGGATGGTAAAGAAATAAGAGTAAATTTTCATAACTCCCCACATACTAAGTCAACTTTGTATACAATTCCCACATAAATTTTTCTTTGCATGCAGTCCCTGATGGGATTGATAAGACAGTTTGGTGACTATTATTTAAAGAAAGTTGAGTATAAAAGTTAGAAAATTGAGTATGTAAGGTTGCATCTACCACATCAATAACCCATGTATTCAATTTTTACTCTTTTATATTTAAGTTTCACTCTTTTATACTCAATTTTCACTGATGTATACTCAGTTTTCACTCTTTTATACTCAATCCATCAGGGAGTAAATACAAAGAAAAATTTGTGTGGGGAATGCATGCAAAGATCAAAGGGCTATTAAGGAGTTTTCTATAATTTACCGAAGAAATAAACTATTTGTGAGAGAAATCATGATAAAAAATGTCTTCCCTTTTCTCACCTTTTTTCCTCATCTTCCACTCAAACGAAGATAAAATTAACTTCTCTTTATTTACTGTCTCCCTGTAAAAAACAGGTGGAACCGCCACCTTAGCGGTCCTCTGATCCCGATCCCATAGGTTTTTAGAAGGAGACAAATCACGGTTATCACTGATATGGTGAGGCGTCTGGGGTCGAGGGAATTAATGTGACCATGATTTTATCCCTGTGCGCAACTGGCGACCCTCGAATATGTGACCTCCAAATAAATGATCAAGCGCCTTACCATCCGATCCAGCTCGTGGGGCTATTTATTGTCTCCTGCTTCCTCCCAAACATACCGCAATATCTATTGAATATTTTAATGCCCTATAAAATTAATTAACAGTAAAAAACCCTTTAAAATTTTATTTTATTGTCGAAATATTTATGTTTTGCAATGATTTTAAAAGGTAAAATAGATAGTTTGATCTGGAGTATTTTGATGATATCAACTGATTTCAGTGCGATTTTAGAAGATCTTGAAAAGGTCGAGGGTGATTCGAAAATTCCCTAATTGAGAAAAGCAGCTCCATTGACGATTCCCGTTCCCCTTCGTCTCTGATCTTCTCTTCGAACCACTCACACCATCTTCCCGGCGTCACTAGGGTTCTCCGCTGTCCCTTCGCCTCTGTGTTTGACGGAGATCGGAGCAAATTCTGCGGTGACGATTCAATTCTTGTTCCCGGGACGGTGGCGACGCCGATTCCGGTTCTGTTCGGAGATCTCAGCTCCTGGGAGACAATACAGGCTTCGCCGAGGTTATCTTTTGACTGCTTTCTAGTTTCTAGATTCTTTTTTTTTTTTTTGGTTTTTTCCTTTCCCTTGTTTCTCGTTCCTTTCGCACGCCGTATTCGTGTATCAGTATTTGAACTTAGACGGATCGGTTGAGAATAAAGAATCCGGACGCGCTATGCTTTATGAATGGAAGAATCTTAACGCCACGCTGTGCGGAAATCACTATGGTTTATTCTGTTTGGTGAAGTTTCTGGTTCGTGTGGATCTCAAATTGTATGATGGCGATCATGGGAAGCGAGTTTAGTGCTAATTTAGAGTTAACCCGAGGCTCATCAACGCATTAAACTATGCTTTAGAAAGGAAGAATTTTAACACCTCACTGTGCTGAAATCACTATCGCTTTTTCTGTTTAGTGAAGCTTCCGTCCATGTAGATCTCACTTTGTATGATTATCACGGGAAGTGAATTTAGTGTTTGTTTAGAGTTAGCCTGAGGCTCATCAATGCATTGAACTTCCTGAACTGTGATCTTCTCGTTGTCTTTTGTTCTGTACTTACGTTTCTTTGTGATTGTTTGAGTAACCTTTGATTTGTTTTCTAATTTTGCAATCTTATTAGCTACTACATTTTAATAATCTCATATTCATTAGGTTTGAGGAAAGTATTTTGTTACTGCCATTTGTTACGATCTCACATGGCATAGGTCTCCATGGAATCTAGATAGACTTAATAAGATAGATGTGAAGCAAGCCTTAAGGGATCAATCATGAAGGTATAAATCAAACCAGATGTTAATAAACAATTTAAGTTATAAAATTAGGAGTTCATAAAAGAAGAGCAATTGCACACTATTGTACCAACTTATGTGTTGGGCTCCATCTCTCTCTGATGCTCTTATTCTCTCCAACATTGCTCCACTATCGCACCACTGCCTATCCTTGACTCTTGGTTAAATTACTTTTCCCCTGTAAATGGTGTCTCTTAGAGGTAAAAAGAGGGTCTTGCTACCAACTCCAAGCTAGACCAGAATATGTCTCATCATGAACTCGATCTCACGCACATTCCTATGACAAATTTGTATCAAATCTGACTATGAACGACACGTCCTACAACACTTGCTTGATGCATTTAAGTAGATGACTAATGAATTGGCAAAATCAACATGGATCTCTTCAAATGTAGCCCTCTCTATCTTTTGTACCATAGAGAAGAGCTCCAAGAAGGGATAACTTATGAGATTTTGTCTCTCCAAGGCTTCAGTTGCATGGGGATTACAGCTAGGTGTCCTACCATCTTTTATCATCTTCAGAGTTGCTTGAATGGTTTCTAGTGAATTGGAAAAAATCAACATGGATCTCTTCAAAGCTTGCAATGGTCCCCCACTCTATCATTTGCACCACAGGGAGGAGCTCCAAGAAGGAATAACTTATGAGATTGTGTCTCTCCGAGTGCTTTAGTTGTATGGGATTACAGCAAGGTGTCCTACCATCTTCTATCTTCTTGAGAGTTGCTTGATGGGTCTCTTTTGCTTTTTCTAGTGATTTTCCAACTCGTTAATCTGCTTGATGCATCAAGCAAGTGTTGCAGTATGTCGTCGCCTAACTTGATTTTGATACCAATTTGTTATAGGCATGTGTGACACATCGAGTCCACATGCAAGATGTGTTCAGGTCTGCTTTATTAGAGTTGGTTGTGAGATCTTTTTCCTTCTAGGAGTCACCTTCTACAAGCTGGACCTGTTGAACCAAGAGAGAAGGGAAGACAATGGTGAGATGGTGGAATGTCGGGGAGAAATAAAGCATCACAGAGATGGTGGACAATGGTGAGATGATGGAACAAGGTCGGAGAGAAATAAAGCACCTAGAGAGAGAAAGCACAGGAGGGCAAGAGAATTGTATTATTACTCTGATGCCATTATAATGTGCAAGGACTCTCCTTTTTGTAGGCACTTCATTCAATGACTTGCCATTTGATTTATTCTCCCAAGAGTAATCCCTTGGAGGATTGTTCCATGTCTATCTCGTTGACCTTATCTCGATCTCATGGAGACTTATTCCATGTAGGATTGTAACACAATTATTTGATAAGCGTAGAGTTATTGTGTTATGTCTACTATTTTCACAAATATTTAGTACTTCTATCCAATCATTCTTGGCGTTTGTTCTGACAATATGTTGCCATTTGACAGTAAGATGCGAGCCATGATTTAAGATGTTACACAAGAGCAAGATCAAGTTGGCTGCGCTTGTGGGGATCACATTTTCTGTATTTTCTTTGCTTGTGCATCTCTTTGTTGCAAATTACACGGTGGGGGGATTTAGACAGTACAAGTTACAAGATGACTATCCATATCCATTGGGACGTGTATGTCATTTTATGTCTATACTTATCTGCATACTTTTCTTATGCTGTTGTTTCTAATAATGATGTAAATTGAGGACTTTTCTTGGGTAGCCAAATTTTAAACTCATTCTCCACCTTAAGATTTTCCAATGTGTTTTCAATTACAGTAGTTTAATTGCACTGATATTCTTATAGAAACCTCGGCCTCGAAGGTTATGGGGTCCCGTGGCTTCATTGGAGGTCTTGCATTCATATGCCAAGCCGAGAAGTTCATACCCCCATGGTATTCATGTTATTTTTGGTTTTCATTTGATAACGACATATTTCTCATGTGTCTTTATATCAATTTACCATTGGATGATTACTATTTCACCTAATTGATAGGCACAACTTAGAAACAGTAGGTTTTGTAGTTTTTTTTTTTTTGTGTATTATAATGCTGGTAAAATAGGCAAAGCAAGAATCAGTGTAGTAGTTAGGAAAACATCACTTTTAATTGATATAACTTGGGGCAACTAGTTTATTGCTTAGAAGAGTCATTGACGTCCATACTTCTAGCTGTACTTATGCATCTCTGAACAGGATGAAGGTACTTGTCTGACTGAAAAACTTCTACCTTGTAAACTTGCTAGGATGAATTTCTTTAAATCCAAAGTTTTTGGGTTCTTTTTTACTTCACTCTTTTTTTTAAAAAAAAATCTCAATTTTCAAGTTGTTACTATATTACAGTTCCAAATCAGCAGAATGGTTTCATATATGCAAAGATCTTTGGTGGATTCGAGAAGATAAGATCTTCGGTATGTCAGATTTTCCCCTAAAGTCTACACGCTTCCAAAATTAGATGTATTTCATGGAACATTGCTTAGTAATCTTCGAGACTTTTATCTTTCCATTATTGTGTGGGGCCTGTGGGCATATATTCAGTCTAACTTCATGGCTGTTGTGGTTTCTTGTCGACAAATCGAGCTTGCCAGTATTTTACAATTAGCACTACTCATAAAATATTATTTTTGCAGATCTGTGACCTTGCTGCTATTGCAAAGCTCTTAAATGCAACACTTGTCCTTCCAGAGATCCAACAAAGTGTCCAATCAAAAGGCATCAGGTCTACTTGAGATGCTTTTGTTTACGCTTATGGTTAATGCTTTACATTCTTCTTCTGATCATCAGTTTTTGCATTCCAGTCCAAGATTTAAGAGTTTTTCTTATCTTTACGATGAAGAGCAGTTCATATCAGCACTTTCAGAGGATGTTGTCATTGTGAAAAGTTTACCAGCAGACTTGAAGGAGGCTAGGAAAAAGGCAAAATTTCCTTCAGTATCACCCAAACCCTCAGCTTCCCCAAACTTTTATATCAGAGATGTGTTGCCTAAATTTAAAAAATCTAAGGTTATTAGGATATTAATTTCTGATGGAGGATGCCTTCAGGTATGATACAATGGTCCATTCAAGCTATTAAACTTAAAACATTTTCTTTTGACCTAAATTTGTTTTTTTTAAAGTAGAAATAAATTTGAAAATAGTATGCCCTTTGGATAGTCTCTTAAATAGGAGCATTGTCTTCTCCGAGAACTAGCATATGAAAGTTATGTTAGATCTAGTGAACAGTGACAGTGCTTAAGACATCACATGCACAGTCATTTCTTTGAAGTACTATAGTGTTCATATAAGATTGTGCAACCATTCCAATCTTTGAATGCTTCTCGTAGATCATCACAGACTGTGTTATTGGTTGTAGCATATTACTCTGATGAAAATACTTCTTATACCTTGCAACTAATGCATTTTAATACGTATATAGCCAAGTCATCTATGAAACAGATATTGCCTTTTTAGTCCAATGTTTTGGTGTTTATGTGAAATCCTGAATATTTTCACCTCTTATCCATTCTCCTTTCTGTAGGCAATCCTTCCGTCAAGCATGGATGAATATCAGAGACTTAGATGCAGAGTTGCTTTCCATGCTCTTCAATTCCGCTCAGAAATTCGGGCACTTGGGAACAGGATAGTAGAGAGGTATCACTTTAACAAAATCCTGATGTGCATTAAATAGTTGAACATTTATTCTTAATAAAATTTTGTTTATGTGCATAAGAATCTACTGAACTTCAATAAGCTTGAGCTTATGAGATAATGCCTATTCTTCATCAAAACTTTTGAAGTGGATTTGTTTTTTGCTGAACATTTTACAGTTTGAAATGCCAAACTGTTTGTATTGGTGTGCATGTAAATTCAGTTGATATGAAATTGAATTCAATTGCAGGTTACGAGCAACTGGCAGTCCTTATCTATCTTATCATCCAGGACTTATGAGGGATGTTCTAGCATTCCATGGCTGTGCTGAACTTTTCCAGGTTTGGAATAGTGATATAGTAAATTTTGTTTTTCAGTTTTCAAATCTCATTCACCATTTAACTAATTTCTCTGTTGTTTAACATGCTGCATTTTAACACTCTTTGGCCAGGATGTTCATACTGAACTTATCCAGTATACTAGGAAGCAGCTGATAAATCAAGGAGTGATTGCTGATGATCTTGTTGCTGATTCATTTGCTCGAAAACGAAATGGTTCATGTCCTCTCATGCCCGAAGAGGTAACTGTACTCAATCATTTGAAGTAATATGGTTTTGTATGAACAATGCTGGAGAAAGGGTTAGAAGGCTGAAATATATCCCATTTTGAAAGTGTTTTGAGAAGTACTCTATGGTTCTCTACCTCCATACAAAAAGCTCAAGGTCATCTTTAGCATGTCTACTTAACTTTCATTGCCTTTATGTCAATGGTCAAGAGTTTAATGTTTCTACATTAATAAATCATGGCCGACCAAGGTCTTCCAGCTTCCAAAAGAAGATTTAATATTTTGTTATTCACATATTGGTTTGTATTTCTGCTCACTTATGAAATTTAAATCCCACTCAATTGCCTTTAAAAATTTTTTCTAAGAATATTTCAAAGTGCAATAGCTAGAGAATGTAAGAGGTTCTCTCAGAAAGTACAATAACTCAACTTGTTTCCTCTTTATCTCTCATATGCATGCACACACGTAAATACATGCACAAATTGCGCATCTTTAGCTTGGTCTCTCTTGTGGACCTGTCATTCTCTATGGGCATTGTTATCCTCCATTTGCAATAAGATGGTACACTTTCTCACTTTGAATGATATAACTTTGTATGCCACAGATTTGGACGAGCACAATAAACCTTCTTGGTGCATTTGATTTAATTCATTTCGCGTGGTGGTTTTCTTTGGACTATCATGAATTGCTATTACCTAGAGTCCTAGACTTTATCCAAGTGGCACAATTTTGGATATTTCCTTTAGTGAGGTAAAAAAAGTACAATCTATTAGTCAGTTGTATGTATAGGGTGCTTAATAAAAAAATAAAAATCCCCCCTACTAATATCTTATATTGACTTTCATACTCTAGGTTGGTTTCAATGAAGATGATTTAAGTTTTACTTTGAACTATGAATAACTCTACTATATCTAGATATGTTGTTTTGTTTAATTTCTATAATATTCTGTGTCTACTTGTGAGTGATGATTTCTTTTATATTTCTTCATTTAAATTTTAGGTTGATTTTCTGCAGGTTGGACTTATTCTTCGTGCAATGGGTTATCCTGCAAATACTATAATCTACTTGGCTGGTTCTGAGACATTTGGAGGGCAGAGGATTTTAGTTCCTTTACGAGCTATGTATATGAACTTAGTAGATCGTACTTTCTTGTGTAGTAAGAAAGAGTTGTCAAACTTGATTGGTCCTGAATATCCTCTCCCTTCAAATATTCCTCAGCTTCCTCCAATGAAGAGTGAGAAACAACTTATTGAGGAGTGGAAAAAGGCTGGGCCATGGCCACGACCTCTCCCTCCACCTCCTGCAAGGCCCTTTTATCAGCATGAAAAGGATGGTTGGTATGGTTGGGTTGCAGAGACTGATACAGAGCCAGATCCTTTACCTATGGATTTGAGGAACCAAGCACACAGGTTAATCTGGGATGCACTTGATTATTATGTTTCTGTTGAAGCCGATGCATTTTTTCCCGGGTTTAACAATGATGGTAGTGGTTGGCCTGATTTTTCAAGTTTAGTAATGGGTCACCGGGTATACCAAACGGCATCTGGAGTAACCTATCGTCCTAATAGGTAAGTTCTTCGATACTGATTTGTTAGTTGTGTGAATTGGAAAACAATCTTTCTGAGCATTTGGCATATATTAGGTTTTCCAAAAAATAGTGCATTTGTTTTTATTTATCATTTGAGTTCTTTGCACTACTCCTAATGTTTATTTTTTAAATTTAGTTTATTTATGTCTGGAAGATCTACTATAGTTGAGAAATATATAAGAGGGATTGTCTTGGCTTATTGATTTAGGAACAATTTACAATAGAGTTCCTAAACAATTTATTGTGATGAAAATTTGAGAAAAAATAATTAGTAATTATACCGTTGTGATAAATGACATGCATGATAGTTTAGTGCTGTTGTGAAGCTCTTATTTATTTATTTATTTATTTATTTATTTTACATTACTACTAATGAACTTTTTAGTAGGACCGAGGTTCAAAGTTCACATGAGTTTTACTCTTTAAGATCCTTCCATTTAAATTGTTTACTTTTAAAAATAAACCTGCACCGTTGAGATATTAATTAAATTAAAGTTAGAGAAACTAATTACAAAAATATCTTGATTAACAAATATCAGCCAAGACTTCATTAGTAGAATTCGTCACACAATAAGGCATGCCTAGTTTTGCAAAATATGTTTCTATTCAACTCTGCCATGCAAACCATATTAATGTGATAATTAATGAGATTGTAGGTAAAATAAACACGAATCTTCAATGTGGAGAGGATTTTTTTAAATAATATAGTTTTTAGATTATGTAGAACTAATATTGAATATATGTAGGTTTAGTATTAAAAGCAAGTGAAGGAATAGTTAATATTTGATAGATAGGAAGTCTATGCAAGAGTAGTTAAATATTTTGAAAGGAATTTTGGAATATTGCATTATAGTGTTTCTATTATGCAGATATAAAACTTCATGAAACTACTGAAATTGACTATACTTTATGAGCTAGAAAGTGAGAATTGAACGGTTAGGAAATATGTACCACAGTACCAGAAGTTAGTGTGGCAGTGAAGAAAATGACAAGTTGTGTGGAATTATTAGAAAAAAATAAAAATATTATTAGAAAATAAGTGTTAGGTGATAAAACAGTGCTTGCGATATAGAATTGCACAGATTATCAAGACTTGATGTGCTGTAATCCTAGACAATATCCCTATGACTTAATGGATGAATCTAGCATCTTATATCCAATGACCATAATTTTCAGCAGAAATTACTTTGATATTTAAAGGGCTGCGGGATCCAGGAATTAGAGTTAGGGGGAGCTTAATTTAATGTAATAAAGATAATATACCTTATTTGTTGAAGGCGAATACTCCAACGAATGGAATTTTTGGAATCATTCTTTCTGAATCAACGATTTTGACTTCCAAATTTTGTATCGAATACTCTAACATATCTGGTTAATAAAGCCTCATCTTTAGATATGAACGTCTTATCTCATCTAGTACATTGATATGATATTCACATATTTGTTTTCTTTTACCTAGATCTCGTTCATAGAGGATGATTGATGGTCGTCGCTAAGGGAAAAAATTGAAGGAATTTGGACACTTGGAATTGGAAGATTTTTACTAGATTGATGTTGCATTGTAGAGACTACTTTAGTTTAACGATCTCTCTTCTTGAGAAAGATGCTCTTATTGGAAAGGAAGGACTAGGGTTAATGTTGGTCGAATGGAAGAAAGAGTGTTGCTGCTCTTGAGAAGAGGAAGAAGAAAAGAGAGCTGCTGTTGGAGAAGAAGAAGGAGAAGAGAAAAATGACTAAACTATGTATGGGAAGCAAAAACTAGGGAGATGGAAGGAGAAGAAGAAGTCGGCGCATGGAGACTTGCGCGTGAGGCGGTGGAAGCGAGGCCTTGTACGTGGAAGAGAATAAAAAAAAAGAGAAGAAAGAATATATTTTCTCAACAATTCCCTAACTCGTTTTAAATTGATTAAACCAGTTTAACCCAATTAAATTTGGTTCGGCCATAATTTAGCCAAATCAAGTTCAAATCAATCCCGGTTTGAATCAACATACTCCTTATCTCTGTGCCTACCCGATGGATTTTGTTCGACCCCAATTTAATTTTAATTCAGTACTTTAACTTCATGTGTCCGGTTTGTTTGTTTATTTATTTTATTAAAAAACTTTAATACATACTCCTCCTGAAATGCACGTAGGGGCTGGCCCAGGACAGCCCCTACGTGCATTCGTCTCTGGCTGCAGGAATTTTCTTTTCCTCTGTAGCAGCATTTTTTTCCGCACAAGCTACGTGAGGAAAGAATCCCACAATTTGGACATCTACACGATTTTATATGGAACAGAAAAGATTAAACTAGATTGGTATGCTGCGGAAATTACTTTGGTATTTAAAGAGCTGCAAGGATTCTCCTTCCTTTGCAGCATCACTATTGTTTTTGGCCAAGCTACTCGAGGAAAGAATTCCCCAGATTTGGGATCCTATGCATTCTCATATGGTTCAAATTCCATTCCAAATAGTGATTATTATTATCTTTTTGCAAAAGCTTTTAAATTAGTGCGTAATTGAACTAATATGAAGATTACCATCTTTGGAAACATTATAAATGCTAGAACACCCTTTTTCTTTTCCTTCCTTTCCGTCCTGTCTCATTTCAGATCTGTGCCCCCAAATCTGAATAGGTAAAAGGTTAGAAGTTTTTTTTTCCCCAAAAAAGTCAACTGATGGACGCTTTAGTCTGTACATGCTGTGGAACCACCTCAATATTAATGGTTGTCTGGTACTGCTTGCAGCTGTACTATTGAGATGTGCAAATTCTCTCTATAGAAATTTTATATTTAAATGACTTGGAACTGCATTTGTTTCTGTATGATGAACATAATGAAGTTTTGCTCTCACCAGACAAATACTTGCTGAGTGGTTCAGTTCTGTACATGATAATCTATATCATCCACCACATAATTGGACAGCATTTGTGCGGGATCATCTTAACAAGAGCTTGGGTGTGAATGGATTCATTGCAGAGTTTGAATCATCAAAATCTGTATCTTTTCTTTCACACCCTTTCCCAGAGTGTTTTTGTAGAACTTCCAAATCTTCTGTTATCCCTGACCATGCCATGAGCAACAGTCTCAAGTCGCAATACACAAGTGAGGATGAATGCCCTGAATGGATGGTTCACGGCCTAGCAATGGCCTTCTCTAATGCTCCTGCAGCCAAAGATGACGATGTTGAAGAGGATGAGTTTCAAGAAGATGATGAGGCAGTGGTGGAGGCTGAATCTGATACCGGGAACAGAAGTGATGTCAGTAGATCCATCGAGCAAGATGAAGAGATGGATCCAGATGATTAAGTTCTTAAACGGTATGTAGACGTTGAAAATATTCAATTTTCATGGTCCCTTTCATCAGGAGGATTGGAACACATGTCCAGATGGTAATGGTCTAACCAGACTTGCAGCTAATGAGTTTGTCATGATTCTTTCTGTCTACTGCAAGCAATCTCGATGAGCGCAAGTGCTTACCTCCAACGATATAGAGTGGCTCTTGTTGTGTCTTCTTATCTTCTTATACAGTCTCAGTATGAAAATTAACCACCCCAGAGCATTCTTTTTGTCTACTGCAAGCAATCTCGATGAGCGCAAGTGCTTACCTCCAACGATATAGTGTGGCTTTTGTTGTGTCTTCTTATCTTCTTATACAGTCTCAGTATGAAAATTAACCACCCCAGAGCATTCTTTTTCCTGCCCTTTTCTCGAATCTTTGTTCCAAATTAATCTTGTATATTTGGATTTGTATTTGTTTAGGATACAAATTAGCTTGAGTAAATTTTCTTAACTCTGTACAAGCTTCTCATCTATTATTGACTTGCTAATCTTTGTGGGCTCAAATTTTGGTGGTGGTTTTGTTTCAGCCAGGCAATAAGCCCTAATTGGGCTCGCGTGTTTCTTTACTTTTTACCTGCGTAACATGTGGGTGACTTCTTCGTCCCAAATGTTTTTCATCGTCAGCTTTATAACGAGATGTAAAGAGTAATTATGATGATCGAGCAATTTTTTTAGATGGGAGAAAGTTTATTTTCAATGGTCGCTTTATAGCGAGATGAAAAGAGTAATTATGATGATCGAGTAATTCTTTTAGATGGGAGTTTTATTTTCAATGGATTGGTTTTTGGAAAGTCGATTACTCTCATGTGATAGTTTATCACTCAAGTATCAATTAACGGTGACTTACTTTTTTTTTTAATGAAGCAATTTACTAGTTGAGTAGCAACTCGGTGTAATATATCACGGAGGTAACTTATTTTTTCTAATAATTGTACGTTGATTATTGGTCACTATTCACACTTAAATAAACTAAATGCTTTTATTAAAAAGAGGTTGTAGTTGTCAACAGTTAGGCTTTTTAAGTGCTTAATTAGATATTTAAAGGTTAAATTTTAATTGCAATGTATCATAGGAATTTTATTTCAGTATGATGATACTTTTAAGAACATTAATCGTTTGAATTTTTTATGAATTCTTTTTGATTTATTTTAAGAAAATATTTTTGGATCAAATCGATCACCTTCAGTATTAAACAATTATTTAAATATCTAAATAAAAAAAATTATAATTATGCTAATAAACTTGAATGCATCTAATGGAAGACAAGACGAGAGATACCAACAATTCTGTAATAATTGACAGGACCATAAGACGGAGAGAATGAAGCTTCTTCGCGCCCACTGAAAAACGATCCGACTTTGTTTTTTTGGAAAAAAAAATAATATACATGTTTTCAACGATCACATTTTTTTCCCCTTTGTCGCCCCTGTGTTTTTTTATAAAGTCAAAAACTGATAAATGTCAAAAGAAATTTATAAAAAATATTTTCATGCGAAATAAATCGTGCAGGAAAATTCTTGTATAATCCAAAATTGAATCAAACATCATCATTAGTCTCTGATCGATGAGTCCTCTGATCGCGAATCGAACACCATCATTAGTCTTTGATCGTCGTCCTGAATCAAACGATATCCTGAGAGAACAGTGAATCGGTCGAGATCATCGCAATTGCGATCTCGCTGGATTCGACGGTGAATCCGACGAGATCACAATTGCGACGATCCCTGACGGGTTCACCGTATCTCTTAGGGTATAATTTTATTCGGGGCGATGACCGAAAACCGTCGATGATGTTCGATCAACGATAGGAGTTTTCGTCGGTCATCGCAGTCGAGTTAGGATACCGGGAGAGAGAATTTCGGAATGAGTATTTGTTCTCGCTGCGGCTGGCCTGCGGTATATTGCCAACCACGTGACTCGGATCGCCGTGTCTTGATTTCCTTCCTCAATCCTCGCGCGCCACGCCGTGGTATAACCCTTTTCCAGTTGCCTTTCTTCTCTCCGTCTTCGCCACCGCCGGTCGAGCCGCGCATGGAGACTTCCTCCTCCGTCGTCGACGCCTTCTCGATCGCCAATGCTTATGGCCTCTCCGTCTCCGCCAAGGTGGCCGCCCGCTACTCCCTCTCCCTCTCCGCCCTCGACTCCGTCGCTCCGGCCGCCGTCGTCCGAACCGACATATTTCGCCGTGCCTCCGCCCCGGCCGCCCTCGCCCGCCGCAGCATGCGCCGAATCAGGCGGAGGACTCACACGGAGGGCGGCGGCGAGGACGACGGCTTCTTCGGGGACGGCGACGATGGGCCTTTCGGCGGTGGAGGAGACGGAGGAAGAGGTTGGTATTCTGGAGATTCCGACCCTGGCTGGGACGGATCGGGCGATTCGTCCTCGTCGGATCCGGCGTTCGATTTTATTTATGAGGTTGTTTGCTGGATCGCCCTATCGAACTGCGCCCACTTCGCTTTTAAGAGGATGGGTCGGCTTCTGGCGCCGAGGGGGCAGTCGGTGTGCTGACCCAATTGTTCCCGGATAATGCAACCTCACGGATTAAGGTCTCCTCCTCTTGGATGCATATAATTTGTGTATAGACGCTTCCTTTTCATCAGTTCATGTGAAAAGATGATTATGCTGGTACAGTTTAATTATTTTATTTTAACTTCATTATTAACTGCAATTGAGTACAATGCCCCCAATTTTATACAAGTTTCTTGTTTGAGAAGGTCAATGACTAGTTGATGATATGAATACACTTTGAAGCATACTTGCTAGTAATTGAGATTGATATATGTTGACAATGCATCATAATGTCAAACTGTTGGTAAACAACTAAAGTTCCTTGTTTCTCACGTTGTATAATCATGTAAAACCTATGGGTTTCATATCTTGCCTTATCATTGGATGACAAAACAGCAAGTTCTTCAAAGATAATTATACAAGTTTTTTGTTGCGACTACTGCATTGTAGATGCATTTACTTTTTACTTGTTCTTGTGCATGTATAAATTCCATCCCTTTGAGCACTATTTTTCTAATATGAGTGATTTAGTACTAATGATGTAAGGTTGTGATGTTATCTTTGGCTTCAGCTTCAGCTTCATTAGAGGTTAAAGGTCATTGTGTTTTTATGTGTTTTTGAATATAATACCATGTTTGAACTACAAAATTTCCACTATATTTATGAAATAGCACATGAGTGGAAGCTTATAGAAGTAGATTGGTAGATGCACTGCCTTTTTTTTTTTTGAGCTATTAGTGTCTATGACTAGTATTAACGAAGTCTATCTTCCGAATATTACCACGAAGTAAAATTTGGTCTTGTGAATGCATTTATGTTACATTGCCATCTAAAATCTATCTGATGATGACCCTTGCTTCTAGGAGGCAAGTAAGAGTTTCATTAAGTGTTGGAATTAGAGATTCTAGATGCTTTGGTAAAGGAGACGGCAAATAGTTTCTCTTATTGTATGAAAATACAAATCTTTCGTTGAACAACTGTTCATACGTGCTTAAATCAAGCAAAATTTGTAAATTTTTTCGATGAAATTCTTTTTAAAAGCATTATTCACTTAACGTTGGCTTGGTTCTTACATCATTCCTTGAAATAATCTTATTCCTTGAGGAATAAAATTTCGGCTAAGATGCTACCATGTTTTACAGGGGAGCTAAGAAAATATGTACTCAATGCTCTCGTGGTAGTTACTCTCCTGTGTTGGTTCTCGGTGATCCTTTGACTTCTTTACCATGGGTACCTTATCCGTGTCATTTTGTCAATTACTGATTTATTATTGTTATCCACGGAGATACCATGGAACAAGAGTTGTACATACCCATCGAATTAGTTTGTTTATTGGATAATTTAACTCCTAGAGACTCACAGGAGTAGAGATTAGCATAGGATGATTATTAGTGGGAAAAAATGATGCAAGTAAAAAGAAACAATAAATCATATCATAAATATTCCTAATAAGAATGCCTATGTTGCAATATATATTTTTTAAATGAAATAACAATATGATGCCATTATATTAGAGAAGTTGCATCGAAGTGGAAGGACTTCTCTAGAGCGCCATTTTTCATGTTCAAATAAACACAGGTTCTCCACAAGAAGCTGAGGGATCGAACAGATACTGTGACCTTTATCTAACCTAAATCTGTCTGAACTCAAGAAAAAAAGAGTTTACATACTGCATGTACAATGAAAAGAAATAAGAAAAACAAACTTCTACTTTGAGTATGAGAATAAAGTATAAACCTTCCCGGCATACAACTTTCACTCAATCAATTTAGAAGGCATGGTAAGCTAGTGCAGCCAAGAGTTGGTCAACAACAATGCTATCTTTACTTTATGGGTAGAATATTTTGATGGTGATAATTCAACGAAGTTCAGACTATCAGTGGTTAATCTAAGGAATGAAACAAAGAACAGAGCAACAATCTTCAGTTGTCTAAGTAAAGTGAGATATTGCCCTGGGACAATGATGCATCGGTAGAGCATCTTCATAGTTTTTCAAATATTCTCATTGGGCGTTTGATCTTCCTCCTGCAATGGATCGTTGTGTTAAGGTAAAATGCCCTCCGTGATGATCGGTGGTTAATCTAATGAATGAAACAAAGAACATGGCAACAATCTCTAGTTGTATGTAAAGTGAGATATTGCCCCCGGGGCAATGGTGCATGGGTAGACACCTTCTCAGTTTCTCGGTATTTAAGGGTCGAGTCTTGGTTTCGACGAATTAACGGATGAATTTCTCTTTATAGGCAGTTGATCTAAAAATGTCTCGTTGCGAGTACTTCTTGATTTATCTTAGCCGGTAAGAAATTTTCGTGGGATTAGACTGGTCATCCTAGATTAATCGGCGTAAATTGGATATTTGATACTAATTAAAAAATTGAAATATCATTTATCTCTCTAGGAGCACTCGGACAATCAAAATGACCTTGTTACTCCATCAAGAAAAGCGAGATGTCGTTGCTTCCTATGTCACGCTCTTGATTGTTACCTGATCCATCAAATGATTTTTGACCGTTTCTAGACTTCTTTATGGATCGAAAAAAGCAATCTTTCTGTAGTATTTCAGCTTTTTGCTATCCATGTGACCATATGTCCATCTTGGATTTTGAGATTCCAATTGATTTCTTGAGACAACTAGAAGAAAAAGTAAGGAAATATTATCGTCCTAGGCAATCTGCGAAGCTCTCTTCCTCAACCTACTAGTTTCATTGTTCGAGTTTCCATTGATTGCATTATGTTCAGCAAAGTTGCCTCCTTTCAGTCTTCCTACTTAGCCATCCCTAAACCCTGAAAATGAGTTCTTAGAGCTTCTTCCTAAGCTCTATCACCTCTCTCTCGACATAAGATGAGAATGGCAAGGGAAGAGGGCCGAGGTTGCTTGGGTTTGTGAACTAGAGGTTCATCTGTAGAGGTGAATGACGTCTCTTATAATAACAGAGGAGTCGAGGATAAGGAAGAAGTGTGGAGAGGTTTTACTCAGCCGATTGGGGAACATGCGAAGGATAAGAGTGATGTAGGGATTCTTACAAAAGGTTGGAACCGTCAACCTAGCGGCCCCTTGGTCTCTGTCCCACAAGTGTCCAGAGGGGGGTAAATCATGGTGAATGCTGGGCAGGCCAAGACACCCAGGCGCGAGGGAATTTTTGTTTAAACAGCAGGCAAGGGTTTACCCCTCGTTCATACTGTCGACCCTCGAACCCATGCCCTCCGTTACAAGCGGCGAGTGTCTTAACCAGCTGATCCAGCCCATGGGGGCATGATGTAGGGATTCTTGCTTCAACGCGCACTAGTAAGTTTTGCTGAATTTGGCTAGTTTTTTTGTCCCACATTACTAGTTTTGGAAAGCTTCCTTCAGTGAATATGATAAATTGCTGCAGGATTCCATTAATTAAAATCATGCAGCTGTGTGATAAGCACAATGCAAACTATTCTTTCGCCTTTTACTAAAGAATATTATATGCTTATCATTATAAACAGCATACAATAAATTTTTTGAAGGGGTTTGTTTCGGAGCCCCAACAAAATATAATTCAAAATTTTCTTCTTTAAAATCATTTTTAGTTATTTTTTAAATTATATTTTAACATTATTTTTTTAATGGGTAATACGTCTTTTAAAATATGTTTCATATTTCTTTTTTATGATTTTCTTATTTTATTGTGTCAAACAAATTACAAGGAAAACATTGATTTCCAAGTAGAGGCGTGCCATTTGGGTGGGCAGGGCCTTTTTCTGAGCGAAGTTGTGTTCAAATAAATTAGCTTGGCACAAATAGTAAAATAATTATCCATATAATTTATCAAAATATTAATCTGTAAAATAAAATTAAAATTAAAATCTCATATTTCACAACTAATATTATAAAAAATGATAGACTAGGGCATGGAGGGGCGGCTTCACTAAGAATAGAGCACCTGTCTCTTTTAATATGAAATTACTATATTCTAGTCTTTTTGATGTGTTCAACTTTGTTAACAGATTATGGTGCGTTGGAGAATGACGCACGATCTTCAATTCTTCATCACGAATCACTCGGAGTGGCTTGACGAGGTGTCCATTTCGGGTAGACGGATGGACGGGAAGATTCACCTCTCGTATTGCAGGTTGGTGTTTCAAATCCTAAAGAGGAACTATCTGGAAAATAAAGATGATGCCCGCTGATATGATTATGAGCAATGATACGTAATAAGAATTTCTAACATGAAACCCAATATGAATGACGTGGCACTTTTTATATACGTATCCGATTGCCATTTGGACACCAACGGCGGCCTCCGGCCGCCGTCCCGAACCAAACTATAACCTAGGGGGCATAGTGAACCCGTCGGGGATTGCTATAATTAGAATGTCACGTCATTCATATTGGGTTTCATACTATAAATTCTTGTTGCATATCATTTTTCTATCATTATGGAGGTGTTCACATCATGAATTGGTGATGTGGCGACGAAAAGAGCAAACTACTGTCTGATGGCGACGTTAGAAATAAAATGCATGGAAAATTAAAAGTTGAGTGTTTTTATAAATTATGTTTGAAAAAGAGAATTATGAAATTGCAAATTTGAGATAGAAACTTTTAAAAAAAGAATGTTGATGACATATCTTAATTAGTTCGGCTTAATTATTATACCACCTTTATATTTTAAAAGTTTTACATATAAATTGTAATTAATAAAAATTTTACACAAATTTCATTATTATATTTTAACTTTTATTATGTAATATATATATATATATATATATATATATATATATATATATATATATATATCTGTGATATTCGATTATTTGTCTCATTGATAAAATTTGATTGAATAAAAGAATTTAAATTATTAATTAGTATCGACAACTTAAATAATAAATCTATTAAAATCTTATTTATTGTAGCAGAAATTCATAATTAGATGGATCTGCTTCCGCTTCCGGCTGCTAAGCCGCCCAAAAGTGAGTTTCCAAGAGCTGCTTTTCAAACTACATCGCATCTCTCGTCAGACAACGGCAGCGGCAAGGGAATGGAAGGGGACCAGACAGGGATGCAGCGGTAAGCAGCGGTGATTGGGGCATCAACGTAGACCCGACCCCCGGGCCGGGTCCAGCCCGGCCCCGGCCCGGGTCAACGGGCCGGGTGGCCCGTTGACCTGGTTCGCCGGGCCGAAGGATGCCGGGCCGGTTCCAGTTCTGGCTGTAGAAAACCGTGGGTTCCAACGGCACTGAATCGGCAGTTTTCCAACGGCACTGAACCGGCGGTTAATCGCCGGTTCAGTGCCGTTGGAGAGTTTTTGTTTTTGTTTTTGTTTTTTTGGACGGATGAGATCATTTAACCATTTTTTAATCAATGGCTAGGATTTAGTAACCGTTATGATCCGAACTCTATAAATAAGGAGCTCATTTCATCATTTTCACTCACAAAACAACTTCTCTTCTCTCAATCTCTCATTCTCAACTCTCTAACTCTCAACTTTTCTCCGCGTTCTTCATCGACGATAATGGAAGGAGGTCACGGAGCTTCATCATCTCGATCTCGAAGGGGAAAAGAAATTGCATACGAGGATCCCAACCTTCAAATTCAATCCACCGATGATGAGACCGAGGCTCAGCCCCAACGCCCTCCGATCCCCGAAACGCAAGGAAGTATCGATGCGATTATTTCTAAGGTTCGGAATAATCCTCCTTTAAAATCGTCTATTTTTATTAAACATTTTGAGAAGGTCACACTTCCGTCGGGAGAAATGCGTGCAAAATGCAAGCATTATAATGCTTCCAATAAATTCCAAGCCGGCGGCGGCTATGGGTCGTTGAAACGACATGTAGAAACGAAGCACCGGCGGAATATGGGCTTGATCGCTCTCAAACACAATTATCTAGATTTTCTAGCGGTAGTAGTACTGATTCTGGTTTATTTTTATATTCAAATAATAAATTAAGAGAATCATTAGCTAAATTTGTTTCCGTAGAACATCTTTCTTTTAGTTTTGGATCTAAATGCACATTTGAAGATTTTTGTAAAGAATCTCTTAATCCTGCTGCTAAACGTGTACCTAGGACTACACTAACTCGTACAATTAAAAGATTAGTAAAACAAGGAAAAAAGAATTTAATTGAAGAATTTAGTAAATTAAATAATAAAGTTTTTTTATGTTCCGATATTTAGAGTGATCATTGGCAAACTCATTCTTATATGGGTATAACATGCCATTGGATTGATGAATCATACACTGCTCATAACATTGCACAATTATTACACATAGTTTTAGAAGAATATGGATTTACTCATCAAATATTTTCAATATCATTAGACAATGCTAGTTTTAATACCGCTTCAATAGATGAATTAAAATTTATTTGTCAACCTGTCATTGGTGGTTTATTTTTTCATATTCGTTGTGTATGCCATATTTTAAATTTATGTGTTCAAGATAGATTAAAACTTTTATAAAATTATATTCAACTAATTAGAACCGCAATTTCATACTTATGGTCACATCCATCTATGATGAAACAATAGGATAGATTTTGTAAAGCTAATGGAATGCGACCAAAAAAATTTCCACGTGATGTTCCAACACGTTGGAATTCAACATATCAATTATTACAAGATTCTTTTCAATATAAAGATTTATTATGTTTATTTTTTGCACAAAATAGTAATACTAATATATATTTATTTTCACAACAATGAAATATTTGTAGTAGTATTTGTGAAATTTTAAAAGTTTTTAACGATGCAACTGAACAACTTTCCGGTGTTTATTATCCCACTGCTCATTTAATTTTAGTGAATTTTTGTAGTATAGTCTTAATATTAAATGAACATGTAAATAATGAAGCTTTAACTTTATGTATATTAGCTATGAAAACTAAATGAGAAAAATTTTTTATTTTATTCCTGAAATTTATTTAATTGCATTTGCTTTAGATCCTAGATTTAAATTAGAAGTTTTACAAGAAATGCTAACTTTATATTATGACGCATCCGGATCCAGCTAATATTGTATATAATATTAAAAATTATTTATATGATCTTTATAATCAATATTATGTTAAATATGGAATACAAACTAATATTTCTGAAACACAACAACCTACTACTACTAATTTAAAACTTACAAAAGCCCAACTTTTATTAAAAGAACGGACGAAACGTCCACAAGGATCCTCAAGTTCAACACAGGAACTTGAGAATTATTTTACGACTTCTTTTGATTTTAATGAAGCAGATAGCGAAAACTTCGACATCTTGAAGTGGTGGTCACAGAAGGCTCAAAACTTTCTCGTTCTCTCCGTGATCGCAAAAGAAATTTTAGCTTCTCCAGTGTCGACTGTTGCTGTGGAGCAGACGTTCAGTGCCGGCGGCAACATATTAGATGAACGACGATCAACTATGTCTCCCGACTCATTGGAAGCTCAAGCATTACTTGATGATTGGACCAGAGCCGAGAAGCGAATCCAAGGAATGCAACTTTCAGAAGATGAAGTCGAAGAATTTGATACCGAAGAAACAAATACAACGGAAACGGGAGGAAATGCAAGTGAGTGAGAAAGGGTAAAAATATAAAAAATGTAAAAGGGTACAAATGTAAAAGAACTACGTGGGCTTTGATTCCCGTATACCCTAAGGGGATACGTATGCAACTTATATAAGTGCAAATCCTTTTTTAATAAAATTTATTTTTTTTTAATTTAATTTTTAATTTTTAATTTTTTTAATATAATAATCTTGAACCGTGGCGAACCATGGCGAACCGTGAACCGGACCGTGAACCGGCGGTTTCGAACCGTGAATCGTAATCATCTTGGGCGGTTAAGGTTAAGGGTCGACCTCCCACGAACCGTCGAACAGTCGGTTCCGAACCGTGGTCGGGTCTACATCAACGTTGTGACCTTATGATGGTGTCGTCGCGTCGATGAAAGTTTGGCTTACTTTTTAGTCCCACCTCACCTGTAGTTAATTAATGGTGAAAAAGGTGATTTATTCGTCTTTAACGTCCACACCAATCCGTCCTAGGGTCAACACGAAGGAGATAAATTACGAGGGTTACTAGTCCGAATGTTGTTGGTAACGCGTAGGGAGGATGGACATACTGACTTTGTTAGAATTTAATCTCAAATCTTTTCATGGTAATATTCATATATTAATGATCAATCCATCCCGTAAGAACTCACCTGTAATTAATTGCTCTTCCTATGATAAAGCAATAAATTGGTACGGGCTCGGTAATTAAAGATGACGCAGTTGTGTGATGACTACGCGACTAATACTTTAGCCGCCTAGGCTGTACACTGGTCTTCCACCGTGGTGCGCGACTGAGGGTTTCTGCTGCAGTTGCCAGTAGACTATTTTTTATTGGACCCTTTGTCCCAAAAAATTACCTGTCCCGTTCCGTCGGCGACGACCGGTGAATCATCCGATTATCGATCGAATACCACCGATGAATTTTGATCGTCGTACCGAATCAAATGATATCCTAGAAGAACGTTGAATCGGTCGGAATTGATGTAATTGCAATCTCGTCGGATCAACGGTGAATTCGATGAGATCGTAATTGCGACGATCTCAACAGATTATCGTACTCCCAGGGTATAATTTTGTTCAGGACGATGACGATATCCGATCGATGATCGGATGACTCGTCGGACATCGTCGGAGGGTGAGACAGATAGGACAGGGACTTTTCGAGCAGAGGATCTGCCCCTCGACTATTTTAGCCACTTGCCGAAGACCCCTCTGTGCTTCGGTGAAGTTCTGCTCAGGTGTCAGTTGACTTTTCTAGAGACGTGTACAGTTACTCTCAGTTGAGCACACGGAGTTCGTAGATGACAACATAATCATTACTAGAGAATACCGTGTGCTTTTGCAATAAAAACCCACCAAAGTAAATAAGCTTTGTTATTAGCTCGTAAACTTTTTTAATTAAAAGTATTTATGTAAAATTGAATTCGAGAAATTTGACTCATTTAGTTTAATGGTCAGTTTACGAGAGGACTAGTGAGGGAAAGGATTTTATCATGGAAAAATATTCGCAAGACAAAGATTCGATGAACTCCTTTTTCATCTCCAATCCCTCTCTGTCTTCGACCCCCTTTTCTTTTTACTCTTCGTCGCCACCTCCAGGTCCGGATCGGTTCGTGGAGATCCGCACTCCAAGGCTGCCGGACTGGCCGACTGGGTCGGCGGCCATATGGACGGCATCTGTTGGCCCAGATCAAAGAATAGCGCACCCAAGAACCACACCAATACGCAAGAGGAACAAAAAGAAAACGAAAAACCCGAAAGAACGAAAGAAGAACGAACGAATTTATTTTCTGGAAGAAACAAACTTACAATAAAACTGAGACTTTTTTTCACATGCCTCTAGGACCCTTTAAATATACCACGAACAAGACTTAGTCATAACTTATCCCATTAAAATAGGAATTAAAATAGGAAGACTAATTCTCTAATTATCCCATTAAGATAGGAAAGGCTAATCCTAGACTAAGTCATAATAATTATCAAAATAAAATAAAATAAAATGTGATGATAATGTCTGGATTATTTATTTTCTCACATTGCTCCCCCTAATCCAGACATGGCTGTAAATCACGGACGCCGAGTAGTTGTTGCATGACAGCTAACTTCACTCCTGGCATTCTCCCCCACCATGGTGGCAACCTCTGTAACTGCATTTTGTATTGTAGTTTCTCCAGACAGTTTGGGATGCTGAAGAGCATCATGTGAAACGTTGTCATCTTCCACTTCCAATGTAACCAATCCAGCAACACGACCCAAACCTGGCTGGGGACATGTATGAAGATAAGACTACACAGCACCATGTGAAAATGACGACAATGCATAACCTCTTCAAAGTCGATGCCTTGTCGTTGTACATAGCCTTTAGCAGCTAATCTTCCTTTGTGCTTAACAACTTTCCCATCTGAATCTTTCTTCAATTTGAACACCCAGTTCAGACCGATAGGTTTGCGGCCTAATGGGAGTTCAGTTAGCGTCCAGGTCTTGTTCATCTCAATAGATTTCAAGTCTTCCTCCATTGCTTCATACCAGCAAGCCTTAGTTGCAGCTTCTTGATAACTTGTTGGCTCATCAGACATCACCATCATCAGCTCTTCCTCTTCTTCATCAATACCAACCACTTCCTCAGTGTTGGCGTAGATATCGGCAAGGGACCTATAGTGGACTGGCCCTTCATAAGAATCAGGCGTGTTTGTTATCGGAGTCGAGGTAGTTGTATGGACGTTCGACGATGGTGTAGATGGACTCGAGTTTGATGATGGTGTAGATGGACTTGATGCTCCTGTCGATGATGGTGTAGATGGGCTTGATGATGGTGTCGATGCCGATGGTGTGACATCTTCCGCCCCTGCCTCAATGTCTGCTGCAACAATCGCCTCGTCGGTGTTGAATGCATTCACCACCATAAACCCAGGTAAGTCTTCTTTATCAGCACCTGCATTCCATGTCCATTCACTATTTTCTTGAAATATTACATCTCTACTTACTTGTAGCTTGCCATGCCTTAGATCAAATAGACGATGAGCTTTACAGCCTTCTTCGACCCCTAAGTATATCATAGGTGAGCTTCTGTCGTCAAGTTTCTTAAGGTGAGGGGTTGTATTTTTTGCATAGGCAATACAACCAAACACCTTCAAGTGGGCAAGATGTGGCTTTCTCCCCATCCAAGCTTCAAATGGAGTACGTTCTCCTAGCGCTTTAGTTGGGAGACGGTTTAGCAGATAGACAGCATGCCTAACCGCCTCTCCCCAGAACCTTGCTGGCATATGTGTACCCTTGAGGAGAGATCTTGCCATAGCCATCACTGTGCGGTTACGACGCTCCACAACGCCATTCTGTTGGGGTGTGTAGGGAGCCGAAAGGTGCCTCTCAATTCCTTCATTTTCACAGAATCGAGTGAACTCCGTGGATAGAAACTCACCGCCACGGTCTGTTCGAAGTGTTTTGATCTTGTACTCAGTCGTGTTCTCCGTCACGGACTTGAACTTCTTGAATGCTTGGAATGCATCTTTCTTTGCTGTTAAAACAAATACCCACATCCACCTTGTGCAATCATCAACTATCAAAAAGAAATACTTGTTACCAGCAAGTGTACTTGGTGAAATTGGCCCGCAGATATCAGCATGGAGAAGTTCCAACGGCTTCGTCGCTCTAAAGTTTGCTTGGTGCGGGAATGACGACCTTGCATGTTTGGAGATCACACACACCTCGCAAAGCTTGTTCGTCTGGGGCAATAGTGGCACACCAACCGCCAATTTCTTCTCCCCCAACAGCTTCAAGTCATGAAAGTTTACATGTCCGAGCCTTGCATGCCATAACCAGGTGGGGTCTTCTAGGCTTGCTTGGAGGCAGACTTGCTTGAATGTCTTCAAGGTTATCTTGTACAAGCGATTTTGTGTTCGCTTTACCAGCATCAAGAGCTTCCTGCTCCCATCAATCACCTTCATGACATCTCCTTCCATGTGCACCTCGTTCCCAGTTTCTGTCAATTGACCAAGACTGATGATATTACTACAAAGTTTTGGAATGTAGTATACCTCATGGAGAGCCTTCTGATCGCCGTTCTTGCATTCGAACACAACTGTCCCTTTGCCCATGATCTCTATGGTTGATCCATCGCCAAACCTCACCCTCCCGGTAATGGTTTCATCTAGTTCTTGAAACTTCTCGCGATGACTCGTCATGTGGTTGCTGGCACCGTTGTCAAGGTACCAGACGTCTTTATCTTCTCCTTTCTTAACGTTGCGATACATCTCTGGAAGAAACCTTTCTTCACTTAGCAGAATTATATCTTGCCGCTCTCGGCTAGCGTGAGACTCCTCGTGGGACACGCTCATCATCAGTGCTGGCTCTTCATCGGTGTCGCAAGTGAGGTGAGCCTCATCATCTCGACGCTTGCTGTAGCATTCAGACGCATAATGCCCTATTTTCTCACAATTGAAACACTTTATGTGTCTCTTGTCACGAGTGCCACTGTTGTTGCCGCTAGTGCCTCCTGCACTGTCTTGGCGCTGCGTACCATGACCACGATCGCGCCCTCGCCCACGCCACTTGCCACGATTAGGGCCGCTGGACCCGCGCCCCTTGCCTTCTGACGGAGTGTTCACGCTGCTCTCTTTTTGTCGCTTTTGCCATTCGGCATGAGTAAGTAGGAGTTCACCTTCAGTGTCGTTGGTATTGCCGCGTAATCGTAGTGTTCGTTCCTCGTACGCCTTCAGTCGCCCGATAGTCTCCTCAAATGGCATAGTCTCAAGGTCGTGGAACTGCTCAATACCAGCAACAATAGGAAAGAATTTTTTAGGGACAGAATCGAGTAACTTCTTTACCAACGAGGAATCTTCAAGCGTGGCACCGAGAGTGGAGAACTTGCTACTCAGGGCGCTGAGTTTGCCAGCAAACTCATCAATTGTATCGGTCTCCTTCATCCGGAGGGCGTCAAACTCGCTCTTCAACGTTTGTACGCGTGCCTTCTCCACTCGTTCACTGCCTAGGTACCTCAGTTTGAGGCTGTCCCAGACTTCTTTCGCCGTCTTCTTTGTTGCGATTTGGAGAAGAATGTCTTCGGGGACACACTGTAAGATGTATGCACGTGCCTTTTTGTCCTTCTTTGCATCCACCTGGGCTTCTTTCTCTGGCTCCACCGCCTCCCAGACTCCCTGGGCATCGAGAATTGCCTCTGTCTTTATTGCCCACACAGTATAATTGTGAGGGTTTAGCATCGGATAGGGAAATGACACTCCGCCGTTCTCCTTCGCTACGATGCTCGACATTTTTGTGGAAATATGGATTTTTGGTTGCTCTATACTACCAAAGCTCTGATACCAATTGTTGGCCCAGATCAAAGAATAGCGCACCCAAGAACCACACCAATACGCAAGAGGAACAAAAAGAAAACGAAAAACCCGAAAGAACGAAAGAAGAACGAACGAATTTATTTTCTGGAAGAAACAAACTTACAATAAAACTGAGACTTTTTTTCACATGCCTCTAGGACCCTTTAAATATACCACGAACAAGACTTAGTCATAACTTATCCCATTAAAATAGGAATTAAAATAGGAAGACTAATTCTCTAATTATCCCATTAAGATAGGAAAGGCTAATCCTAGACTAAGTCATAATAATTATCAAAATAAAATAAAATAAAATGTGATGATAATGTCTGGATTATTTATTTTCTCAGACTCTGTCTTGAGGCAAGGCAGCTAGGACGAATCGGACGTCCAGGAGATGGTCCACGTACCTATCTCCATCGTCTTCGATGGCGGCGACGAGCGGGGCGCTACGGCTGGAATATTGGTCGACCGTGAGGTGGCGCTCGACGCGCTGCTCGTAAGGCGAGCCGCTGCTCAGATTCACTCCGCCAAGCCGGGTGGAGCCCCGACGACGTCTCCGACGCACTGGGATCGAGCGCCACCGCGCCAGGGGTGCAGTCAGCGTGAAGGTACTGCCTGCCATCGCACTCAGGTTGGCGAAGCTCGCACATGCGGTGGAAGAAGAGAAGAAGCCGAGTGAGGCGGTAGGATCGATTGGTTGAGGGCAGCGAGTGACCAAGAAGAGAACTGCCAAGAAGGATGGAAAATGACATTACGCTCGAGTTTAGATGGACGAAAATACGTTTATAAATTGAACAGTAGATGGATTTAATTCCATCCGTCCATTGCTTTATCGTAAGTAAACAATAGCAAGAATTAATAATCCTTCCTTTTTCGTCACGTAAACGATGAAAAGTTTTGTGAAAAATTTCACTCGGTTTTTGAATCCGTCCTAAATAAACATAGCAGGTAATGAGTTCAATTATTCAAAGAAACAGAAATAAATATATTTGTTATTTAGGTGACCCTCCCCGTCTTTTCATGAGCTACATATGGCGGAGAATTGGAGGGAGGTGGAGGCGCTGATCGAGCACTACCAGCCGCTGGAGGGGGAGAACGTTGTGTTTGACCGAGATGCTGGCATGGCTCAACACAAGTGGTGCTGCGCCTGGCGGAGGAAGCTACCGGCGTGTGGTGCTGTGGTTGCGGAGATCGGGCCAGCGCCTGGGGAAGGAAGCTACCGACGTGTGATGTGGTGGTTGCGGAGATCCCTGATCTGATGCTGTTGCTGCGCCTGGAGGAGGAAGCCCAAAAATGATAATTTTCCTTGTAGGTTCAAGACACCGTGGGAAAAATTTGAAACTGGGCGAGTTCGGGGAAGTTATCAGATATGAACTCAGGTTCGGAGATTGAAAATATCCCTGTAGCAAATATGGGACAGTATGGGGATGTTATCCTCATCCCCGAACACATTCCGATAGCCCTGAAAATAATAATAATAATAATAATAATATACTCTACATAATTTTTCATAATATTTGTGGTTAAATATTAAGAACAAATCAATTTAATTGGGGATGGAGACGTATAAGAGTAATTCCCATGGGATTGAAGATGGGGATTTTCCGATTAGGTAAAATTGGGGATGAGGCGAAGATGAGAATAGGGATACAATTCGAGGATGGAGATGGGAATGACAAATTGGCCCCTGCCCGACCCGGCCCATTGCCTTCCCTACGTGGGCAGTGTGGTGGTTGCGGAGATCCCCGATTTGATGCTCGACTGATGGCGGTTGTCAAAGACGAGACTTCAATTTATTAAATCCATGTCTTTATCTTTATCCTTGTAATCTATAGCATATATTGCTCATACGATGAATATTTGGGGGGCCATAAGAAGCTTCATTTAGGGTTGTAAACTAGCCTAGTCGAGTCAAGCTTTGATTGTTCAAACTTATTTGATAAGATTATCAAGCTAAGTCGAGCCAAGCTTAAAATGAATCGAGTTTTTGAAATGATCGTTCAAGTTTAACTTAATTTATTTTTTATGAACTTGAGTTTGTTTGAAATTTGACTTGAGCTTGGTTCATTTAGATGTTATTGAGCTCTTAATTCAAGCTTAGCTTGAACTTGGTTTAGCTTGATTCGTTTAGATGTCATCGAACTCTTATTTCAAGTTTATTAATTCAAGCTTATTTGATTGCTTGACACTTTTACTTATTCGATTGATTATTAAGGTTGCTAATTCAAACATATTTGTTTATCTTATTTTTTATTTATTTAGTACGTTGATAAGAATTTTATTAATGAACGTTGTTCACGAGTGTTCACAAATACTGTTTACGAATGCTATTTATGAACATTAATAAGCTAAACACATATGTGTTTAAGCTTGTTTATTTAGTTTAACGTGTTGTTCAAGGTTGTTTATTTAATTGATCATGTGTATATCGAGCGAACATAAATAAACTATCATCAAGCCGAACACCAAGTTTATTTACGAACGTTTGATTAATTTACCGCCTTAGCTCCATGGTCAATAGAGTAGGATACGTGGCGGTCATAGTTCATTGATCGAATGATGCTGGTTGGACTGTCTAGGGGCCCAGCTTCGCTTTCGGCTGCTCCAGGGGGTTCTGCTCCCTATACACTTCGATCGGATGATGTGGATCGGATACCCAAGGGCCTAACTCCGTGTTCGACTGCTTCATGGGCTCTGCTCCCTATACACTCCGATCTGATGATGCCCATTAGACAACCCAAGGGCCTAGCTCCCCGTTCGACTGCTTCAGGAGCTTTGCTCATCATACATTCTGATTGGATGATGACAGTCGAATGGCACAAGGGCCCAACTACCTATTTGACTGCTCCAAAAGCTCTGCTCCCCATACACTCTGATCGAATGATGTCGATCGGACAACCTAAGGGACTAACTCGGTTGTTCCAGTGGCTCTACCTCCCATACATTGCAATCAAACGATGCTAATTGGACAACCCAAGGGCCCAACTCCTTGTTCGGCTGCTCCAGCTCCAGGGGTTTAGCTCCTCTTTACTCCCCCCCCTCCCAATAGACGCACCCCAATGGACGCAGAAACTCAATCCCTTTTTCTAGGCCACTTTTAGGGCCCCGTTCTCTTAATACTCCCGACCCAATTATCTTAATATTGAGCCGAAATTCTAATTGACCACTGAGCCGAACCAGGCCTTAGAAACCATTTCCTCGTTAATGGCCACACGTGCATTTATCAGGAAATCAGTAGAATCATCTTTTTACATAATACAAGATATAACCCCCACTTCTACGATGGAAGTGTTTGATACAGGGATAACATGGGGACAATATATGATAATTAAATATTGATGCGGTGTCAAATAGACACGAGGATTAGCGTGACATTATAAAAGGTGATCCTAAGGACCCAAACGTTAAAACACACTCCATTTCATTTTCTTCATTCGTTTTCTTCGGGACATTGATTTGATTATTAGAGCGGCTACACTAGAGACCCCTGACATGCTTACTGACGGTAATTTCTTTCTCCTCCTTATGATCTAGCAAGATTTTTCTTCTATTCTCAAATTGAAGTCTTCTTCCCGTCAACAACAAAGACATGCCATCAACAATCCACCTACATTGATTTCAAACAGGATCAATTGCAATTCACATAATCAAAGAATTCAATCAGACCTTAACCCAATTCGATAACACAACAAGAAGCCTCCAAGGTTACGGTGCAACAGAAAGGGGCTAAATTGTCACTCAGATATCCATGATTCGATTCTCGACTATGATACATTTGTAGGAATTTTTCTTTCAAATGGACGCACAATCATATGGTATATGCTAGGTTTCTGAACTGTTCGTCGCAAGCACTTCCTAATATACATATCTTGACAACCGATAAAAGATTTTGTACGACCGAACAGATGTTCGCCTCTGGCTCAGGTAAAGTGTTACCTAGGTAAAGTGTTATCTGATTCAACATTTAGATAACACAACAAGAAAAAAAAGAGAAAATGCCTCGTTTTATCATTTTCTTTTCAGTTGTTTTTCCATCACGATAAAACAATATGGGCAATTGAATCAACAAAATAATACAGCGGGGAACAAATTAACTAATTTGTTCAGATCAAATCGGCGATGGCAAGGCAATTGCTGGCGAACTTGGAGAGCCCACCGTCGATGGCGGCGAGGGGCGAGTCGACTTGCATCTCGGTGAAGCCATCCTCGCAGGTGGAGAAGTCATCGACGAGGGCGGAGAGCATGCTGTTGATGGTGCCTTTGTCGCGCGCTTCCACCGCCTTGTCGGTCGCGTCCAAGTTGTCGAACGCGTCGCTGTAGCTGTCGTCGCACACCTGCAGCGTGCTCGCCACCACCGGAGTCGTCCCGGGTTGCTTCAGCAGAGTCGCCACCTGACTCCGTGCCGCCTCAGCCTTCGCCCGACACGCTGCAATTTGCACCTTCAGAAACGCCACCGCGTCCACGAGCGCAGCGGCTTTGGCCTCCACCACCAGCGGCATGAACTCATGAGCCGACGACTGGCACTCCGCCGGGTAGTCCGTTTTCTTGCAAAACGCGGCCACCGCTGCGTTGAGCAGGGGAGGCAGCGGGGGATGGCCGCCGCCCACGCCACCGACGTACGAAATAATTTGATCCTCCGGCAGTGGAGTTGGAGGTTGGGATGCCTGAGAACTTTGCTGTTTGGATGGCGACGGAGCGCTTTGAAATTTGACTGTCGAGGCGACTGGGGGAGATGCTAATTCAAATACGACTGAGGCGTTGCGCGGCACGCAGACGCCGACGACAGGGCTGAGGAGGAGGTCGGAAGCGAAGAGGCCAAAGAGGAGGAAGAAGCGGAGGAAAGCCATGACGAGGAGAGAAAGGAGGAGAATGCAAGGGAGAAGGTAATCGAAGGGGGTGGTATTAATATTTGAAATCGGTGGAGGGAAGGAAATGGATTGGATAATTTGGGATGGAAGGTCGTTGAACGTCCTTGGAAGTAGGATCGGCTCCGTATCATTTCTGGGTTACTAATTGCCGTTGGTCTTTCAACTGTAATTTGAAATCACCTTTTAAACTTTAGTCCTTATTTAACTTTCGTCGTTGGTTTTTAATAATAGACGATTTTGATTATAATATATCATACAAGTTAAATAGTCTTTATAAATAAAAGAAAATAATTAGACTTAAATAAAAGAAAAATGATATGTTCAATGTAAATCTCAAGGAAAAATTCAGTAAATGATGTGATATTTTATATGCAACGATCTTCACCGGATTCACCGTACCTCTTAGGATATAGTATGATTCGGGACAGTGGTCGGAGGTCGCCAATAGTATTCAAGCGATAATCAAACGTGTGCATGTAAAGTGTCACGTCATTCACTGAGCGTTTCATTGAATTTTTTCACTGAGTGTATCATAGTTCTAAATAAAATTAATAAATTTAATAAGTTAAAGATAAACTAATCTTACATTAAAAAAATTCAAACCGTATTAAATTGAAAAAATAATTTTAATAGAACGGGAACTCATGTTAAAAAATTTAATCAAATGAGATATGCAATCATATCATTAATATTATTAAAATATTATAAATATTAGTAAATGAATATCCTTATTTAAAAAAATATTAACTAATTTAAAATATATATATATATATATTTATTTATTTATTAAAAATGATGGTTTAAATTGTCGATTCAAACTTTTGATTCACCGATCGATTTACATGTGGTTCGACCCGTAATCGAAAGACTGATCAATCACGAGACACATTGAACAATGGATAATGTATGATTGTCAATTCCGGCGCTGTTGTCAAGTCTATTTAATAGCATCAATCAATATCACTGTTTTTCTCTTGTTTTGAAAATAAATCGGAAGATAATTTTTTCCATGACAATCTATGATTTGTTCTTTGCATTGACTATGTGACAAATAATATGTTAAAAAATAATATGTGATACACAGATTCATAGTCTTTTGTATTAAATAAAAGCTCATATAATCATACTTTAAACTTGTATTAATCATTGTGTACCTAAAATCTTTTTTCGTTGCACACTTGCCTACCGATCCAATAGAAAAAAAAAAGACCCTAGAAAACAAAAAGTAAATTTGATTAATATTTTCTTCTACATGGAATATTTTCAATCTTTTGACATCACACAAGACTAATTCTACGCTCAACTTCAATGGCTCTCTAAACATACACCACCGTTTTAATTAACTGCCATGTTATCTATCTTCTCCTTTCAACACCAGCAGCCATCTCATGGCTGCCCAATCAACTACGTGATCAAAGTTGCCATCGTGAATCCATTTCACCAAGCCACTGAAAATTTTTGATGTGAATGTTCATGATCCCTCTGTGTCACGAAACACCGAGAATTTCACTTTTCAAAAAAAAAAACCAAGTAACAGGAGAACGGCCTCATGTATGAAAATTTTCCCCCTGCTGTTAAAGTAAATGAGAAAGCGGATGAAGGATAAAATTCGCTCATTCTTAATAAAAATTGTCCTAAGATTAATACTGAGAAAATAAATTATGAGGCTACTAACTTGAATATTATGATTAGCACTTGAGGTAGATGAGTACATTGACTTTATCAAAATTTAATTCTCAAATCTCAAGTGGACAATAATCACCAATTAACAATTAGTCCATGGGAATAAAATTTCGCTAAGGGTACATTTAGTTGAGGATTATCCTTGATAATCTTGATTATCCATTCAAGGTTATCAACGAAAATTTTATTTGGTTTAGATAATCAACGATTGCCAAGTAATAATTCATTCCCGACATATCAACAAAAGGGACATGCAATTCGGAATCGAAAAACCTTAGAAAAGTAAGGTTTTTCTTGATTTCAAAGTTATGATACTTATATTTCCAAATTTATCCTCCAATATTTATTTAAGACAAAAAAACTTATCATAATTTATTAAATTTCAGAGGTATTATTCACGGTGGCCGACGACCGATGACGGCGGTCGGCAACCGACGGTGGCAGCCGATGATCATCATCGACGATCGGCCCCGATAGTCGGAGGTCGGTGGTCGATGCCGACAGCCACCAGTGATTGGCACCGACAACCGACCGTCGGCGATCAATGCTGTCGCGAACACCAACGGTCGACGTATATAATTGTATATAATTTTTTATACTTACCGAGAGTACGAACATATATATATAATATTATCTTACTTTTCTTATTTTAAATTTAGATAAACATATGATCTCATCGTACTTAAATTTAACAAAAGGGTAATACGATAAAATATTATATTATATTATAGACTATTACCTCCAAACAAATAAAATTTTATTTGATTATCTAAATTAAAGTAAAGTTATGTTTCATTCCCCATAACTTTGGTTATATGATTATTTGATAAACACATAACAAAGGTTATATATAATAACTTGAACTAAACGCACCCGAATAAGTATGATAAATGAATGCAGTAAAGTTGGGTGGCCAGAATCGGGCCACCCAGAATATATTTTTATAAATAAATATAAAAAA
Source organism: Boesenbergia rotunda (assembly GCA_024364735.1). NCBI lineage: Eukaryota > Viridiplantae > Streptophyta > Magnoliopsida > Zingiberales > Zingiberaceae > Boesenbergia > Boesenbergia rotunda. The sequence goes on from JAGFNQ010002780.1 coordinate 285,358, forward strand.
TATATAATTTAGTGTGTAATAAATAAAAAAAATATAATTGGGATTAGATATTTTAATAATGATATTAAAATTTATAATACATTTATATATTTTTATAAGTTAAAAAATTAATTTAATATAAAAATAAATAAGAAAGAATACAATTTAATATGAAAATAAATAAAAAATGATATAATTTAATAGAAAAATAAATCAGAAAGGTTAAAATTAGAAAAAATATTAAATTAAAAATTTTAATTAGTTAGGTCCTATTTATCCAAATGAATGGTCCGGGTGCCTAATTACGACATTAGTCGACAGCAATATCGATGGCCGCTGAACTCTTAGAGAAATATATATTTGTTTATCATGTCATTGTCTTCCACGAGAAGCAATTTCTTCGACATACGCACATTCCATAATTGTTTTCTTGGAGCTATGTTTGTCCTGAATTTAGGAGAGTTAAATTTGCGAGAAGATCAGAGAGAAATATTAAATGCACATATTTTAACAAGGCAGAGAAGGAATAGCAACGCCAACTTGCTTGCAAACAAACGCAAGCTTCGTGGATGTGGTTTGTCAAAGAAAAGCAACAATCGCAGCAAGTTTTCTCTAAATCGATTGCGAATGTTTCTGGGTAGGTTTTAACTTGGATTCTAGCTACAGGTCGATGCTTAATCCACGAGATTGTGGTGTGTATTTCCTTTTCCCACGGTGAAGAATCAAATTGGAAGAATTGGAAGAGGGCATTGTGGTAATCTGGAGTATGGATAATTGCCAAGCTTGCCCACAAGAAATGTCAAAGCTTGTTCCTTGATACGAAGAAGTTGCGGCTGTGGAGGTGGTCCAAGGAGCAATTCCAAAGCAAACGTTTTACACACAGCAAACAAAAAAGCGGTTTGTCAGAGGCTACTGAGCGATCAGCGGAGGTAGAGATCGAGAGGTGCCAAGAAGAAAAGAAAGAAAGAAAAAAGAAAGGAGGCAGCTTTTGATCTAAAGGCGCCCATCTTTCTGCAGAAAAAATTGAAAGAGGAACCAGGAAGCCCTTTCCGTGAGAGATAGGACACCTTTGGTGCGAAAAAGTGCTAGATTCGAGCAGAAAAATCCATCCCTTCATTAGGATCGCTACGAACGAGATTCATTGGCGGCGGCGACCATTGTTTTGCGAAAAATCGAAAAAAAAAGAGAGAGTCATATTTGCTCTGAGAACCTGCTCCTCGCCATGGCCGACGCACATGAACTTCAGTGAATCCTCGCTTTAACTAAAGGAGGTACCTTTGACATTGACCAAGAACAGAAAACCTTATCTCCAAAATTTCTAAGATTTAGACGACTTTGGATCCTCTCTACTGTCTCTATAGTTTATTCCGCGCCCCTTCTGAGGTTAAACGAGCTGCCTTGGGGCGAATGGAGATTTCAGCTGACGAGCTGTTGAAGAAGATCCAGGAGCTGGAGGTGGGGCATGCCCAGTTGAAGCAAGAGATATCGAGGCTGAGGCCGGCGGATGATGGCGGTGCTCGCCGGTCCGACCGCGCCCGGTCTCAGTCTGTGTCGCCGCAGCGGATGACGCCTCCGTTACAGAGACCGAAAAGCGGAGGCCTCGAAGGAGCTGCACGGCCATGGGGGAGGGTCTCGGGTTCCTTTGGGTTCCCGTCAAGGATGCACCGGGAGAACCGGAGCATGATTCGCTCCGGTGACAGTGCGGCCAACATTGACCTCTCCGAAAGGCAGTGCCTGAATATTTTGCAATCTATGGGGCAGTCAGTCCATATATTTGATCCCGAGTGCAGGATAATTTATTGGTTAGCTCTCCTCCATAGCTCTCTGATTCTTTTCTTACTATTTGTTCATAAACATTCTTCTTTTGGTTCCTTTTTGTATCCTTTGTCAATCAGTTTCGTGCAATATTTGTAGCTGAAAGTGCAAAATTGTTTCAGTTTTGATGGGATATGCACTTCGTACTCCTTTTCCTAAGTACTCAGTGTCTATCATTAAGTTAGTGCAAGACTTGCCGGGTTCAATTGCATTCGCTTAACAATCTGTTATGTCATATAACAGGATTACTGAGAAGGTGTTTGATGATAGATTTATAAATTGCCAGAACAAATCGTAATACAAGAGTGTGGTCATTTTTGTTATTTGATACTGCTCAGAATCTTGGCTTGTGAATTTCAATTTGTTTTTGATGGTCTTAACTCATTTGTAGGAATCGATCAGCAGAAAATCTTTATGGTTATTCTTCATCTGAAGCTTTAGGGAAGCATGCAATTCAGCTGCTTGTTGATGCTTGTGATTTCAACATTGCTGGGAAGATAGTTCGACGCTTAACCATGGGGGAGAGTTGGACAGGAAAGTTTCCTGTGAAGAATAAGCTAGGAGACCGTTTTGTAGTAATTGTCTCCAACACCCCCTTTTATGATGATGATGGGAGTTTGGTTGGCATCATTGTTGTGTCGAGTGATTCAAGGTCCTTTCAGGACTTAGGATCCCCTCCTACTTCTACCAATATGCAAGCAGGTACAAGTGAACCAAGAATACGTTTGATGAATAAGCATGATTCTGATCTTCAGCAGCCCATTCAAGTCGCTATTGCATCCAAAATCACTAACCTGGTAAGTATAACTTGTTGCATTTCTATAAACCTGAAGATTGCATGCCCTAGAAGCACTTCAAAGAACTATTTCTTTTAACAGAATATGGCTATATCAATCTACGTTCTACTTTATTCTTTCTTGATCCTTAAAATCACCAAAACAGGCCACTAAAGTTACATGCAAAGTTTGGTCACGGATAAAACTAGGCGAGCACAGCAAGGAACATGAAAACAGAGCTAAGGATGGAGACTGTGGTGATCATAATGCAGTTTCATCGGACCATAAGGAGGATGGTTCTTCTAGTAGAGCTAAGCCTAGCACGACCAAAGAAGTGGTGCCTTTTGATGCCTCTGATGCAGTGGGGCAACAATCTCCTGGAAAAGAAGTGAAATCAAATCAGGATGAAGAACAAGGAAAGCCCAGTATCTTCAAGCTCATAAACAAGACAGAGTCATTTCTTGCCAATAAGGGTATATCGTGGCCTTGGAAAGGGCATGAGCATGATGGTAATGATGCAAAGAAGCAGTTTGTATGGCCATGGCTTCATCGTGATCAAGAAAATGACAACCATAATTTAGAAGCATCTGAATCTGGTAGAAAACCAGACAACCAGGTGACTGAAAACAACCATGCATGTAATATTTCTGGATCCTCCTCTCATAATGCAAACAGCACGAGTAGTATTAGCAGCAATTGTAGCACTAGTAGCAGCACTGTTCAGAGGATGGATGTGGATTCCGACTGCTTAGATTATGAGATATTATGGGAAGACCTTACAATTGGAGAACAGATAGGCCAAGGTAAAGTTCTTCAACTTGTGATCCGTTTGTTTAATAAGTTTGTAAAGAAAGCATGTATGCTGATCAGAATGATTCTTTTTGTTGATTGCAACTCTAGCTTTCTTTGTTTACCCTTTGGTTTCTAAGAAGCAATCTGGCCAGAATAGTGATAATTCTTTGTAGGTGACTGTATTTATGTTTAATTATTCTTTCTAGCCTTAGGAAATTCCAACTTCAAGTTTCATAGAAGTTCATATTGTTCCCTTCCATTTGTTTTTAATTGATTAGTAGAGGTGGTAGTATCATGTCCTACTGAAAGCAAATTTGTCTTCTAAAATTGATTTATAGAACATTTTAAGTTTGACTGCCTCTTATCTTTTGTTGTAAAGGTTTTGTTGTTGATTAAAACATTGCTTACTGGTGGAGAGGGATTTAAGGGGCTTATTAGTATGAACTTTTCCAGATAGGACAATTGAGTCAATAATATGAAAGGTATGATAAACTTGCTCCAAATGCTTAAAAGCCCAAATAATAGATGGAGAGGGCGAACAGCTGAAAAATGGAGCCAACTGAAAGAAAATCATAATAATAGATATAAAAGCGTGATGTGACTTGGAAGAATAGCAACAACTGTTGTGGAGGTGAGCATAGCTAAGATAGGTATATTTGATGTACCATGTGGATAATTTATCTCATTCAAGAATACTAAATGGATAAAACTAGCACAACAAGATACTAGTAGAGGGAGAGAATACATAGATAGAGTACTTTGAAGAAAAACTAATCAAGCAATAAAGAGCAGAGAGCATATGGTGTGTAAGTGTATCACCCCAAAAAGGAAAAAAATGAATTTACATATGTGATCCATCTCAACTAAGTGTCAGTTTGATCCATCTCAACTATGTGTCAGTTCTTCCTTATTGCGACAACATTCTATTATGATGGTGGGTTGGGGGGGGGAGGGGGGGTGGGGGGGGGGGGGGGGGGGGGGTGGACATCAACTAGGAAGTTTGATTGTGCATTAGATAAGCAACAACTGAGATTGACTGCTTGTCTGATTAATGTGTGTATACTGACTGTAAAATTCTTAACATTGCCAGTTAGATGTCCTACTGTCACTAGTCATTCTTATATGTTTGTTGATTGTTGCCAACTAACTGCAACATCTCTTGTGTTAGAAGTTTGTAGAAAGCTTGATTGAAATGTTAACTTTATCAAACCAGTAGAGATCTGCCTAATAAATGAATTGTTTCTAGCATCAATTTTGTTACAGCTTAAGATTGTATCACTTATTGTGCATGCCTCCTTCTCCAGGTTCTTGTGGAACTGTGTATCATGCTCTGTGGTATGGCTCGGTGAGCTTTTACTTTTCTTTTTATATTTATTAATTAAAAAATTGTGTTCCCAGTCACTTCTTTCTTTATGACGGAAAGTTACTTCATGCCTTGCTCCTTTAGTAATATTCTCGATCACTGTCGTGGGTGATGTGTATGTTTTCCGATCGTGTGATCTATTTTATCAGCCTAGAAGCTTTAGATTTATAAAATTTATTCGATGAGGGCCAAAAATGTCAGATTGAACAAATCCTTCATCCATTACCAATTAATATCATGGCATCGGGGGATATGATGTTCAAATGTGAAATGACAGTGTGCCTTTTCTTATGGGCAGAAACTGTCTATTGTGTTTCTTGCAGGATGTTGCAGTTAAAGTATTCTCAAAGGATGACTATTCTGATGATTTGATAGTTTCCTTTAGACAAGAGGTCAGTGATTGAAACAAAATTGGTATTATGTATGTGGAAGACATTACGTGCGTTACACATTATCAATATTTGGCACATTGAGAAGCTAATAGCTCTTATACATAAATGACATTTCTTCTATTTTTCTCTTGCGCATTAATTAAAACTGCAACCATTATTCTGAAATGTGAAAGGTTTAACTGATTATCTAGCTTTTGTCTCTCATGTTCTTTCATTTTCAACTGCTGTAGTGTAACTTTCTGTGCTTTGGGAAGCTACAACAACAACAACAACAACAAAGCCTTATCCCACTAGGTGGGGTCGGCTATATGGATCCTTTTACGCCATTGAGTTCTATCCCCTACTATATCATCATCTAGATTTAAATAAAATTTATCTTGTTTTATTGTTGCCAACCAAGTCTTTTTTGGTCTTCCTCTCCCTCTTTTAATGTGCGTATTTATCATAGTTTCACATCGTCTAACAGGGGCATTTATTGGTCTTCTAAGTACATGTCCGTACCATCTCAAACGTGTCTCCCGAAGTTTTTCTTCAATAGATGCAACTCCGACTTTCTCTCTAATACTCTCATTCCTTATTCTATCCATCCTCGTATGTCCACACATCCACCTTAACATCCTCATCTCTGCAACTTTCATCTTTTGCTCATGTGCTCGAGTCATAGCCCAACATTCAGCACCATATAACATAGCAGGTCTAACTGCCGTTTTGTAGAACTTCCCTTTAAGTTTTAGAGGTACTTTACGATCACATAAGACACCCGATGCTAATCTCCATTTCAACCATCCTGCTTGTATTCTATGTAAGACATCTCTCTCAATTCCTCCATCACTTTGCAAGAACGATCCTAAATACTTAAAGTTCTCGATTTTAGACAACTCATCATCTCCTATCTTAACAATTGTTTCACTACGTCTAGCATTGCTAAACTTAAATTCCATATATTCAGTCTTTACTCTACTAAGCCTAAAACCTTTCATTTCTAGAGTTTCCCGCCAAGATTCTAGTTTAGCATTTACTCCTTCACGTGTCTCATCTATCAAAACAATATCATCTGCAAACAACATGCACCATGGCACTGTATCTTGAATGTGCCTAGTGAGTTCATCCATGATTAGTGTAAAAAGATAGGGACTTAAAGTTGATCCTTGATGTAACCCTATCCTTATTGGAAATGCTTCAGTCAATCCACCTGAAGTCTTCACTCTAGTCGTTACATCTTCATACATATCTTTAATTAGGTCAATATATGTTACGCTAACGCCTCTCTTTTCTAGAATTCTCCATATAATTTCTCTTGGTACCCTATCATAAGCTTTTTCTAAATCAATAAATACCATGTGTAGATCTTTCTTTTGCTCCCGATATTTTTCAATTAATTGCCTAAGAAGATGTATAGCTTCTATTGTCGACCTTCCAGGCATGAACCCAAATTGATTTTCGGTTACCGTGGTCTCCTTCCTCAATCTTTTTTCTATTACTCTTTCCCAAAGTTTCATGGTATGACTCATTAATTTAATACCCCTATAGTTTGCACAATTTTGTATGTCTCCTTTGTTCTTATATAAGGGAACTAGACTACTTACCCTCCATTGATTAGGCATTTTTTTTGTTTTCAATATTAAATTAAATAATTTTGTAAGCCATTCAATACCTTTTTTCCCTAAACATTTCCATACCTCTATTGGGATATCATCCGGTCCCACGGCCTTTCCATTTTGCATCCCTTTCAAAGCTTGTTCTACTTCTGAAGTTTGAATTCTCCGATGAAAATTAAAATTTCTATACTCATTTGAAATACTTAAATTGCCTAAGTCAAGTTGGTCCCCTAAACTTTCATTAAAAAGTTGATGAAAGTAAATCTTCCACCGCTCTTTTATTTCGCTATCATTTACTAGTACTCTATCGCATTCATCTTTAATACATCTTATTTGACTAAGGTCTCTTGTTTTCCTTTCTCTTGCTTTAGCTATTTTATAAATGTCTCTTTCCCCTTCTTTTGTATCTAAATTTTGATATAATCGTTCAAAAGTTTTATTTTTTACTTCATTCACTGCTTTCTTAGCCTCTTTCTTGGCTATTGTATATTTTTTTAAGTTTTCCTCGTTCTTACAAATATATAATTCCTTATAAGCTATTCGTTTTTCTTTCACTTTCTCTTGTACTTTCTCATTCCACCACCAAGATTCCTTCCTTGGTGGTGCATGCCCCTTTGACTCACCGAGTACATCCTTAGCTACTATTTTCAACTTTGGTACCATCTTATCCCATGTCGTATTAGAGTCGCTATATATTTCATCTAATGCTTGTATTCCTACCTTCTCCTTCAATATGTTTTGCTTCCCATCCTTTAACTTCCACCACTTAATTCTAGGAGTCGTGTATATTTTTCCTCTATTGATATTATAACTAAGGCGTATATCTAACACTACTAATCTATGTTGGGTAGTTAAGCTTTCTCCAGAGATAACTTTACAATCTTTACAAATCTTCCTATCTCTCTTCCTAACCATAAAATAATCAATTTGTGATTTATTATTCCCACTTTTGAATGTGATCAAGTGTTCTTCTTTTTTCTTAAAAAATGTATTAGCTAGTATAAGGTCATATGCTATCGCAAAATCCAATATAGTTTTTCCTTCTTCATTTCTTGTTCCAAACCCATAACCCCCATGTACTCTCTCATATTCTTCATTTTTCGCTCCGACATGTCCATTTAGATCGCCTCCTATTAAAATCATTTCATTTGGCGGAATGTTTTGTAATACCTCATCTAAATCGCTCCAAAATCTTGATTTAGTTTCTTCATCTAATCCTACTTGAGGTGCATATATGCTAATTACGTTCACAACTTCTTTCGCCACTACTATCTTGAGAGCTATAATTCTATCCCCCTTTCTAACTACACCAACAACTTCATCTTTTAAAGAACTATCTACAAAAATACCCACTCCATTTCTTGTTTTACTCTTTCCTGTATACCATAACTTAAAACCCGAGTTCTCTATCATTTTTGCCTTCTCACCTACCCATTTTGTCTCTTGCACACACAAAATACTAATTTTTCTCCTAATCATTGTATCTACTACCTCCATTGTTTTACCAGTGAGAGTTCCTATATTCCATGTTCCAAATCTGAGACTATTACTTTTCTTATAATGTTTATTCTTAGTCCACCTATGGTGTGAGAACTCTTGCCTATTTAACACTACACCCAAGTTCTCATGGAGATGTAGCGGTCCTTGCCGAGACGTTACAGTCGGACCCTGCAACGCGAACCCTTGCATATTTAGCACTACACCCGGGTTCTGGAGATGTAGCGGTCCTTGCCGAGACGTTACAGCCGGACCCTGCAACGCGTTCCTTCCGGGGAACATCCTAGCATTAGCATAATACTTTAATGGATCCATTCATTGAGTATTTGCCATAGTTTTTTTACGCTGGCTGGCAACCTAACGCAACCCTCCTCCTTTATCCGGGCTTGGGACCGGCCATGACTAGGTCGTCACAGGCGGAGTTTGCTTTGGGAAGCTATAAGCCATAAATTCTTTATCAATTATATGTTTTATATTGCTGCCAATTATATGTTTTATATTGATATCATAGTTTATCTCTCTTGCTTTGATAGTATATCATCATCAGACCATGCTGTTCCCAACTATTTGTGGTTGATTATATTAATCTTATTCTTGCACTAAATTTTATCCAAGGCTATATTATTAGTAATTTTTAAGTCAAGATGTGCCGTCTTGTCAGGTCAACACACCATTTTGCATGTAGACCAAAGGAGAGAAGGCATTGACATGGGCAAATTTACTAGTCTTGTCGATGCATCTACCAAGGCTGTTTCACCTTAGCTAGGTGATGCTTTGTTATGTTTCAATATGCTGTGTGAAACACGGAACAATAGGGAAAAAGGTGAAAGTATAATGGCAAAATGAGCAAAACTAGAACTTACCTTGACATTGTTGCTACTAGTTGCTTGAGATCCAATGCCAAGGGGCTTGATGCTGCCAATCAAAGATCTTGCAATCATAGTGGCCATAAAGCACTACCTTCATGTTACCTTCTTACCAAGCAACGAGAGGAACGATGGACAAGGAGTGACCTCAACGTCGTTGCTACTAATTTTTGAGATACATGGAGAGGAGCCTGATACAGCATATCTCTGCAACTGTTTTGACCATTGAACTTATCTGTATTCGAGTTTATCATTGATCAAGAACACTCCCCTTCTTGTAACCTAAAACTCTACCAACCCAGTAACTTAGTAACACATTCATCCAAACTTCTTAACTTGCTATCTATTATCAACCCTTTCCCACCTCTCAATCAACAATGATTGAGAGTGATGGCGGAGGCTATGAGTGGCTGTTACTTCTTTCCTCTTCTTTCTTTCTTTCTTTTCACTTCCTCTTCTTCCTTTACTCCTGGCCTGCCTAATCTTTGTCAACACTTATCATATACCAAGACTTATGAAAACTAGAGCAATATTATGTCCATTGAAGATCACAATTGGTAATGGAACCAGTATTTTAGACCCTGATTCAGGTTAAGACAGTCTATAACTGTAAAACTACATACGTATATTATATAACTTAGGATTTCACATGAGCTGTACTAGGTTAGGATATATATCAGGTTTATCGTGCACAAGGTGGATCAAATGGTAGACGTCGTGATACTTCTTAGCATACACATTTCATTCAGCATGAATATTCATTGGGCGCAAAATAAATCCTACCGTTGTAAAACAATATGCTGGGACATAATGTTTGCTTTGGCGATCCTACCAAAGTTTCTTATGTGGTTTTGTTGTTTGCAATGACAAATTGTTCTATATTTTTTTTTTATCTGCGAGTGAAGTTCTTTTATTGGAGTAGCTGAATTTCAATGTTTTAACTCAAAAATTGGATATATATATATATATATATTAAATGGTTCTTGGAAAGGCATTCTCCCTATTCTTCATACTTCCCTTTTAATGTGTCCTTCCTTTCCTAGTTTATGTTTTGTGGATTTCTGTTGCAAGGTTCGAAATCTTGAGCCATGCCGATATTTTGATCTTTGATTGGAACGATACTATTTTGGAATCGTGCTGACGTTTCAATAGTTTCAATATATGGTGCCGGTGATAAATTGGAGATGGAGGGAGGAAAGAGTTGAAGAAGTAAAAGAAAAAAGATAAACAACATTTTTTTCCATTTGGAAAGCTATAATTTGGACATTATCTTATATGAAGAAAAACTATAAAAAAAAACTCAATTTTAGCATGGCAAGGAGTGTAGAGTGTTAACACGAATGATACTCGACACCCAAGATATTATTTTGGTGCCGAGTAATATAGAGTTTCGGTAATTTATTAGAATGATAGGTTTTGACCATTTCGACCAGCATGGTATGAGATTTTAAACCATGGTCTGTCGTGCAAGCTACAAGGTCCTTAGTTTAGATATATGATAATTAGAAGATCAGATTTCTCAACGCTGAATGAGGAAATAAGCATACAAAATTCTCACTCTGCCTAAATCAGCAAGTCACTTTGGTTTAGGGCAGTTGCACACTTATATCATCATTTTTTTGCCTCTTGTTTCTCAAGTCTCAACTACTCTAGTGCTCTTGGATGGAGGTTCACACCATTTATTTTGCCTTTCAGTAATTGGTACTTTGGCTGGGTCATTAACAATAAACATAAACTAGCTACCAAACATCCTCAGTTTGAACTAGCAAAGGATTTTACTCATGAATTTATATTTTTGCATAAAAATATAGTTTATGCATTCCAATAAACGAACTCCTGATTACCCAACCAACCAGACTTTAGACTCCCTTATGACTTGTGAGAGTCTCTAGTTTTCTTCTATAAAATTTTGTTTGAATTTCCATGGTTTATATTCTTATCTATCCTATCCAATTTTCACAGCCCTTTTCACAATATAGGGTGTTTGCCAATCTCATGTAGCTTTCCATAAGAAGTCCGTAACTGTAGATTTCAATAATTAGCTTAGCTCAGTTTGTGATTGTTGCAATTGTTGCCGTACAGTATTCTTGCTTTGTTTTGAGCTTAATGATGGAGCTTGTTCATTTCCCTAAAGGAATATTATAGACATTTCTCATCATGAAACCACAACTTCAAAAAGGAGATTAGTAGTCAAGACTTGAAAATTCGAGATTACGCTTAAGCTCTGGTTCATAATTTCTCTAATTTAATAGCCTTCAAGTTATATGTCTTTCCTATAAAAGAATCTGGTTCAGATTGAATTTTTTACAATCTTATGAGTATATTACCGATTCTATCACGCCCCGTACGAGCTAGACTATTCTGTTTGATACTTTGATTTATATATTTTTGACTGAATCTGAATATTGCTTTATTTTAAGGTGTCGCTCATGAAGAGGCTACGCCATCCGAACATACTTCTTTTTATGGGTGCAGTCACTTCTCCTAATCGCCTTTGCATTGTAACTGAATTTCTTCCACGGTTGGTACTCAACTCTCTATTCAAATCAAAGCACAAAATTAATGTAAGAATCATTTTGTTCCAAATGTTGTCTCTTCCTTATCAAAAGGTCGGCTAGATATGCAATAAGTGAGGAGGAATATCCAGTTGTCATATTCATAGGTGACAACCTTGCATGAAACATAAGATAATTCAGCTGCATTGCCCCTCATATACATCGAGTTTCTCAATTACTCACTTGTTATATGGAGAGGGAACATTTTGATAACAAAATGAAAACCTTTGGAGATATTTTGAATTAATGAAGCCTTAAGGGGCATTTAAAAAAAAAACTACTGAACATTGGGCGTTTAATTACCCTATTTTTGGTAGAATTAGTAATGAGACGAAGTTCCATGAACATGGATCCCAGCAGTTTGGAGTTGGGTACATAGTTCTTGTCCCACCACCGAGATTTGGGTAATATTGGTATCAGAGTATCAAACTGATACTTTCCTATGTTACTGTCACTGTTGTAAAGAACTTTTATCAGTTGGATGATACTATCTGCCCACTACTGTTGTGCAATTTTAGTTATAATGGAGCAGTTTTCATTTCAATAGTTTGAAATATCCATATATTAAAAAAAGATAAAATATTTAAATAGATTGATTATTAACATTCAGTTTTAAAATTCTTAATTTTGAATGCAGTGGAAGTTTGTTTCGCTTGTTGCAAAGAAAAACAAAATTGGACTGGAGAAAGCGAATCCTCATGGCCCTAGATATTGTAAGTGTGGTTCCTCAATCCAGAATCAAATTGTATGCTCCTGAAATTTGAATCCAACGAACTTCACATAAACAACCATACTGATATTTCTTTCCTCATTGCCCCGCACCTTCATCTATAAAGTATTGGTGGCCATCAATGTTTCTAAAACCAGACTGGACTGGCTGATTCAATCAGTTCCACCAAATCCGGTGGTAAACACAGTCCATTTTATGAAACCTGCAACCGGCAAAAACTGGATTAACCCGATTTTAAAATCAGAAACAAGTAAAGCAGGATGCAACTGGATTTGTGGACTGGTTGAAAGGCAACAGTAAAACTTACTGTTGGTCACCTATTCAAAACTTAGTAGTAGCAATTTTTCTTATTCGTTTTGTTTTTTTCCCAACTTGAACTACTTCACATACACAATTTACATATTTTTTTATCAAATTAAATTAATCACTTATATATACACATATCCTGGAAAATATATATATTTTAGATTTTTTATGTTTCATCTTAATTAACAGCTATTAGTCTTATATATATAATCTTTGGCTAGAACAACAACAATTAAACCTTGACCCACTAGGTGGAGTCGGCTATACGGTTTCTTTTACGCTATTGGGATCTAGCCCCTACTATATCATCATCTATACTTAAATAAATTTTATCTTGTTTTATTATTGCTAACCAAGTCTTATTTGATCTTCCTCGTTTGATGTGCATATTTGTCATAGTTTCACATCGTCTAACCGAAGTATTTATTGGTCTTTAAGTACATGTTCATACCATCTTAAATGTGTCTAGGACTTTTCACTCAATAGATGCAACTCTGATTTTTTCTCTAAAGTTCATTTCTTATTCTGTCCATCCTTATATATCCACACATCCACCTTAACATCCTAATCTCTGCAACCCTCATATTTTGTTCATGTGCTCGAGTTACAGCCTAATATTCAACATCATATAACATAGCAGGTTTAATCTCTGTTTTGTAGAACTTTCCTTTAAATTTTAAAGGTACTTTACGATCATATAGAACACCTGACACCCTCCTTCATTTTAACCATCCTGCTTGTTTTCTATGTAAGACCTCTCTCAATCCTTCCATCATTTTGCAAAAATAATCCTAAATACTTAAAGCTCTTAGTTCCAGATAACTCGTCATCTCCTATCTTAACAATTGTCTCATTACGTCTAATATTGCTAAACTTAAATTCTATATATTCTGTCTTTACTCTACTAAGCCTAAAACCTTTTACTTCTAGTGTTACCCTCCAATATTTTAGTTTAGCATTTACTCCTTCATGTGTCTCATCTATCAACAAACAACATGCACCACGATACTGTGTTTTGAATGTGTCCAGTGAGTCCGTCCATGATTAGTTAAAAAAGATAGGGACTTAGAGTCGATCCTTGATGTAACCTTATTTTTGTTGAAAATGTTTCAGTTAATCCGCCTGAAGTTTTCACTCTGGTTGTTACATTCTCGTACATATCCGTAATTAGTTCAATAAATACTACGCTAACACCTCTCTTTTCTAAAATTCTCCATATAATTTTTCTTAAAATTCTATCATAAGTTTTTTCTAAGTCAATGAATATCATATGTAGATCTTACTTTTGCTTCCTATACTTTTAGTTGTCTGAGAAGATGTATAACTTCTATTATTGACCTTTCAGGTATGAACCCAAATTGATTTTCAGTCATCACGGTCTTCTTCCTTAATCTATTTTCTATTATTTTTTCCAAAGTTTTATAGTATGACTCATTAGTTTAATATCCCTATAGTTTGCACAATTTTATACATTTCCCTTGTTCTTATATAAGAAATTAGAATACTTACCCTCCATTGATCATACTTTTTTTCCATTCACTGCTCTTTTATTTCTCTATCAATTAATAGTATCCTATTGCATTTATCTTTAATATATCTTGTTTGGATAAGATCTCTTGTTTTTCTCTCTCTCACTTTAGCTTCTCTATAAATGTCTCTTTTCCCTTCTTTTGTATCAAATTTTCGATATAACCGTTCAAAAGTTACATTCTTTGCTTCATTTTTTGCTTTCTTAGTTTCTTTCTTAGCTATTGTATATTTTTTTATGTTTTTCTCGGTTTTACAAATATATAATTCCTTATAGACTGTTCGTTTTTATTTCACTTTTTCCTTTAATTTCTCATTCCACCACCAAGATTTCTTACATGCTGGTGCATGCCCCTTGGACTCACCGAGTACACTCTTAGCACTAGTTTGAACTTTGACACCATCTTATCTCATGTCGTATTAGAGTTATCGTATATTTTACCTAATATTTGTACTCTTACCTTCTCTTTAAATAGGTATGCTTCTCATCTTTTGACTTCCACCACTTAATTCTAGGAGTTGTATATATTTTTCTTTTATTGATACTATAATTGAAGCGTATATCCAATACTACTAACCTATGTTGGATGGCTAAGCTTTCTCCAAGGATAACCTTGCAATCTTTATAAATCTTTCTATTCATCTTCCTAACCATAAGAAAGTCAATTTGCAATTTATTATTCCCACTTTTAAATGTAATCAAGCGTTCTTCTCTTTTCTTAAAAAACATATTAGATAGTATAATGTCATATGCTATCGCATAATCCACTTGTTTCAAACTCATAACCCATACACGTCCTCTCATATTCTTCATTTTTCATTCCGACATACCCATTTGGATCGTCTCCTATTAAAATCATTTCAGTTAGCGGAATATTTTATAATACTTTATCTAGATCGTCCTAAAATCTTGATTTAGTAGCTTCATCTAATCTTACTTGGGGTGCATATATATTAATTACGTTCATAGTTTACGTGCATATATATATGTTCTTGTCTGTCAGAGTTAATCTACACAGCGGAAATATAAACTAAAATAGAAAGGCAATAAAAAAGAACACACAAAGGAGTTATTTGGTTTGACCCCCCCCCCCCCCCCCCCCCCCCCCCCCCCCCTCTCTCCACGGATGCTATGTCCCTGTATACTAGTGTGAGTCCACTCTCCTTTCCGAACACTTTTCGGAGGCGGAGAAATCTCTTATAGGATTAATACTTGCTCAAGTATAATAAAAATAAACTTGTATAAATAATACGAACAAATGAATTGTCGATTGGTCTGGAAGCCTCGAATGCCTTATACTCTCGACAGATCTTGAGACCTTTTGCAAACACAAATCAGAGAGATTGGTAGTAGGATTGATTGATTCGAGTCTTTGCTCCGAGTTGTTTTTATAGAACTTTATCGGTTAACTGAACCTCCTTTTCATGATCTAGGTTTGATCTTGTAAATCCGATGCTTGATTTCTACCTTAAGACTGATCCTCCTTGACTTGCTTGGGCTTTCCCCTTTGTCAGTCATTCAGTCAACCTTGACTTGACTGGCCTTCTCACTTGCCTAGGTTAGTCTTGACCTGTTAGGACTTCTTCCCATACTACCAAACATCTGGTCAAGTTTTGACTTGCTTGGACTTTACCATTCACTTCCAAGCATCTAGTCAGTCTTGACTTGCTTGGACTTTCTTACAAACTTGGTCAACCTTGACTAATTATTTGGCCAACCCTTACCAGACCCAATTAAACATATTGTCAAACAAACATCAAAATTTTTGAGGTCGATTGCACCAACAGACTATGTTTCTCAGACTCGATTATGATTATCGAGCTGATCATGGATCTAGATGTTGGAGATCATTTCTTAAAATTATTGCATGTTTAGTGGTGATGGCAGTGACATGGGTTTGGGAGCAGTATGAAGTGTTCAAGTTAATGGTTGGGGTTTCCTTGTGAAGTTTGAAATGAATAGAGCATGAATTCTCAGAAGATTTAGTCCATTGATTTCCGGTATATGAATAACAAAAGAACTACTTTCCTATTGTAACTTGCGATGTCCTCGCTTGAAAGATTTAGATTTCCAGTATATGATACAAAAAAGAACGACTTTGCTATTGTAAGGTTTGCGTGCATCAACCATCCCTGATCTTGCATTGTTGGTACACTTGTGCAATAAAATTCTCTTCTTAGTTGTATCTGTATTAAAATTCCAGTATCGTATGCATAGTTCTTATTTCTTTTTGGTTATTATGAAAATTTATGGCTTTTGTAGTAATTGCATGTTTTGATGTTGCTGATGAATTAAGTTGGTTATGAAAATGTGCACATATTGGCAGGCTAGGGGAATGAATTATCTTCATCATTCCAACCCTATAATCATCCACCGTGATCTGAAGTCATCAAATTTATTGGTCGACAAGAATTGGACTGTCAAGGTAACTTTGCATCAAAATCGTAATAGCTCATCCCACTTTGTATACTCATAACCCTCTACCTATATTTGCAAACAGGTTGGTGATTTTGGGCTTTCGCGCCTGAAGCACGAAACTTATTTGACCACCAAATCTGGAAAAGGAACGGTAGTGACACTCCGACTGATTCTGTTGTTACATTGTATTCTTAACAGTAATTCATGATCTTGAGTGTTTTTCTTGGTATTTAGCCTCAATGGATGGCTCCAGAAGCTCTTCGAAATGAACCCTCAGACGAGAAGTATGCTCAGCTATTATTCTGTGGGCATTTGTGGCTGATCCATCTTCTTTTTGTTGTTTAGACTAATGTAGTTTTTTGTATTCTCTTGGAAAAATAGGTCGGATGTATACAGCTACGGTGTGATATTGTGGGAGCTTGTTACGGAGAAAATCCCTTGGTATGATCTCAATTCGATGCAGGTGAGTATCATTTTGTCGACATGTATGCCTTTTGCGGGTTGCCATTTGTCATACTAGGCGATATTCATGAGAAAAATTTGAATACACTTCGTGAGCTAATGAATTGCCAATGAAGTGTGTTAGACGTATGATGACAATGCTAACAAGACCCCAAACGATACAACCGATCTAATCAGCATTTCGCTAGTATTAGCTAGTAATATCTGGTCATCTATGCTTTCATGAACAGAAGAATCCGTGTGTCGGTCTAGATCCTATTTTCCCTAAGAGATCCATTGCCTAACTTTTTTGCTTATCCAGGTCATTGCAGCTGTAGGGTTCATGGATCAAAGGTTGGATCTACCAGCAGATCTGGACCAGCAATGGGTATCGATAATTCGGAGCTGCTGGCAGAGGTTAATTCTTAGTCTATAGATGTGTTATCATTCATAACTGAACCTTATTGATTCCTCATCCTCTTTTTGCTTGCAGCGAACCGAAACTCAGACCAACTTTCCAAGAACTTATCGAAAGATTCAAAGATTTGCAGAAACAGCATGCTGTGCAGGGTCACCCTCCGCGCCCTGCCGTCCGGTGAAAATGTTTGTGGTACTGCAAAATTGAACTTTCAGGACCAAAAGGAGAAGAAAAAAAAGCCACGCTTGGGAGGATCAAGCTTTGAACCATTGAACAATGTGACTTGAAACTAAGAACAGTTTCGATAACTGGATTATCTTTACTGATCAGCTTCATGTCACTTGGACCAGGCATTGCAAAGTTTCATGATCTGGGAAAGTTGGGCGCCAATCAAATAATATATTGTTCCAAAAAGAGCCGCCATTGGGGTGCTAACAACAAGACAAAACATTCACCAAATGGATCTTGAAGCTTTGCGGGAAAAGGAGTGTTTCATCAGTAAGTTCCTATCTTTACAGAGATGAGATCGTCGTAGTAATGATTCTGTTCCTCCTACAAAATGTTGTACAACAAAGAGATGACTATGTGACTTATTTTTTATAACTTTCAAAAATAAAAAAATGCTCGGTGCATCAAGTTCCCATCCATACAAAGTCTTGAGGAAGGATTCATTATATACAATCTTACTATTTTCATGACTTAAATCTGTAACTTTCAAATCACACAGATAACAACTTTATCGTTATGTCAAGTCTTCCTTTCAAAATACATTTGACAATAATGCGGGTAAACAGAGTAAGGCATGACAAAGAAATCTTATCACAAATGAGTGTTCACAAAAATAATTTTAAGCAGCTCTGAAGATAAATACATTAATATTCCACTTATCAATTCAAACAATTCAGGTCTTACAAAACTACCCAAAAGGTGGAGGCCATTAAACAGCTGCAGAGTAGAGCACTATAGCAAGCTTGGTAGGCTACGTCATTGCCTCCCTGGTCTTTAACATTGTCTTTGTGCCAGCGCTATCATCTGCATCGTCTTCCTTGTCGGAGTTGATGATTATAATGTTGTCATCAGCTTCAACATCAAAGCCATCTTGTCCAGCCATTTCCAACTCCATGTCCTCATCCCAATCCTCGTCTTCACTGTCCAAACCGTCGTCTTCATCATCAGCCTCTTCCTGCTGTGAGCGCAATGTGTGGTACTCCAGAGGGGGTGGGCATTCTTCTGTGATAGCTTCATCGCGTTTCATAACAAGGTGCCGAATGATCCTCTCGTCCTTATCCAGCATGCTCTTGAAGTCGTTGACGAACTTTGCATCAATCTCGAAGTTCATTAGAACATAATTGGCATGCGTTGCTTTCTTTATTTTGTATGCAAGTTGGCGAAGACCCCAGTTATTCAGTCTCCAAATCCTGCCTTTCTTCTCCCTCACAAATTCTGCAAAAGTAGAGTTGAAACATCAAATGCAGGAAAAGTCCATGAAAAAACTGTCTTGCAACAAAATGTTTCTTCAGAAAAGATCACTGTGGATCAAAGTCATAGTCTCCCTTAAATTATATATAAATGGGAAATTGGTTCTTGTAATAAATTTAAAAAAATGAAATTTAAGCAGAAACTGAGTAAGAGAGGGCTCCTTGCCAATATCAGGAATTGCCCTGGATGCAAAAGGGCAAAAAAGGGCAAGAAGCACCACCAGAGTTTTGCCTGAATTTGCTGATGTTGAAGAAAATTAAGTTTGTAATCTTAGTCATTCGGTAATGCATGTTACAGTTACTTGCAGTTCTAGTAATGGGAACTGATGCTTCATTTTTTCTTTTTATTTTTGTAGAAAAGCTTTACGAGTTTTTGAGTCTTCAACTAGAGAGCAACTTGAATTTTGAAAGAAGTGAGCATTTTAATCTTTATGTAACTTTGATTCCTCTTTCTTGGAAATTAGTCAGTGATTTTTGTCACTTGCTTCGCTATATATTTTTTATATCACCTTTGAAACACTTGTTGCCTTTTAGGGAAGAAGATGATTATTGTCTGAGGTTACTGTAAAAAGTCATCTAAGCAATTTTTAGGTAATCATGTAGGATTGTTAACTGAGATATCCTAATTAATATTTTATCTGTCACAATATTCTGTATATGTGGTCCCAGTAGAAGATGAGTAGTCCTAAACATTACAAAGGAAACTATGGATTTTCAACATTACCTTATTCTACTTCTATTTGCAGTGCACCACTATGAAGTGGTGTATCTTATCCATGAAGACCATGCTAATGAGGTTGACAATGTCATTTCCAAAGTTCAAGGTATTATCTGTACTCATTTAACCAAACCATTTCAGTTGTATTGTTTGGATGGTATAAGGTTTATTGTTAAACCAACCGTGTTACTACCTACAGTACTCTTCAATATTTTTCTGATTGTTATATTCTTACTTCATTTTGGGGGTGACAAGGAAAATTGTAAGCTATCTTTTTCTACTTCATTAGTTAGAGCTACTTTCTGTCCCAAACTTTTTTGTTAGGATAAGTGCTTGATAGAGAGTCAGACACCAATGGTAATGTGGAACACTGAAACAAAATTGTAAGAAATATTATTTAAATTTCTTTAAATGTTTTAAGAGTTCCCATTTTGTTTCTTTTACTTATCTGAGCCCCATTTAATAAAATGGGAACTCTATCAAGCACTACCGGAGTTCCTTTTTAATTGTTTCTTTTGCCTATCTTCAATAAAATCTTGAACATGTAAATTCATAGATGAAGGAACAAAATGGGAACTCTTAAAACATTTAAATTCGTAGAAGAATTTGAGAACTCTTGAACATGTAAATTCGTAGAAGAAGAAACAAAATGTAGATGCAAAATCAAAATGGTGTCTGACTCTCTATGTACCAGAGTTCCTTTTAATCTTCTAGGTTGGCAATGTTAGTTGATATCTAGTCACCATAGGGATGCCTAATTGGCAGGCAATGACAAAAGAAGATTACCATTTTGTAAGACCTAACTAATAACAGTTTATAGGAGAAAGATAGGTACTGACAGTCAGTGTGAGAAAACCACATCAAACTCAAAAGAAGTCTACAATTGCAACTCTCATGACTGAGCCCCATATTCCCGCAAATCAAGAATTTGATCACGTTTTGTTCTCTACTCTTGAAGCAGTGTTGCATGTAGATACTATTTCTCTTTACAACATCCACCTCCCATTCCAGGTAAATATGACCAATTTGTGTTGCCAGCCCCAATCTATATCAGGATTCAAAAAGAACTCCAAAATATTTAACCAGCAATATAATCAACCTTCAAGTTGGCTAGTAGATAAGACATGTACGTCTATTGTAGGTTAAACAGATTTCTTTTGGACCCAATCATATTTCACAACCATATTCCATTTCATTCTAAAATTCAGGAACTATCAATGCCCTCTAAAACACAAAATTATCCTTCAATAAAATCTTGAGCATGTAAATTCGTAGAAGAAACAAAATGGGAACTCTTCAAACATTTAAAGAAATTTAAATAATATCTCTTACAATTTTGTTTCAATGTTCCACATTACCATTGGTGTCTGACTCTCTATCAAACACTTATCCTAACAAAAAATTCTGGGACAGAAAGTAGTTCTACATAATGAAGTAAAAAAAGATAGCTTACAATTTTCCTTGTCACGCTCAAATGAAGCAAGAATGTAACAATCAAAAATATATCGAGGAGTACCGTAAGTAGTAATATGGTTGGTTTAACAATAAACCTTATACCATCCAAACAATACAACTTAAATGGTTTGGTTAAATGAGTACAGATAATACCTTGAACTTTGGAAATGACATTGTCAACCTCATCAGCATGGTCTTCATGGATAAGATACACCACTTCATAGTGGCGCACTGCAAATAGAAGTAGAATAAGATAATGTTGAAAATCCATAGTTTCCTTTGTAATGTTCAGGAACTACTCATCTTTTACTAGGACCACAAATACAGAATATTGTGGCAGATAAAATATTAATTAGGATATCTCAGTTAACAATCCTACATGATTACATAAAAATTGCTTAGATGACTTTTTACAGTAACCTCAGGCAATAATCATCTTCTTCCCTAAAAGGCAACAAGTGTTTCAAAGGTGATATAAAAAATACATAGCGAAGCAAGTGACAAAAATCACTGACTAATTTCTAAGAAAGAGGAATCAAAGTTACATAAAGATTAAAATGCTCACTTCTTTCAAGATTCAAGTTGCTCTCTAGCTGAAGACTCAAAAACTCATAAAGCTTTTCTGTAAAAAAAAAAAATGAAGCATCAGTTTCCATCCATTAGTAGAACTGCAAGTAACTGTAACATGCATTACCGAATGACTAAGATTACAAACTTAACCTTCTTCGGCATCAGCAAATTCAGGCAAAACTCTGCCATCCTCAGTAACAATTTTCTGATTTCAGGAGAAAGTGATTAAGTCAAATTCAGAGTTGAGACTAAGTTGTATGTGCAAGTTCAGAAACAAGAATATATGAACCGGCAAAGCCTTGACCTGGCAGTTCTCATAGCAATTGGCAGCCCAAGCATTTCAATGGAAGTATTTTTGATGCTACTAGATACAACAATAATATCGTCTATATGACTCTCAATCTGTAATTCATGTATAATTGTGCATTCACGATCGTTATTTATAGTTCTTTTGAGGAAAGTTGAATCTTGAAAGAAGTGAACGTCCTTGTAGTTTAATTTATTTTTACTACTTGAAAGTAGAAGGTGGATAGATGGGCATCCTTACTTGTCAACACTAATTGTGTCAGCGTTGTCATATTGAAGCAAAACCAGGACAGCTTAACTTTGAGTATTCTCTACACAACTAGATAGTAGGCACGAGAAATTATGCCAATAAATTATGTTTCTACCCAATTTCACCATTTCCAAAACCAAATGGTTAATTTTATTCCTAATTGACGCGGCCAGAAATGTAAGTTGGAGGCGAAAACTTCAAAAGAGTCATTCCAAGGTCGGACCTTTTTAAGCAGAACAGCCTCGGGGAAGGGCCCGGTGGCCTCTTCTGGACTCGCGTAGAAGCTATGAGAGTCGACCTTGTTCTTATTCTTCTTCTTGGCTCCGACAATCACCAGTCTTCGGCTATTCCTTACGTCAAGTGAGAGCCTCTTCAAAGAAGATACCAACGGAAAGTTCCTAGATGAAGGCTCATGCCTCCGAGGGCAGTGAAACAGAAAGGACCGCGGCCAAGCGAGAGAGGAGGAAGAAGAAGGCGTCATGCGAGCGGCCGCCATTAATCTCCAAGGACCAAGAGGACTCGTCGCTTGCCTCCTCGTGGTTTCAATAGATAAGGGCAAGGGGCAGGGGCAGGGGCAAGGGCAAGGGCAAGAATTGATATTTGTCAGGATAAAAGACTATTTATCTATTTTTTTTAATAGCATATTATTTTATGAAATTTATCGGAGAATAATATGAAATAACGACCTGTAGATTCGTCTAATGATATGTTTAGATGAGATAATAAAAGATGAAAGAGACGATAATGTCAGCATACAAAATTAGACCGGTATGAAAGGGTAAAAGTTTTCTTTCCCTCTTCTAACCTTTTTTTTTTTAATCTCCTTTTAAGATGATAAAATATTTATAGGATGGACTGATATTAATATGTAGGTATTATTATTTTAAATTTTGAAAATCAAAATTTAATAAAATAAGTGCCCGTCCTCTCCACTCACTATTTATAACATCCGGACTAATAGCTCTCATGGTTTATTTTTTTGTGTTGGCCCTGAGACGGATTGACCCCACATGTTAGCCACAGTATCCTGTCTAGTAGTCCTCGTGATTTGCCTCTTCCGTGTTGACTTTAGGACGGATTTACGGAGACGCTGTCTTTTGCCACCAAATAGATACTAACTTTCTTACCCTTAAATATCAATTTAACCAATTATATTAAAAAGAATAATTTTTAAAATATGAATCGGATTTTAAGATTTAAATTTAGCATTATAGAATCACTCCCAATCAAGGATTGATAAATTGATAATAAATATGAGATATGATTTGATAATTTTAAAATTTGATAATTTACCAACCTTTTCTCCACTCTCTTTTTTTTTTAAATAATAAATTTTTATTTAAATAAAAAAATAAAATCAAAACTTCTTTAGTAAAATTTTTTTTTCCAAAAAAACCTAAATATTTCCTTTATTTATTTTGCATTGAATGTTGGTAATTCGGATAAAAACATGGTCGGAAAGCTAAGGATTCTATGCTGAAACCCAATTTACCTATGGCCAATGAGGATTATCATCCCTAGGAATAATTGGAGCCAATTAAAAAAAAACTTCAAACTTCAAAGGAAGAACATTGACACTTGCTAGGAAACTGAAGAACATTGTGGAATTGGTTTTTGCCAATACTCCTCGAGAACTACTGCCATTCTTATATCGCAAAGGAACGATGTGGAATTGGTTTTTGCCGATACTCCTCGAGAACTACTGCCATTCTTATATCGCAAAGGAACGATGTTGGGAGAATAGCGGATGCTCCTCCGTTTAATCACTGCAATAACAAAACAAACATTTGGCCTCGAATCGCCTTATCAGCGCCTCAATGCAAACTATTTGGAAGAATTGCAGTAAAAAATGAACATTCATGAAAACAATGATGGTATATATGTACATGGCATGCAGTTTAATCAATCGACAAGTCACAACAGATGGGAGGAATTCGAGGATACTACAAAGCTCGGAGATGACGACAAGGGAAGAGCGTGCTTCGGAAACCATAAGCTGAAAACCATAATGGATATGTCACAGGGCCACTTACACTGTACAACTCCTTCCACACCTTGTCTTTCATGTTGTAGATCATGATCTTCTTCTGTGTCGCCATGAAGATGACATCTCTGGACACGCTGATGGGAAATATACTTGCGGCGAGCACTTTGATGCACCGAAGATGAACTGTATCGAATAAAGTCCATAGTTCAGTGCCATGATTGTTCAAGACCCAGATGTTCATCGACATGCCTGTTATCTGAACTACCGATACTGAGCCTTCCAGCTCTAGAAGATAGAGCCTCGATCCAGACCTTGTCAATAGCACCTCGCCCGGCAGTGACATTTTGCCCCAGACTCCAGTTTTCGGATCGAAGACGAGCAAGTGAGACCAGCTTTGCGTTAGCCAATGCAGCCAGCCACAAGAAAAAACGACTTGGCATCGGTTCATGTGGGTGAACTCGTCGTTCATCGACGAAACCGATCGGCTCCAGGAATTGGTTTGTGAATCGAACACCTGGCAGACGAAATCGTCCCGAGGTCGGTGACCGAACAAGCGATAGAAACCAGCGAGGACGACGTTGAAGTTCCAAGAAAAGGGATCGAACGCCAAACCGACGAGGGTGGCCTCGTACTCCGGCTGGCACCGAGTGAGAGGTCTGTCCCTGGTTCGCGGCAGCACTCGGAATTCACGGGTGACAGGATTGCAGACGTAGTAGACGCCCCGGTTCCGGACACTGGAGCAGCAGATCAACCCATGGCAAGAGGCCCTAATATTGACCTTATCGTTCAAAAACCCAAGGGAAAAGGGGGAGACATCTCGGAATCGGTCGACGGAGAGGAATGCGCCGGACTCGGGGTATTCCAGCAGCAAGATAGGATCTTTAGGGGCGGTCCGGAAGTATAGCTCGATGAAGTGCTTCTCGAAGGGCAATCGACACAGTATCTTGCAGACGGACCTGAATCGGAAGAGGGATTTGACGGGCAGCCGCGCGAGGATCTGCACGAGGAGGTCAACGGGGAGACATCCATTGAAGTCGGACGAACTCATCAACCTCGCTAGGGATTCCCACCGCGACGCTTAATCTCGATGATGGTTGCGACGGGTTTCAGCTCGCCATTAATGGCGATGTTCGAAGGCCCGGACGAGACGAGATGGAACCCTAGAAGGCACGGGTTCGGCAAGGCCCAATAAACAGGCTGTTTCAGCGCATGGATTAGCAATTTGAAGGGCCTGTTTAAGCGTATGCATTCTCTAAATCATTTTATTCCTAATCATGAAGCGTATGAACTAAACAGAGGTATTTCATTATTTCAAAATCTAAGCATATAACTATTAACAATTAAAATTTTACACTTTTTTCCCCTAAAATTGGGTGTATACTTATATGCAAATTACTATCATAGTTTTCATATATACTAGAGAATATACTTCTATTCTTATATTAACTATATAATATTTAGAAACTACAGATAGCTACAAACAAAAAGATGTGCATTAAGAGTTTGAATAACACACAATATTTTGGCATATTTAAATGTAGGCGAAAAGACATTGTATATAAGTTGAGCTTGACATGCTAGCAGTTAATCAGCTCAGCTAATGATTTCAAACTCATACGAAAACGGTAGAATTCAGCTACAAAGTAGATATTGGTATATAATCAATCCAATGCAGGAGAAAACAAAGCAAATATCAAAGACTAAAGATTAGTCTAAAAGAATAAATCAACAGATGGCGGAACAGGTTGTTTGGGTTATGGCGAGATACGTTAGATGATTGCTGATTTTCAGGGCTGGAACATTACAATCTACTTGAAAGAACTGCAGTGTAGCATAGCTTCCAATATTCCTTGCAGGGGATTTGCATCCAGGGCATAGTACAAGGCAGACGAGTACCTAGTGTTGATGGGAATCTGCAAGAATATCGAAAACTCTCAGTCCAGAGTAACAGTGTGTTCAAAGAGAGGATTAGGAAAAGTTGTGAAGCACATCACCTTTGCCCGCTGAGAATTCCATGTGCCAGGGATGTAAAAAAGGATGGAGTAACCTCATTAAATATAGCTACGTAGTAAGGCAGAATGACTTGTCCTGAAGCATATTTGCGACACAAAATTAGGACTAGGAGTAAATCCCACAGAAAAGTAATATTAACCATTTTCAAGTAGGAATTTCCATTGTCTTACGGTTTAAATGACATTTAAAAAAAAAACTGACATACTGAATAAAATGAGGTTTTTCTTAAAACCTGTGAACATAGCGGTGCATATTCAGATGCTCAAGGGCCATTAGCAAAAAGTTAAATAGATAAGGTTAATCATGTTCATAAAAAAAATATAATTCAAAGAAAGTTTACAACCACATAATGAGAAAAGGAGACTAAGATACTGACAATTACCACTAGATATAACATGAATTGCTTATGCAAAGAGAACAAAAAAGAAATTGATCTCAAAAAGTAGTAGCCTCTTGAGGAAGCATGTCAAATCGGTCCCATTGTTAGAATTAAGATTTAGAAAAAGGCACAAGTGCTACTTGATTGAGTGCTCCTGTGTTGGTGGTTCACAAGGTGTAGTGAAGCAGAGGTCCAAACACAGTTGAAGTGCAATGAAGAATTGAGCACAAACAGATTAAGTGAGGAGTATGACTGGGATGTCGGAGGAAAGAGGGCATGGCATTGGTAACACTGGTCTTGAAAGGTGATAATCATGTGTGGTGGCAGTGAAAGGGCAGAACAACAGGTAAAGGAAACATGCCATGGTGTACTTCACTGTGGCAAAGTTCCACAGATCTTGATGCATGCCTGCATCTGAAACTGAAGGCAAGGGCGTGAAACATTGATAATACTACCTGATAAAGCAAAGGAAGAAATCAAGCAGTTGAGGCAGGGAGTAGTTTTCTTCTCTGAGGCAAATGATGAAGGTAAATTGACAGTGGAAAAAGGTAAAAAGACTGTTGATGGTGTACGGGGGATAACAACTGGAACAAGTACGGCAGTTTGAGTAGGAAAGTTGAATAGAAATATGGTAAAGAAAAAGGACTGGAGAGAGAAGGCAATGGGAAAGAAAAGGAGCAAGGAGAAGAAATTTGGGTTCTTACACCACGATGCAAAATCAAAAAATTCAATTTCTAATGAACAACAAGAGATAATCAACAAGAGAGGAAATGGGAAATGGGAGACCCAAAAAATATAATTTCTAATGAAAAAAAATCAAAGGAACGCCACTAGTTTTCTTAGGAGTTCTTTTATTTTTCTATCAAAAGAGCACCCCAATTTTTTCCAAATTACCCATATTCATAGAAAATTTCTACTAAAGAGCAACCTGGTACATGAAGCTCCCGTCATGCGAGGTCCTAGAGAAGGATTTATTGTACGCAATTTACTCTACTTTGTAAGAGACTGTTTCCAGGACTTGAACCCGTGACTTTGAATTCACAAGGTGGCAACTTTAACATTGCACCAAGGCTCCCCTTCATAGAAAATTTCCACTATTGATTGAAATAATTATCTTTTTCATTTTTGTTAAATAATTTATAAAATCATAAAAATTTTATACATTTAAATTTAATTTTCTACTTTTATAGCATGATCATTTCCTATTTTGTAAAGTTAAATTTTCATTTACTAATTGGACAGTCACCAGGGACTGTAAAATTATTTTTCTGTCAACTTAGATTTGTTGCAACTATTTTTCAATTATGTTTAAATACTTTATAAATATAATTTATTTATATATGAATTTAAATTTATATTCTTACCTACAAGATTATTCTTTATATTGTCAAATACTTTACAAAATTATATTCTGATGAATATGAAACCAAAATATTTATATGCACGTTATTATTTTTTTATTTTATAAAACTAAAACTTTTCTACCACTCAAATCATATGGGTCAAGGGATTTATTTATTTATTTTTTGATGAATCAGATATACATTGGCCAAGTAACTCATTTTCCTATTAAGCGAATTTTATAGTGGTAATTTGAGAAAAATTCAAGTTCAGGGTGCCGTTTTGAAAGGAAAAAAACACCAGGGCAAATTATCACTAAACCTACTTAATGAAGATATACAGCCGCTATGAAGATACAACTGCTTAAAAGAACCACTACCAGTCAATTAAATTCCCTTCCAAATCCTCACTCCCTCAATTGTGATTCATTAAAAGGTAATAACTGAATACATGGTTTCACTTTCAAGAGGTAATCATATTGGCACATTCTGCTAGGCAACAGATATAGCATTCTGCCATTATTTGTGATGACGACAAGTTTTTGAAAGCTTGAATGAGAAACATTCACAGTTTTATTCCCTAATGATTGTTAAATATATAAATAAATATTTCGCATATTATATGTATCAGCAAGCAAAGGTAGTAGACAACTAGTTTAATGTGCCAATGTTTATGATCAACTAACAAGTTTTGTAGTAATAGGTTGATTATGTTCCTCTGCCATTTACCGTTCCACTTTTTTATAGGACACTCGCTGTAATCTAAATTTTAGCAATACCACAAAGAAAATTGTTTAATGCTTAACACCGAGTTTCATATGTTAATACTTAAAAGTTCTCCCCAACAGAGAGACTCCATAAGAACTATTAGTCCACGCATATATAATGGGTTGGTGGCCCAAATTATTTAGAAGAATATAAAGGAAAAAGTTTATATAGTAAAAATAAATGCATGACGCAGGTTTATGTTTCATTTAGTAATTATTAGACATGAACGATTTTTGTGTTCAACAGTTTCTTGTGCTGTTAGATAGCTGTATACTTGATGTCTACTAGACACAAAGTGGATACCCGAGAAATGTAAAATCTAGTTCAGGTGAAAGCAATGACTTCATAAAACTACAGGCAGATTAGCCATTATCCATATTTTTCCAGAGAATACAAACAAACAAAAAATGACAACTGAAAATTTTGATTTGTTACCTATTGTAGCATAATTACTGCAAAGAAGTGAAACCAAAGAGCCTTTTTCTCCACCAAGAAAGGAATCACACTGCCTTCCATCCAAACAAGTATGTGAATTAACTTCATCAGTAATTCCATTATCACAATCTAAGACTTCAAACCATATTCCAGAAGGAAATCTCCTCCTTATCATAATCCTAATCCATATCTCAGCGTAGGGAGTAGCATGAAGCAGTGAAATACTGATCTCAAATACGATGGTCAAGAAAATAATGGTCGTAATCAAACTTGTGAAGAAAATGTGGAACACAGAAGTGGTTGGCATGAGCAACAGAAGTGGTGTAAACAGTAGAGAACCAACAACATGCTGCTCAACTGTGTAGTCATAACTATCCAAGCGTTGCCGAAGTGGATTGCGCTTCTGTCCACTGTCAATACAGAAAAATGGACAGTTCATCAAGAAACTAAAAATGAAAATCACAAGAATGAGGAATAACTACAATGAAAACTAAATAAGCAATCTATGGATCCACATTGTGAATCACTACATGAATCTAGAAAACTTATCTAGCATTAAGATTCTAGTCATATCGGTATCCTTTAAGAAATGGCATACTAAGATATAGTAATGAAGGTGAGTGAATAGTGATATAGGTTTAAGGAAGGTCTAAAAGCCAACATCCGCAAAGGGTCATTCACTTCAAAGCATACCTGTAACATCAAGCACAAACTCGACATCCAAGCTGCAGAAAATTCAGAGTATGTTCTTATGCACCATCAACAATACCATTCCATTGGGCTTTTGAGAAACCCGCCTCAAGTTTACTTCTTGACTAAATATTTAAGAATCATTCATAGGCCATGGTCTTTATTTAATGGTTTTTTCAGTCATTTTTAGAACATTCAAATAAATAATAATCAAAGTGCATTGAGAGTTCAAACTACACAACAGACTCAGAAGGCAGAAGACAATCAAGTCACACTAAAGTTCTTACTCGAAGAGTAAGACTAATTTTAAATCGCTTTCTAAATAAGCACCAAGCAAAGTAGGACTCAAAATCCCACAACATAATTTAGGACTGAAAGTCATTTCAAATCTAAGTATATATTTTCCCAAAGAAAATACAGGGCATTCATTCATGAAAGGAAAGTTTGCAGAAATCTGTCAAGCAGGTCTAGGAGACCCCATAGATCATAGAAAAGAAAACTTGTGACAGCGAAAGCTATTTTTGACCATATCTCACACCCACTTGTGCACCTCTCATGAGCTCCGCTTGCTCGCCAAGCAGGTCTACGAGACCCCATAGATCATAGAAGAGAGATTCTCCCCTTAGAGATTTGGAAGCAATGCCAAAACTAGGCAAAAGAGAGCATTACCACTACTAGCCTCCAATTGCAACCCAACTACATGCCTCTGCTCACTTCAAAGACTTTCGAGGGGCACAAGCTCCGCCACTACCGGCCTTTGCTCACAATCCACTGCAAAGCCTTTGATCGCTATTCAACAACCTGATGGCAACCACACCTTATAAATGTAAGCACTGCCATTACCAACCTTGCTCGCTACTCAATCATTTGGTATACTCCAACCATTTCAAGAGCTTATAGATTTAAAAATTAACTTCTTAAATTTTATTTTATCTTCTTGCAAATAGTATGTGTCTCATTTTATTATTATCATATTCTTCTTGTGAGAGTAACAATGTGGATGATCCCGACCTGGCCTAGGTGTACCCCGGTCGGGCCACATGGCACAGCAGGCAGACAAATCATTGGCGGAAAGGCCTTGATCGCCTGGCATGGTAGTGCAGGTCACTCGGGTCAGGACGCCCGAATGGGAGACCAGCCTAATACTGTCTGGAGTCACCCCATCAAGACATACCGAGTGTCGGGCTTAGGGTCGCCCGGTCAACACCCATCCGTCAGCCAGTCGGCTCCCCTCGAGGTCTTCTAGTCATGTCATTAAGATGAATCAGGTTGGCCGAATCCGAGTGTCGAGTGTCGAGTGCCCCAAAGACTCGGGTCATGTCTTATTTAGCCCAAGTGACACTGACTGCTTGGTGAGATCTCACTCAGCTCGGCCGGTCAGCAACCCAGCTCGGGATTTGTCGTTTTCATAGGGAACACCCACTCCCTGACACTATACTGGCACAAGTGGTACGAGGGTCGGCGCAGGACTGCTCAGGTCTGATACCACTCGTGTCTGAATCGCGAATATCCCACTGACACAGTACTTTCCTGACATATCCTGGCATTCCGTACCACAACGACCTCTGCCCGTGTCAGACTGGGCGGCACCAGTCGGCGAGCTGACAGTACCCTTGATCCTGTCCCCATATAAAACAAAAAGGTGACAGACGCGGGACAGAAACTGTCGACTCTCTCGGCTATATAAGGTCCTCCGCACTTCACACGCAGGGACGCGCGATAGAGTTTTTACTACAGTTCCTCTGCTTTCATTTCTTCCATCGGAGACTGACTTGATGGTCGGAGTGCCTTGCCGGGGACTTTTCCAAACGGATTGCTAACGGTCATTTTCCTTGCAGTTCGGAGTCAGCAGAGGCAGTACTCGAGTCCACCTCACCCTTGGGAGTTCCATCTCGCTCTGCGACAGGATCAGTGGACATAATATCTATGCTCAGCTTAAGGACTGTTAAGAGGTATTAGATTAATAAGATTAGTCCCAGCTATTAGTTCTAGCTGGATTTTATCATGAGTCCATATGTACCTATGTGGTGTTTTATGAAATAATACTATATAAAGCACTAGAATATTCCCCTTTTCCTATATTTCTAGGATAAGAATTGGCAAATTGCCACAGGCTCATTTCAAAAATACATGGAGAACTCTTACAAAACAAAACATTCAATTGTAGCAAAAAGTGATTACGCTCATCCTAGACGCTCCTCACAGCCCACCCCCAGATTATGTGAAGGGAGATAAATCACGGGATCGGCTTATCCGATCGCCAAATAGCTAGGGAGTGGGAGGAGTTTTCCCCCAAGAGCATGCACCCGCCAGGAATTGAACCCTTCTCCTATTATATTATAGCAAAATTGTCGCCCTCTAACCAACTGGGTACCCCGTGGGGACACAAAACAAAACATTCAAGTTTCATGTTGATCATTTTTTCAAAGGACAGCATACTTTAGAAGGTAAAATTATCGACCAAAATTTTAGGAAATAGTCTCATATTCCAAAAAAAAAAAAAAAAAACTTACCGGAAAAGGCGCCATAAGGAAGCTAAAGCCTGAATCTGCTGGGAATAGAGAAAAGATATAAGGCGGTGCAGAATATAAATATGAAGTGTTGCAAGCTTAAGCAAGTCAATGCACAAGGCCACTGGTACAGTCAGGCCAAAAACTATCCCCAAGAGCGCAAGAACCTGCATATAATTCTGCAACAAAGCACCCATAAAGGACCATAGGGTAGAAAAAACTTGGATTGCATTAAGAGAAAATATGCCAATGAGCTCTGCTAGCTCATTATTCAGTTTAAAACCAGCTGGGACGCCCATTAACCATACAGAACCTGACCGCAACAGATCATTTGTTACTTGATGGACAATAACCAAAATCCAAGAACAAATAGTTTCAACATTGGCCAACAATAGGATTCCAAGAACAATCCCAAAGGTAATATCCATCAAAACATTAGACCACATGAAGTGCTTCCTTAATGCAGCTTTGTGAGAATGTTCAACGCTTGAATGGAAAATGCTGGAAAGATAATCATCATAAGATAAGAAAAACTCCAGAAAAATTAAAAAGAAGTTCAGCTTAAGCATTTCTCATTACCTGATACTAGGGGCTTGAAGAATAACTGGCCAGTACAGAAACTGACAGCTACGAATGTGCACATTCTTGCATGTATGCATGAACATCTTTGATAATATAAACAAGACCAGTCCATGACTCAAGGGTTTATGTAAAAATTGAAGGAATATATACATAGTTGTGGAGATAGAAGCTACAATTGCTGCCACGGTGTGCCATATGATGGATGCCACCCACATCAGCATTCTAAATAAGCAGCAGCAGAAAATAAGAATGATAAAAGAAAGTAAGAACACAGGTTGGGGTTTGCGAAAAAAAATGCCAAGGGTATTACTTTGACACAAAGAAGATGCTAATCATGGGGCTATGAGTGCTTTCCATTTGCAAAAAGAATGTTTTGGCAGCATTTGAGCAATTGAGTGCCAAAAGAACCGTCTCCTGAAACAAATAAATTGATGATGTAGAAACATAAATTGAGGAGGAAAAACAAAAAGATTAAAAATGCAAAATACAAAAGGAAAGTAATTCACATACCAAATTAATGACTACAGGCTTATTATAAATTTCCTTCACCCAATTTGGCTTCTTTGACAGCAAATCAACATGTACAGGAGAATACCAGGAACTCAAAGAAACATGACTTGCACCATAGATTGGGACTTCATATATTATTATCTGGAATTAACACAAAAAAAGGTAAAACTTTTGGGAGATATAGGATGGCAATTAATCACATATACGAAATAAAAAAGGGAGTTTTTCCTGACTTACATACGTGGACATGGACAGGAGACAGTAAATCACCATTTTGATGCACATGATGCAAGCACGGAACCTGTTGATTCCTCTTATATAGAATTCTTTGGGCCTTACATAGCATAAAAATCCAGTTATTGCGTCTCACCAAAGACAGGAAGTCTGGTTCTATGAAATCCATGCAGCCACAGTTCCATGTTCCATTAATTTGACAAGCTTTCAGTTCGTTATAGAATTCCTCATCGAACTGTTTGCCAGCAGTGAAATCAGTAATGCAATATCCCAGAAAAGAAAATGTGGAGGATTCATTCAGTCTCACTGGCATCTTTTGATTGACAGATTTAAAGATTTCCTAAACAAATATAACATAATCAATTCTAGAAAGTGAGGTTTTAAAAATGTCAGTATAACAATCATAAGAAGAATGATCTGTAACAATCTAATAGTTATGGGAACGAATTCTTCCAATGGTAAAAACTACTAGCATAGTTATAAATTCTAACCCAAGAGTGGAAATCTTAAACCTTTTTGACAATAATAAAAAGGTACATATTTTATGAAAAATAGGTGACTAGATCATAGATGACTATCTTCCTTCAGAAGAAATATTTAACAAATTAATGAGTTAGCACGCCCATAATATGTGAGACTTCTGCTTCGTGGATATGAATGATAATTTCTCTATATCTAGTATTAAACTAAAACTTAAACTCCAAAACATTAAAAAAAAAAAAAAAAAAAAACTACAAACTTAAAAAATCAAAACTATGTATCTAAGATATCCTATATATATGCATATAAAATTAAAAGTCATATAATGGATGTAAATACATAAAAAAAAAAAAAAAAAAAAAAAAAAAAAAAAAAAAAAAAAAAAAAAAAAAAAAAAAAAAAAAAAAAAAAAAAAAAAAAAAAAAAAAAAAAAAAAAAAAAAAAAAAAATATATAACTCCAAACATTTAAAAATAAAAAAAAAAAAAAAAAAAAAAAAAAAAAAAAAAAAAAAAAAAAAAAAAAAAAAAAAAAAAAACTATTGATATATGAAACTCTAACAAAAATTAAGGATGAGATATCCAATATGAGTTTCCTAGTACTGGCAACCAGATTTCTTATTCTAGGACAATCAATCGTTGCAGCAATAAATGCAAAGCTAAGAAACAATCAAATGGATGGGTGTGGATGGTATAACATGTAAACACTCATTGTAAGTACCCTAGGTTGGTTTTGATGTGGTCAACCGAATCAAATTAACTCCTGTTGTGTTTTGATCCCTGTGTTTAAGTGTGAGGAGCTTAAGAGCGCAGGAAATCGAGCGGAAGACGCAGCAGACGAGAAGGATGGCACGGGAACGGAGCCGACGGGCTCGGTGCATCCGAGGGGCGCGGAGTTCTACGGAAGAGTACGCCGGTGGAGCGAGAAGGACGCACGTGGCGTCCGTGTTAGAATGTATACTAAAAGTCTTGCTTTTATATAGACATCTACATTTTGAAAGAGAATCACAAGATTACTGTTTGCATGTTTATATTAGTATGTGCATATTGTATGATACTTTACATTATAGATAACATGGTGTGTGGTGTCGCACAGAAGATCATGTTATCAGTCCCTTGTAAAGTATAAATAGAGGCTCACAACCGAGATGGATCTAGACAAATCATCGGGATGGTTGTAGTATAATTTGGTGTTGGTTTATCTTGACCATAGAATTATACTAGTGCACTTTGTGTGCATTGAGCAGGACCGACATAGAGGTGATTCAATTTATACTAACTTTATAATTGAATCAGACCTCAGTGATTATGGAGTACATACTCTTAATCCCGATATAATAACGGGCACATGTACTTAATATTTATTTCTTTGATTTACCAATAAGCAAGATTTATTCTGTTAAATTGATAGGCCCGGTAAGTTGGGAAATAATATTATTCACATAGTGTGTCGTTGATTATAGAAGGAAACCGTGTCCTGGTGAGTCGGGTTGATGATGTCCCCTTGAGGAGCTCATAAGGTTCATCATGTTAAATCCTACAGGTGGACTTAGTCCGACATGATGATAAGGTTGAGTGGTACTACTCAAGGAGTTAGATGTTGATTAATTAAATTGTCAGTAATTTAAATTAATCAACGGACATTCGATATCTTAAACACGGGGAGATACTTGTACTCATAATAGGTGGAGCCCATATTTAAATATGAAGGTTGGTGAGGTAGTTCAATGAGGATCCTTTAGTGAAATGGATCTTCATTAATGGATCGGGCCTTGATCCATTAGGTGGTCAAGACCCAACTCCTCCTCATGGTCCCTATTGTAGCCCTATATATACTCATGTAGTCATGAGACCAAGACATTCAATTGATCATCCAACCCTAAGCCTCTCCTCTCCTCCTCTCTCTCCCTTCTCTCTCCTAGGTCACGCCGGCAGGTGGAAAAGGAGGAAGAAAATTTCTTCCTTCTTTCTTCCTCTTCTCTTCTCCTCTTCTCATCCTCATGGTGGTCAGCTACTACTAGATAAAGGAAGAGCTCTTCTCTTCCTTTTGTGGTGTGCGGCGAGAATAAGTGAACGGAGCATCGCCGGCGCAAGGAGGTGGGCGGTGGATCTTCCATTGGTGGTGCTCAGCGCCGCGGGCTTGGGAGAAGAGAGGAGAGGTTTGTCTTCCTTGTGGAGTTTGGTGCCGCGAGATAGGAAGACAAGGTAGAAGCTGGTTAGGGTCTTGGTGAAGGAGAAGAACTCTTCTCTTCCTCTTCATCTCCTTCTTCTTCCTTGAGGTGGCTGGCGGCAACCCTAGGGTTAGGGTTTCTCGGCGCAAGGTAAAGGGATTGATTGGTGGCTTTGGTGACTTCGGTTCTTGGTAGATCGTCGCTCACACAACGTCCAAGAAGGGCGGGGCGGGGGGTCATACAATAGTAGATTGCGATGTAAAAACGAGAGGTATATCTTCTCCTTTGGTTCCCTTTGATCTTATTATTTCTATCATTTCATGTGTTTAATTAATTATCATTGCATGTTAATTATTGGTTAATTAATTATGATAATTAATTGTTTTGGACCCCGATGATAAACACAAAAATCGGTGATCCGCTCATCGTCTATTCCGCGACTAATTGGTTAGGCGAGTTACAAGGCTTGAACAACAAGTTTGGTCAAGTAGTAACTCGAATCAATTAGTACGACGATGAGACGGCTGTTTGGGAAATAGGTCTCCATTCAGATTGAAAAATTTTAATCCGTGGGCATGGAAAGGTTTCCCATGCGCGACCCGGAATCAACGGAACCATCAGTCCGAGGGACAAGAAGCCGAGGGGAAGCACGTTCGAGGAGAAGGCCGGAGGAGGGTTGGGTGAGCCCAACCTCGGAAGGTCCGAAATCACCCAAGAAGTGCTGCGGAAAATTGGTCAACATTGGGCTTACCCAAACCCACTCGGGCGCCCGTTAATGAGGGCACCCCTATGCACTTGGGCGCTCCTATTCCCGGGCGCCCCAATGCATACAGGGGGACCGAGAAGGAATTTTATCCCCAGAGAGCTGTTTGTGAGCGTTGCGCAGCGGATAAACTTCGAGGCCACGTGTCAGGCGCCCTCAAGCACTTGGGCACCCCTATTGTGCCACGTCAACATTCGGATAAAATTTTACAGGGCCCTAGAGCTCAATTCCAAATCATCAATCACAGCAAATGAATTTCTTTCTAGTTTTTCTCTGTTTTTCTGAGCTTTTCATCATGTAAGAGGCTTCTCCGCCCGAAGAAGTTATTCAGGAGAATTACGCGTTATTTTGCCTTGGATTAGCAACCTTCCTGGGTATTGTTTCATTTTAATGTTAATGTTTTTTTTTGAACTAATTTCCATCTTTGTTTAGCACAAACAGAAGATAGCCTTATATTTTTCAGGGGCAATTCACCTCCCCTCTTGCCGACCGCGCGATCGCCTTCACCCATGAATAGCATATTTACAAAATTAGGAAAACATTAAAAAAAACTATTACTTATCCTAAAGACCTAGTAGTTGTGCTGCTTTAAATCATAAAAATGACAAAAAAAAACATATGGAAGGGGACACAGGAGCAACAGGAGATAGTATTAGTACACTAGATGCTAAGCATAAGTTTCTCAAGAGCTCCAAAAGTTTGCATTACAAATGACTCAAATGAACAAAGTTAAGACAACTGTTTGTCCAAAATTTGTGCAGTCATTCATATCTTAATAATTCCATTGTCGCATCTGGGATCCCAAGTTCAACTTACATAATTAGATATCGGCATAGGAGTCGTATTGTTCCCAAATGAAATTTGCTGAGAACGTTAGTGAATTTCTCAATACAATTGATGATTTTCTTTGGCATCTCAAATCATTCCCAAAATACCAAACAAATTATATACACAAATAAGCATATAGAAGCATACTTTTTTAAAAAAAAATCTGCTCAAACTCTGAAGGTGCATAAGTAACATTCAAGCATTTCCCTTACCTCAATATTAGTCTGAAGAGGAAGGGCAGTCATCTTTGCTGAAGGAATTGCAGTTGCTATGACAATGTCAATAGAATCTTCAGAATCCATAAACCAACCAAAGAGCAACAGGCCAGAACTGGACGTGGAGGTCAAGAGCTGTTGTGGCCACCATACTCTGTATTTTCTTCCTCCCATTTTTAAAATCTCACTAGCAAGGTTATACAAAGAATAAAAATAATGTAATATGTAAGTCATCAGAACTAATGAAGCATGCGGAAAGCAACTGAGCAACAGATCCATTAGCATTAGAAACAAAGATAAAAACTTTAGGCGATGATCCACCAAAGGAATGCTCATTTTGCATTGGAGGGCATCAAGAGAAATTATAGATCAACCTGAAAGAGTGATTTTGGGTACAAGAAGAGTTGCATACACAGGCAAATTTCCACTTGATCTGTTGTTAATATTCACATAGGAAGAACTAGGAACTGAGAGAGCTTCTCCACCAATAGTCTGGTTCCCTTAAAATCTAGACATGAGAGATTATTGGATCAAATAACTTGATGGGAGAAAGTTGTTGAGGAAGAGGAATTTGGTGCGGATCAATGTAAGATAACACTGAAACACAAACTGTACAAAATGTAGAATACTGACTTATTTGCTCATACACACTCTATCACCGCCAAAGGTTGAATTACCTCAACAGCCACTGCTCCACACATAATAAGCCTACTTGGTTTATGTGGTTTAGGAAGCAAGATGAAAAAAAAAGGTGGTTGAAAGGAAAAAAAAATCTATAATAAACAACTTAAAAGCATCCAATTATAAAGGTCTAGAGTGCAAATAAATAAATAAATAATCATGATAACTATTTAACCAAATCCATAAACAACATAAGCCATTCAAAATTTAGTAACATAAAAATAAACAAAGTAAGATAATTAATGTTATTTGAATATCATTGAGTGCCAAGTTTTTGCATTAGCCTGAAAGATTACTACAATCAATAATGATGCTGGGCCATAATTTGGACTCAATTTGAACATCATGGTCAATATAAACAATAATACTATTTATATGAGTATGAACACTTATAATCACAATATTATCATTAGATTAGAAAGATAGAAAGTTTATATTTATTGATTTTGGTCCTCTTAGATTGACAGTAATTAGAGTGTGGTCCTCTTAGATTGACAGTAATTAGAGTGTTCTTCCTATTCACTCCAATAAAAGCTTCTACTTTTGATGTGTTAACCTCTTTAAAAAAGAAATCATCTATTCTCTATGTAAAGAACCTAAGTTTTCATTCTTTGTTTTATAAAAAAAAAAAGGACAGCATGGTGCATGAAGCTCCCGCCATGCGGGGTCCCAGGGAAGGGTCAATTGTACACAGCCTTACCCTACTTTGTAAGAGGGTGTTTCTAGAACTTGAACCGTGACCTTTTAAGTGACAAGGCGGCAATTTTACTATTGCACCAAGGCTCCCCTTCATTCTTTGTTTTATATAATCTAAAAAATAATATATTTTTTTTCAAGATTTACGCGGTATGTCATACATACTGATATGGATAGTTCCAAATAGCATGAGATATCTACAGATAAAACTTCGAAGGCAATGCTTAAATTGTAGAGCAAATAAAGTGAAGTTCTCATGAGATCCAAAATGCAGTTGCATTCTTTCGAGGAAGATCTAGAGTCTAGACCACCATACAATGTCTAGTTCAGCCAAATCTAAGATACAATTTGTCAATTTCTTAATTAAACTTCTCTCTGATCCACAACCAAGTTCTTGAAATAAAGAATAAATATGAAGTTAATGAAATTAACAACAGAAATTTAGCAAGGAAGAGAGTTCAGATGAGCAGAGAGACAAGATTATAATTATGTCATCAACACAATGATTCTGATCAAACGTTCAGCAAAACTTCGTCAAAAATATCTTCTTTGATAACGTGTGTATCTCGTTGAAAAGTTAAGTGGTAAACTGATGGAAAACTAAACCGAGATGGAAGCAGGAAAAAATATAAAATCAAAACTTTTCCCTTCAAATAAGAAGAAATCGATGAAGAGGCTAGATTTGAGCTCAAGTAGAATAATAAATACGAAAAATATTAATGGTACGAAGGTATATACCGATTTCACTCTAGTTAGACCTTCTCAAAAGCATAATCCTCAGCATCTTGAAGAGATCCGTGGCACTGAAAAGTGGCACTTCATACAGATGTGTTGATCATCGATCACGACGGTGGGCATCAACTTGACGGAGAAAATGGCCGAAGGGAGCATGACGAACACCTAGCACTATCTTGGAAGAGTGGGCAGTTGACGATGCGGGAAGAAGGGGAAGGAGTTGCCAGCGACAAACAGGGGAACAGGAAGGAGGAGGTGCAGGAGAGGAAGAGTAAGGTCGGCACAGTTAGGCAGATTGAGAGGAAGGGGAGGAGGTGGAGTCGCCGGTAGATTAGGAAGAGGGAGAGGTGGGACTGAATGGACAGTGGGAAACCCTTCGCCGCCGACGGGCTTGAAAGGGAGGAAGGGTTAAAAATGGAAATTAAAACTTTATGATGGAATATGCCGTTGGAGTAACTAATTTGCCATCTGCAATTAGGAGTAAATAACGGGTTTTAAAAGTAAAAAAAATAATATTTAATTTTTATAATCATAATTGCTAAATTACATTGTAAATATTAAATTAATTGTTAAAATAATTTTAGAATTTGTAGTTATATTAAATATAGAATTCATTGAAATTTTATAATTATCTTAGAGAATTGAACAATTTCAATTTATTAATATTATTTTTATAAAAGATATAAAATATTAAATTCGATTTTCTTTAATTTTTCAACTTTAATATCTTAAAACTATCAGTATCTCCAAGTTTAAAATATTTTAAATTTATAATTCCTTCTAACTATTGACATCATTATTTTGTATAACACTAATTTTATTAAAAAATATTTTCAATTCTATTATGTAATAATTATTGTAATTTTGGTTTAGATTTTTTGTTAAAAATATTTATTTCTTAAATAATAATTTAGACTTTTAGTCCTAGGTTAATCTAAATTACTTAAACTTGATTGAAATATTTTCTTATATGTTACTTTTTATCAATTATCATTTTTGTAAAACTAAGTCCAAAAACATGTTCAATCTTCATTTTTTTTCTTAAAATGAATTTAATCATTTTTAAATTAAAATATCAATTTTTTTCAACACCGCATCTCCCCTAGAATAAAATATCTCTCATTTATCTCCTTCACCTTAATAAATTTACCTAAACAAACGTCTTCATCTTGTCTCATTCACATTTCCTCAGCAATACTAACTATATTTTTTTTCCTTAAACCCTCTTGGTAAACTTCAACCAAAATAACCTTGAGCACATAGTCAAACACTAATCAAACATGGACTGAAATTTAAGAATATATGTGGAAAAATATATCTCTCTATTCCTTCAAACAACCAGCTGAGATTTACATTCAGACATGGATAAATTGGTTTAGTTCAGGGGTTGCTGTGGCCTTCAAACTACGTCAATAAACCCGGATTGCTGGAACATTACAAGTCTACTTTATCATCACTAGCCATCAACAGCATTCATCCACTCAAAAAGAAACAAGAAACTAGCAGTTTGTTATGAAGTTTCACTGCATAAAGTCCATACACCCAAAAGTTCCATCTGCATACATTTAAGCATGTTTAAGGAAAAGTCTAAGGTCTCTATGGGAGAAAGGTTACTAGGGATGATCAAGACTACAACAATAAGAACATCAACAGACATTCGACAAGAATAATAACATCAACAGGCATACGTTTCGTGGGTGGGTTACACAGGCAACGAACTTGATATTAAGAGGAAGGCTTTCCCTAACTTAACCTCATTACGCATGCACTATCTTGCAGTGACATGGTGAAGCAAATCACAGTCCCATAAAGGTACATTGCTTTCTTGCATGCTCTGGAATCAACTTTGCTACAATTTCCATTGGAACTCCCTTTAACTCTGTTTATCAACAAGCATCCGCAAAACATTATGCTTTTTGAGTCGAGGAAGGATATCATAAGAATAATCTTCCAAATTATGCGGACTAACCGTGAGGCTTGAAGTTAAAGAGAGGAGGTAGATATCGACCATTTGGTAAGCGAGCATTTGGATCTCGAAGTTCGTCAAAGAACGGGTGAATCAATGCCTCCAACTGCATAAATAGGAATTAAATAGGATGCCCATTTTCATTGGGTCGCATATACAGCCCTTGGCTATAGTACATAACTAGTTTCTATAATATACTCACAGCAGTACTTCTCAAGTTTGGTGAATACTGAAGCAGCCTAGAGACAAGATCTACTGCCTCAGGTGGCATTCTTTTATGAAAAATCTGTATATTGAAAAAAATTGTTGAAACTGTATCACAACAGATAAAACAAAAACAGAATACACAGAAGAAACTTTAGAAACAAAATGATGGAACATTAACAAGATATACCTTGTGCCATGGATGAGCTTTGATCTGAGGAAATTTGAACTCCGTATAGTTGGGGTTCATGCATTTAATTTCTTCTCTTGTTGGAGTACCCAAAATCTGGATGAGTGAAAATGAAGTATAGAAATAAATGATACTAAAAGTGGCACTAATAAGTTTGATTTAGGAGAAATCCAGGATGTACCTTGATAATTTCTACAAGTTGATCAACTCCACTATCTCCTGGGAAAAGAGGCTGTCGATGACTCCCACAATGAATCATTAGCCTGGATGAGTTTTGTTTAAAGAAAACTCTAGCATTAGCATACCTGTCCTAGGAGGAGTTCAGCTAGAACACAACCAGCCGACCATATGTCAATAGCTGTTGTATATTCTGTGGCACCAAAAATGAGCTCTGGAGCTCGATAATATCTAGAACATATATATGATATATTTGGTTCCCCTTTAACCTGTTATTATTCAAACAAAAATTCAAATTTACGCAAACTTAATGAAGAAAGCATCTATAGCCAACAATGAAGGGAATGAAGATGTACCAAGACTTTGGCACTTCCAAAGTCACATATTTTCAACTGTTGTGTATGTGGGTTGACCTGTTAAAGAATGTAATTTTAGTAGTTTCATAATTGGAAGCACAGATGGCCTATCATAGCCAAAGAGAAACCTACATGCAAACCATGTCCATGTCTAAAACAGCACATAGTATACAAAATTACAAAGGAAGAATTTCATTCTAATACAATTGGGTTTGCAACTATAGAAACCCCTAAATACACATACCATTTATTGCATATACATATATCAAAATTGATGAACGTGCATGTGGAGCATTGGATTCCAAACGAACACACAACTATGAGTAAAATTCATCAATCAAGAGGGTGATACAAATAGACATACACTTAAAAGAAAACCTACAATTGAAAATATATATATATATATATATATATATATATATATGCGAACAATAACAACTGAAAAAAAATATATATGAGTGCAAGACATCTGA
Source organism: Boesenbergia rotunda (assembly GCA_024364735.1). Classification (NCBI taxonomy): domain Eukaryota; kingdom Viridiplantae; phylum Streptophyta; class Magnoliopsida; order Zingiberales; family Zingiberaceae; genus Boesenbergia; species Boesenbergia rotunda. The sequence goes on from JAGFNQ010002780.1 coordinate 328,990, forward strand.
TATCTCTTGTTCCTTGAGTGTATGGACAAACAAACAAGACTCATGCTAGCTAGTCAGACCAGTATGAAGTAACTACATCTAAATAAAATAAGAAAAACCTCTTATCTCTTTTAAAAAAAAAAAAAGGTTGGACGGCATACCAAAAGATTTTGTGGTTTGATGTCTCTGTGGCAAACTCCAATGGTACAATGTATATAGGCCAATGCCCTACAAATCTGTCAATATAATTGAAAATTTAGCACATGTACCTTTTGACTTATTTAAAATTGTTTTTTCATTAGTTACAAACACTTAGGCATCCTATTTTGGTAATCATGTAGTATGCAACATGCTAATTGAATTAATGAGAAAGCTAATGGCCAAACCATCACATCAAGAGGGCAATATTTTTTAAACAAATGGAATTTGAAAAGAACTTTCATGGCTCACCATAAGTTTAGGGTTACCTGATACATATAAAGCTTCACGTATATCAATGGCATGCGCTGATTCATCTTGTTGTAGTGCTTAATTACTCGATGAACAGTCTCAGGAACATATTCAAGAACCAAGTTAAGATATAATTCTTCTTTATCAGTTGTTGAAAAGAAACAATGCTTCAAGCACACAACATTTGGATGGTCAAGAAGCCGCATGGTTTGCAATTCACGGTTTTTATATCTCTTGTCTTGAAGAACCTTTTTTATAGCTACTGTCTCTCCTGTCTCAAGACACTTAGCCTAGAAGGAAAGTTATGAGAAAAACATTAGAGGTACAACTATAGATACGCAACTTCAAAGTAGTTACAAAAAGATCTCTATGCTGAAGGATAAGCCCCAAACACCAAAACATAACAGTCAAGGACTATGTTCTACAATTGCTACCTTAGCTATTAAATGGGCTGCTGAAGTTACCTGAAATACAACTCCAAATGATCCATGTCCCACTACACGCTCAGCCATGTAACTTATCGTCTGCCAGGAATTCAGTATTAGTAACCGATAAATGAGCAGAAATGAACAACTATATGAAAACCAGTAGGACTTTGGCCTAAATTGTCAAGTTATTGGAGCCATTCTGATGCAACAATACTTGAGGCTAACAGATTTACCTGTTTTGGTTGGCCATTTCTGCCACCTATAGTTGTCACAATTATATGACCCGTCTCAGTCTCATTGCCATTGATCACAGTAGCTTCCACTTCCTAAATTAAAACATAATCAATGTCAAATATGAAAATTTGTATAATCGAACAGCTACAATCTACTTTAATTTTATGAAGAAGCAAATTGTCTATGCTCATCACAAAATGTATTTGCTTACTTTATCATCTCTTATATGCATATCATTCATTTCGTCTGGCAACCTATCCACAGAAACACTACTACCGCCAGCATTATTTGGCCCCAATGTAGGTGCCATTGAAGCCATCCAGTATGCACTTTACTCAGTTCCGCATAGAACAAAAGATCCTAAAAGCACTTCCTGCCCAAGGAGGGTGTCAAAATGATGGGGTGCAAGAATTATTTCAAGAAAATACTAGAGGAACTTGCACAATTGTCAAAACTGTGCAAACACCTAGAATAAATCAACAAAGCACCGAAAGATAAAGTTCCAAGATACAAACATGAGAACGAAAGCATAAACTCTGCACAAGAAACTGCTAGTAACATGAAATATTATTGTTAAGAGCCTACTCCTATTGCAGATTAATGAGTGCCAATTTGGGCATTCTCCAACGAAAAATTTGGTTGCCCAGAAATCAATACAAAATGACTTCAACTTCTTGAAAATCAAATACGTAAGCATGCTGATCTCAAACAATTGCATAATTATTAAGAGAAAAAGAAACTGGATATCAAAATTCAAACCGGCGATAATGCATGAGAATCCTGGTCTAGATTAGTTGCAAATGATTGAGGAAAAGCATTGACGGCATTAAAAAAAACCCTCCTTTTTCCAAAATATTTCGAAACGAGCACTGAAATCAAAAGCAAGAGGAGCTCAAAATCGAATCTTTGAAAAACCCTAGAATCAGAAGGAAACGAACTGAGCTCGTAATCCTCCAGGATGGAAAGGTACACTAACGCACATTCTCTGAGCGCGGACCCCTTTCATTTAACACAACAATCGAGGCGATTACAGATCTACATACAAGTACCAACGGAAAGCATGACACGAGGTACAAATGAGTCCGGTTAAATCAGACGAGCAACTAATAAATTTAGAGAGACGATGAACAAGTTTCCTAGTGACGTTACAGAAACGAAAAGAAATAATGATTCAGGACGAAATGCTCACCAGTCTGAATCCAGGTGCCCGAATATCTCACAAACAACACTGAAGAAGAAATCTCGCAGAGCGTCGAAGGTAGATCGACACAACGATTCCTCCCCTCGTTATCCCTCTCCTTCGGTCTCCTCCTAGGGTTGGAGGAGAGTCGCGAGGAAGGTGTGCCCGAGATCGGGGTTGCTTTTACCTTCTCCCACACGTTTTCCCTGTCCACCATTTTCAGACAATATTTCATGTTAGTCCCTGAACTATCAAGGATTAACCTATCCGTATTTTTTTCAGGAAATAAATTTGTTATACCAAACTTTTCTATTTCAAAAATTTTATTTTGATGAAATATTAAAATTTCTCGGTATAGAATATTTTGAACTTAAATAAGTAAATTATTGAGGACGATAATGCAATTTGCGAAGGCACAATTATTGGCGAGAGGATAAGCAAAGTAGAGAGCGCAGTCAAAAGTGAAAAAGACCGGACTGAGTTTTGAGTTTTGACCTTTTTGAAAAATTAACGCGAAATTAAATCTAAAATCGAATCGGACGAAATCTTTATTAAAGAAAGAGTAATCATAAACTAAGTAAGTAGATTTCAATTACTTAATTAACAAAATGGAAGATTAAAGACGATCAAAGTATCATCAATGACGATCAAATCACACCTAATCCAAATGACGATCAAATCACACCTAATCCAAATGATTAAGATGTCATTAAAACAATTAATTTTGAACTTAATCAATAAAGAAGTATTTAAAATGCAGATCAAACCACATAAATGAATATATTTTTTGAATTGATAATAAGTAATAATAATTAGTGATCGTGCGTGCAAATTATGTAGGTAATATAATACATAAATACATATAAATTTTATTTAGAATTGATTTAGTTAAAATTTTAATTTTAAAATTTTTAAAATAAAATTTAAAATTCTCTTTTTTCAATTTGATAAATTATTTTTTAAAAATTAATTTTGGATTAAAATTTATTTTTTTTTTAAGATTTATAATTATAGATTTATTTTTGAATTTATGATTTTATTTTTTAAATTTTATAATTTGAAGGATAAAAATTGAAATTACTAATAAATTTTAAAAAAATCAGTGTAAGAGAAAAAAAATTAATATAATTTATTTTTAAATTTTATCAAATCAATTTAGAGTTGGTGTGATATTCTTAACTAAATAAAAATAGTGAAAAATACGCAGGTTGAGAAAGCCATCGTGGAGCACTTCGGATCCTCCGTCTCAAAAATTCCTCCGGGGTATAGTTTTGTTTAGGGCGGCGGCCGGAGGCCATCGATGATGTCTGATCGATGATCGGACGACTCGTTGACTATCGTCGGGGAGCAGGACATGTGGGGCAGGGGGTTTTTTGGGACAGAGGATCTGCCCTCTCCCGACGACGGTCGGCGAATCGTCCGATCGTCGATCGGACACCACCGGCGACCTTCGGCCGCCGTCCTGAACAAAACTATACCCTGGGGGTACGGTGAACCTGTCGGGATCGCCGCAATTGCGATCTCGTCGGATTCAACGTCGAATCCGACGAGATTACAATTGCAATGATTCCAACAGGTTCACCGTTCTTCTAGGATATCATTTGATTCGGTACAACGATCATAATCCATCAGTAGTGTTTGATCGGCGATCGGACGACTCGTCAGCCGTCGTTAGAGGCGCGGGATAGGGATTTTTTGGGACAGAGGACCCGAAGTGCTCCAGAGGGCAGATCCTCTATCCTAAAAAACCCCTGTCCCACTTGTCCCTGCTCCCCGACGACGGTCGGCGAGTCGTCCGATCGTCGATCGGACACCACCGGCGACCTCCGCCCGCCGCCCTGAACAAAACTATACCCTGGGGGTACGGTGAACCTGTCGGGATCGCCGCAATTACAATCTCGCCGGATTCAACGTCGAATCCGACGAGATTACAATTGCAACGATTCCGACAGATTCACCGTTCTTTTAGGATATCATTTGATTCGATACAACGATCATAATCCATCGGGAGTGTTTGATCGGCGATCGGACGACTCGTCAGCCGTCGTCAGAGGCGCGGGACAAGGATTTTTTGGGACAGAGGATCCGAAGTGCTCCAGAGGGCAGATCCTCTATCCCAAAAAACCCTTGTCCCACCTGTCCCCGCTCCCCGACGACGGTCGGCGAGTCGTTCGATCGTCGATCGGACACCACCAGCGGCCTCTGGCCGCCGTCCTGAACAAAACTATACCTTGGGAGGTACGGTGAACCTGTCGGGATTGCCGCAATTGCGATCTTGTCGGATTCACCGTCGAATCCGATGAGATTACAATTGCAACGATTCCGACAGGTTCACCGTTCTTCTAGGATATCATTTGATTCGATACGACGATCAAAATCCATTGGTAGTGTTTGATCGGCGATCGGATGACTCGTCAGCCATCGTCAGAGGAGCGGGACAGGCGGCACAAGGATTTTTTGGGATAGAAGATCCGAAGTGCTCTGGGGAGTGAGACAGATGAGATAAGGAGTTTTTTGAGAGAGAGGATCTGCTCTCATCATGGAGATGGTGTCTTTTTAAAAAAAAAAAACAGTAAATAAAACGTTGAAGAAAGATTATTGTGGTGGTCCAATAAAGGTGGCTAATTAGATTTGAGCACTATTTAAGCCTGTCGTGGAATCCACCGAAGCCACAAGCAAATGCGGGGCGACGCAGATACCACTTCAAGATTCGGGGAATCGTAATTTAAAAAACACACACACACACACAAAGATGAAAGGAGCGTTTTTTTAATTCGGGCGACGCAGATATCATTTTTCTTTTTTTAATTGAATGGCGCGACAGTTTTTTTAAGCATGGGGATGATAATTTTGTTGCTATTATAAAGCAGTAAAATTAAAAAACGAATTTTATAAATCTAAACATTAACTTAGAGAAGAAATTGGAAAACTCATAAGCGGTAAAAGGCCCCGATTACGAACATTTCTTGATAATTTCAAATCCCAATATTGGATAAACCTGTCACTTTCACCTCTTATTCATGCGATGAGCTCATAAGCTTGCACTTGGATGCTTATTTTTTATAGGAGAAAGGTCAATGAATGTCTCTTCCCATTCCACCATTATTGAAGGAAGATGAAGGTGAAGGGATGCCCTTTCACCTTCTCAATTTCAACATTTCTCACTCGCATAAGTAAATCCATAAAACTTATCTAGTCACAAAAATCATATAAGAACATTCTATTCACACTTCACGAAAAATAATATATAGGTCTCATGCAGGCCAATTAAAAGAGAGGTGAATACCCTACAATTACAAACTATACATTTTGCAACATTTTAGCAAATATGACAGATTAGCAAGCAGTTAAATCAAATATGAACAACATAAAAGAAACTAATAAGAGATCAAGATTTACTTGATTATAACCAAGGTGGATGTTAATCCAAGACAGTGAAAAGCTTTACTAAGAAAAACTATTTTAGTTTAGGCAGAAAAACCTCTTACAGACGTTGGAAAGCTCGTAAAAGAGTTAGGAAATTGAATATAAGTTCTTTTTTTTCCTAACTCTAGAGACTATTTATAACCCGAAAACAAATGTTACCATTGTACTAACCTAGCAACTGAGGATGAGTTGTTACGAGAAGAATGACATGAGAAGGAAGTCGACGGGCTCAGTGCATCCGAGGGGTGTAAAGACTACAGAAGAGTATGCCGGTGGACGAGAAGGACATGCGCGACGTTCGAGGGACGAAAAATGAGGGAGGAAGCCCGCTCGAGGTGAAGGTCGAAGTCAGGTTCGGATGAGCCTACCTCTGGTTGGCCAAAAAATCTCCCAAGCGGACAAAGACGGAGAAAAATCAACACGAATGTTGACTTTGACCAAAAGGTTAACTGAAACACCTCAGTTGTCTCTAGAGGCGCCTTAGTTGAAAAAATTGAGTTTTGCGCATAAGCGAAACTGATACCCGAGGCGGCTCAGTTAATACTCGAGACGACTTAATTGTGATATGAGAAACCTCAGTTGGATAAAATTTATCCATGACGCCAACGATAACTATTGATCATTGTTCGATCTGAGGCATCTCAATTCTGACCCGAAGCGCTTAAGTTTCAACCTGAGGCGTCTCGGATATCAACTGAGGCGCCAGTTTCGCTTATGCGCAAAGCTCAGTTTTTTCAACTGAGGTGTCTCAGTTAACCTTTTGGTGAAAGTCAACATTCACGTTGACTTTTCTCTATTTTTGTTCGCTTGGGTGAATTTCGGCCAACCAGAGTTAGGCTCACCCGACCTAACTCCAACCTTCACCTTGAATGAACTCCTTCCCGGCTTCTGGTCCCTCGGACATCACGCACACCCTTCTCGTCCATCGAAGTATTCTTCCACAGTCTTTGAGTCCCTACTCCCTCGGATGCACTGAGCTCGTCGACTTCCTTCCTATGTCATTCTTTTCGTTTGCCGCATCTTCCGCTCGATTTCTTATGCTCCTAAGCTCCTACACACTTAGACACAAAGATCAAAAATAATCAGGACCTAACTTAATTTGGTTGATCACATCAAAACTAACCCGAGGTATTTATAATTTCCTCTTCTTTATGTGCATCAATTCAAGTTAAATTAAGATAAATTAAACACAGGAATAACATTATTTATAACAAAAAAATAAAACATTTATGCACATGAAGAATCTTACAATTAGGACCTCCCCCTTAACTTAACCTTCACATCCTCCCATTTGATGACATAAAAAAAATAGGTTTTTTTTAAATTATATATTGCATAAAAAACATTTCTAAATATTTTTGAAATTAAGACTTTTGATTTTCGAAAAAAATCAAAATTAGTTTGATGGTTAAAAAGAAATTCGGGAAAATTTTTATAAGTAAATAACATGATTACCTATTAAAAAAATATCAAACAAAATAAAACATATTTTTGAAAGATTTTTCAATTACTCATGAATTTCTAAAATAATTTATTTTTAACTACTAAGCATGTATAAAAAATAATAATCTAACCATTTAAAATAAATTTAGAGATCCAATAAAAATTCCTACCTATTGGATTAATTAAAAATATAGATGAAATATAATTTTTAGATATTTTTATAATTTGACCCTTATAATTTCTCAGATACCAATTTAATCTTCTAAAATACTTAACTTTTGAACTAAACACATTTAAACATGCATGATTTTTTAACAATTCAATTTGTTCTTTTAGTTTATCGTTTTCATACTTTAATTAATCATATAGTTCTAGTGGACATGCTTTTGCTAATTTCTTTTTATCAAATCTATATTTTTATTTTTCAATTTGCATAGTGATCTAGTCATTTATTCGATTTCATAATATAATTGATTAGGAGGTAGTAGACATACCTCACTTACTATATCGTGTTCGAAGTTAGAAGCTCCCCCTTCAATGATACTCTCCTGGTGACTTGTCATAATGCTAGTCTTGCATACTCCTCAAGATCGGACTCTGATAATGACATATCGTCCTATGTGGCTTTCAGGTTTTTGTGCTTGTTCATCTTTGGCCCTTTCTTCATCAGTTTTGGATAGTTTTCTTTTATGAGCCCTTCTTCACCACAACTATAATATTTGACTTTCTTTTTTCCAGAGAACGTTTCTTGCACTGCATCTTAAACTTATTAGATTTAAAATATTTATTCAATTTTCTTACCATGTAGGCCATTTTTTCTTCATCGGCTGAAGATACTACTTCTGGTTCGACCTTCCTTGAGTTTAGGACAATATTGTCCATTCTTTTAGTTCTTCTTGCACACCATGATTCGTGAAGTTATAGGATAGAAAATAATTCCTCTAAAGTAATTACCTTGAGATTTTTTGAGATGTAGTACGAGTCTACTATATACATCCATTCCGGTGTTCTTGGAAACGCATTCAGAACTACCTTAGTGAATCTCGATTTATTACTTTTCTTCAAGATTCATGAGTCTAGTGATAAGTTTCTTGATCTTCGCATGTATTTCAGCTATCGTTTCTCCTTCTTTCATCCAGAGATTAATTAGTTAGCTAGTTTCGGAGTAAATCTTTTTATTCCAACTTTGCTTCCGAGATCCTTTCGTGAAGATCCAGGAACTTCTCCTAAAGATCCTTGGATGAAGCATATGTCTTGATCCGGTTGACTTCCTAAGTCAGTAAACGATTAGCAAATGGAACTCTCTTTTCTATTGGCTACAAAGTCGGATTGCTCTTTTTTTTTTATCAGAGGCGCTCTTCCTTGTCTTTGGAAGCTATAAATCATTTTTTATTATTAATAACAATTCAAATTCAATTTTAAAGAAAACCTCCATCCGGTGTTTCCACATTGCGAACTCTCCCTCAAACATTGGTGGGTGGATAGTCGGTCCGACAATCGTCTTGTTGCTTTAAGCATCGGTTAGTTCTCCTTAAGCAATTAAGCTCTGATACCAATTGTAAGTCCCGTGTAGGGCGGCTAAAGGGGGTGAATAATCCTACAATTACAAACTATATATTTTGCAATATCTTAGTAAAGATGATAAATTAGATAACAGTTAAATAAAATATGAATAATATAAAAGAAACTAGTAAGAGATATGGATTTACTTGTTTGTAACTAGGATGATTGCTAATTTAATACAGTAAAAAGTTTTACAGAGAAAAACTCCTTCGGTATAGGTGGAGAAAATTCTTACCGACGTTGGAAAACTTATAGAAGAGTTAGAAAAATTAGTACTGTGGGGATATTATTTGGGCCAATGGGATCCACAAGTAACAAGTGAGTAATAGTAACATAAATAATGTGAAAAAATGTTAAAATAATAGATATGAGTTAACGGTGGAGTCAGAAATTAAATTCTATCCGGACTAAAAGGTTCCGAGCTAATGTGGGATTAATCGTGATATTAGACTTGGAGCTAATAGCGTAGATGATAGGGTTGAATAAGTTCGTGGTGGGCACGTGAGATGGGGAAATTAAAGGACGGACATTTCAAATCGAGAAGATGCTCCTGCACGGGCCTGGGGATCTTGCCTGAGATCCGTCCAGGACAGTCGGCTAGAAGACCCCCGTGCTCTAGAGGGTGGACCCTCAGAGTAGAACAAAAGATGAAGAAGTCAGGGACACGACATAATCTCCCTTCTCGGATCCCGGGGCCCCTTTTCGGGGGCGCGCTCGGGAAGGTCAGTCCAAGGATCTCTCGCTGAAGCCCCCCGGGAGGTGGGGCCTCGAGAGTACTTCGGGAGATATCGCACCCGAAAGCCCGCGAGCTCACCTCAAGAGGCGGAATCCTCACAACAGCCGACCCCGGGTGCCGACCTCCCCCCGCTCAACGCGGGCAATCAGCCCCGTTAGAAAAGGTTCACGCACCCTCCGAACGTCTCAACGAGAGAAAGAGTGATAACGATGCAAACTATTTCAAAGGATATCCGGTTATTACCGAAAGCAGGGGACGTGACCTAAATATCGGAGACGTTGGCACCGATAAAGGGGGCACGACTTGTCTGTCGACACCAGTATAAAAGGTAGACCAACCCTTCTGGTAAGGGGGTCACGACCTCTCATTTCTACATACTGTCTTCCTTTCTCACCACACTTCCTCTTCAGATAACTTACTGACTTGAGCGTCGGAGTGGACTCCGCCGGACCTCTGTCGACGTGTCCCCTAATACTTGTGTTAATTTCGCAGGACCCTCAAGTTCCTCCTTGACGTAGTGATCTGCACAAGGACTAAGCCTTGGTGATCGGTCATCGTCGACGACTCCTTCCGGAACGATAGAATTTACTTAAAAATTTAGAAAAATAAAGAAATAATTAATAAAGTAAAGTGGTATTTAAGTAGTCCCCAGCTAAACCTAGATCAGCAAAGTTTGACACTGCCCTTGACGTGAGCCTATTTCTGAAGAGTTAATTTGTATTAACGTTAAAATCAAGATATATGTTTTTACCTTTTATTACATACATTGAATGTTGAATCAATCACAGTAATTTAATTAATTCAACAACATTCATATTATAATAATTATAAAAATCATTATTACTATAATATTATTATAATAACCTCTACAACACATTTATTTTGTTTATTGAAAATTTACGATTATATCATTTTAATAGATCTGGCAGGGGTGAGCAAAAATTCGAAAAAATTTAATTAATCGAACCGAACCGACCGAATTTTGAAATTCGGTTCGGTTAATTCGGTTTTCGGTTTTTTTCTCGAAATTCGGTTCGGTTTTCAGTTAATTCGGTTTGGTTTTCGATTTTTAATTTTGTAATTCGGTTAAACCGAATAAACCGAATAAACGAAATAAGAATATTAATTTAATTATTTTTATTTAAAAATATAATCAATTTAATAAAATCTTGTTTTTTTAATTAAAATCGATTAAAATTTTAAAAGTTTGGTTAAATCGGAGATTTTATCGGTTCAGTTTTCTCGGTTTTTATCAAGAAATTCGATCGGTTCGGTTTTTTTTGAAAAATTTCGGTTTATTCAATTTTCGGTCTAATCGATTCGGTTCGATTTTAACCGAATACTCATCCCTAGATCTGGGTGGGGATCCTTCTCATTAAAAATTAAAAGGACATCCCTTTAAGTTTTGTATAATGTCATTTAGAATTTTTAGTGACCCGATGAATAAAACGATAGCATTTGATAAAATGTTATAATATTTTTCATAAAAGGATCATTTTGTCCAAATGAAATATACAAAATATCCCTCCATTTGCATATAAGAGATCAAATGTCTATAAAATTATGATCTCATAATTTATAAAAAATTATGAGATCATAATTTTATGAATTATTGGATATAATAATCGTAGTTAATGTCTATAAAGTTTGATCATTAATTTGCTTTATTAAATTATTACAAACGCGCGTTATTAGAATAATTAATTTTTCATCAGAAAAGTTTAATTATTTATAAAAATAAGATCATGTTATTACATATTTAAAAAGGAATATTGATATACATTTTAATCTTTTGTGAATTTAGTTTTTTATTTCAAACTATTTTGACCAAATTGTGTCAAAATAAAGTAAGAATTGTAATCTATATAACTTTTTGCTTATAAATATCAAGAATTCGATTTCTAATCCTCCGATGGGATACCTTGATAAAACATTTAAAGGAGTAATAAAATGTTCAAGATTTGAATTTCAGTGGGATAAATATTTTGAAAGTCTACTTCGAGTGTAGAATATGAGAAAGGAAGTCTATCTAGGATCAGTCGACATAAAACTTTAGATAATGTTTGATTTTTATTTGTCATCTTATTTTCATTTTATGAAAAAATGTAATTTTTTAAAAAACATTTTTAGTTTACATTTTATGGTCATTTTCTAAAAAAGATATAATATTTTTTAAAAAATTAGAAAAACAAATAAAATTATTTTTTTAAAAAAATAAAAAAATATATAATTTTTTAGAAAATAAAATTAGGAAATGAAACAAACCAAATACTTCCGAAGTATTTTGATTGAAAAAATGTTTTTTAATACAAAGGAAATTAGAAGTCATTAGAAAAAAAAATAATTAATCAAGTTGGATAACGTTGAATCTAGAACGATTGACTTAATCATATGAAAAAATTTTATTGTCCGTACTGATAAATCGACAAACGTTTATAATCGACGATTCAGAAATGTAATATTTTATTATTACGAATCCCATTTAAAAAATTATAAAATTCACTATAATTAATAATTTAATTATGAATTTTTGAAAAATAATTAGCCATTTTTTAGTTGGACCGTAGCCTCCCGGGCCAACTATAAGCCATTAGGGTCGTTAGTGGTGGAGGTTTATTAGTGACGTAGCAAGCAAGTAGACAATCGGGATTAATTAACATTCTTACCTAAAAGTGAAATTTAAATTAATTTAATGGAAAATTTTTATAAACTCCTCATTTTCAAATTTATCTTTACATGTAATTCCTACTCAAGTTTATTTTTACATACAGTCCTTGATGGGATTAACAAAAGAATTTGGTGAGTATTATTTGAAAAAGTTGAGTATAAAAGTTAGAAATTTGAGTATGTAAGGTTGCATCCATCACATCAAAAAATTATATACTCAATTTTCATTCTTTTATACTCAAGTTTTACTCTTTTATACTCAATTTTCACTGATGTATACTCAATTTTCACTCTTTTATAGTCAATCTATTAGGAAGTGAATGTAAAGAAAATCTCAAATGAAGAGAGCATATAAAAATTAAATGAATATTGGAGAGTTTTCTATAATTTATCGTTAATTTAATGCTAACGCTTTATTTTTCTATATATTAATTCGACATATCATCCACGGCACTGAATACTAAATCGCTATTAAATTGCCCAACAACCTGAAAAATGTGGTAAGAAAGAAAAATATCGCTATTTTATAAAAGGAAACGTACAGCGGTACAGACATAATTATAATATTTATAAAAATAAATCAACTAAATACTAAATATCAAATTAATATTTTAGAGTAATTGACTATTTGCCTGTTCTGTGTTCATCGATTTTCATTGGATCCTCCGGTTTGCCGCCGAGCCGTTTCTTGCGCTAAAAGCTTGAGCTGACGCCATTAGTGGGTCTGGCCAAGGCCCAAGTATTCGGGAGTAGGTGAGACAAGGCCACCGGCAATAGAAGGTGACTCAATTCGATGATGGAGATCGGGTTGCCATCACCTAACGACCACCAACCCCCGGTCCCGGTCCCGGTCGTCATGATCGGACGGTCAGGATCCGATTGTTGGGCCGGTTACCACCCAGTAGCAGTGGACTCTGGCGGCTATAAATTGTCGTCGGGGTTGCAGCGTTGTGGATGTGTGGAAAGGGTAAGTCGCTCCCTCGAACCCGAAGCAGAGATAAAGGCGGCGGCGATTAGGCTTCAGGGAACTCTACCTCTCTGCCTTGGCATCGCGTTTTTCGTCGAGGTGAGCACTCTTTTGGCTCTGTGCTTTAGATCTCTTCTCTGGTGTTGTATATTGGTTTTGATTTTTCTGGAAGCGGTGTGGTTTCACGGTTTTCTAATCGTTCGATTCTGTCTGACCTAGATTTTTGATGTAGGTTTGTTTCTTGATCCTTGTTGGAATCTTCGTTTGGCGTTCCTATCCTGACTGGATTTTTTTAGTCTTGTTGGCGTTTACATGATTACTTCGGATCTGAATTATCTCGATCTATTGATAGATTTCTTCTAGTACAAGATTTATCTTTGGAGTTACAGTTGCCGAATTTGAGAACGTTGTAGATGATCTAGTATGGTTTGCTATTCGGGTAACATTTCCTGCACAAATCTTCCATCGAGCTGGACGGCAGGCGTGCAATTAGTGAATTCTATGTCGTGGAATCGACGAATCTTTCCTTTGGACATATGATTATCCTTCAAGTCTAAGCTTTCTTGTGACCGTAGTTTGCTTTGTTGGTCAATTTAATTTTAAGTGAAAGACTTGTTACTGACTTTTCTTTGTTGCTTCAAGTTCCCGCTATCTTATTCTCTCCACTACTCGTGGTATATCAATTCAAGATGCTCGTTTAGCTTGTGCCTAAAGCAGTTCAATCAAGGACTCGTCTCAATTTCTGAATCTTGCTTGTTAAATCCATATATTTGAACATTACTAAAGCTTTTATTTCTATGTTTGGAATTCGGATGTTGTATTACTAAAGCTTTTAATCTTCACGACACGTTTTGTTCTCATTGCACAATTCAAGAAAGTTTTCCCCTTTTATATTGGCTACTTAAAAAAGTGCACTGACATTTCTTTTCCTCAATCCTGTATGTTATATCTTCTGTTTCCGACGATTCAGCTCAAATTAAGATGGAGGATACCTTCCTTTTCACCTCTGAATCTGTCAACGAGGGACACCCTGACAAGCTCTGCGATCAGATCTCGGATGCTGTTCTCGACGCTTGCCTCGAGCAGGATCCTGACAGCAAGGTTGCATGTGAGACCTGCTCGAAGACCAACATGGTGATGGTCTTCGGCGAGATTACCACCAAGGGCAAAATCGACTATGAGAAGATTGTCCGCGACACCTGCCGTTCAATCGGGTTCACGTCCGATGATGTCGGCCTCGATGCTGATCACTGTAACGTGCTTATGTACATCGAGCAGCAGTCACCTGACATCGCCCAAGGTGTTCACGGCCACTTCACAAAGCGCCCAGAGGAGATTGGTGCTGGCGACCAGGGACACATGTTTGGCTACGCGACTGATGAGACTCCTGAGCTGATGCCCCTCAGCCATGTCCTCGCAACCCAGTTGGGTGCTCGCCTCACTGAGGTCCGCAAGAACGGAACTTGTGCTTGGCTGAGGCCAGATGGTAAGACCCAAGTGACCGTGGAGTACCGCGATGATCACGGTGCCATGGTTCCAGTCCGCGTCCACACGGTGCTCATCTCCACCCAACATGATGAGACCGTGACCAACGATGAAATTGCTGCTGATCTCAAGGAGCACGTTATTAAACCAGTCATCCCTGAGAAGTATCTCGATGAGAAGACCATCTTTCATTTGAACCCCTCTGGCCGATTTGTCATCGGCGGGCCTCACGGTGACGCTGGACTCACTGGCCGCAAGATCATCATCGACACTTATGGAGGCTGGGGAGCACATGGCGGTGGCGCCTTCTCAGGCAAGGACCCTACAAAGGTCGATCGCAGCGGTGCCTACATTGCAAGGCAGGCAGCTAAGAGCATCGTGGCCAATGGGCTCGCTCGACGTTGCAAAGTGCAGGTTTCTTATGCCATTGGCGTCCCTGAACCCCTCTCTGTGTTTGTGGACACCTATGGAACAGGGAAGATTCCTGATAAGGAGATACTTCAGATCGTGAAGGAGAATTTTGACTTCAGGCCGGGCATGATCACCATTAACCTTGACCTGAAAAGGGGTGGCCACAGGTTCCTCAAGACTGCGGCTTATGGGCATTTTGGGAGGGACGACCCAGACTTCACCTGGGAGGTTGTCAAGCCCCTCAAGTGGGATAAGCCATCTGCATAGGTTGGATATTGTCCTATCCCTGGCGCTATCCTATAATCGCTCGAACTGAAACTTAAGTATCTTCCTATACTGTTTCCATTTGCCTTGTCCTTTTCTTTGCTTAATGTGCGGGTGCCATTCAACAGTCTGTCCTGGTTGAGGGTGTCGGGCAGTTGGTGTTGACTATATGCGTCTGGTGGGGTCCCATTACTCGCCACTAATTTGTTGCCCATTACATATATAATTATATAGATAATGTACCTTCAATTTATTGAAGAGTAAAAACATCCATATCCCTATCATAATGACACTATCAATGTAATATGTATTATAAAAATTAAATAAAATTTTATAATTTGGATTACAAAGTCAATAATACATAATATTACATTCTAGGCTCAATTATATTATTTCTAACCAAATGTAGCTTAAAAGATTTTGGTTATTTATTTGCATGTGCATTCTCTAGCATTTGGAGAAGACATTACATGTAGAACTAGACGCATTTCATTCGGATGCTTTTATACTAAAATTAAGATTCTCGACCAATGTAATTTTTTTTTTGTCTGTTTTTCTACCTAAATGAATATATTTCTCCTTGCGCCCTATGGTTTATATGTTTATCTTCTGAGTGTAGCTTATTTTGTAAAATACACTTTGTATTTCGCCCTATCAATGCAACCTCCGTCCTTGCCTTCACACTATGGAAATATGATCTCCATTTTTTTTCGCAAACTTCAACTCATTTCCTGCCAAGCATTGTTTTCATGTCAGCCACCCACTGAGTGCCTGATAATCTCTTTTCGCGTTAGGCAAGGTCAAAACACTGGAGTACTCTCGGCGACTATGCGCTGGCAAGGACCTTGACCTCTCTTGGCCGAGCATCCTCAGCACCACGATCAGACCTATACAACTTGGGCCTCCTCGGCACCACAAGTTGGTAGGAACTCGGGTTGCTCCCGGTTGGGCATCCTCAGCACCTCGGTCAAGTTTACACATCTTGGACATCCTCGGCATCTCATGATGATAGGATTTTGGGCTACTCTCGACCGGGCATCCTCTGCGCCTCGGCCAAGTCTACACATCTTGGGAATTCTCAACACCACAAGATGGTACGATCTTGGGTTGTTCCCGATCGGGCATCCTCGGTGTCTCAACCAAGTCTATACATCTTGAGCATCCTCGACACCACAACATAGTAGAAGCTTCGGCTGCTTCCTGCCTAGGTCTACACATCTTGGGCATTCTCGGCATCACAAGATGGTAAGATCTTAGACTGCTTCCGGCCGGGCATCCTCAGCACCACAAGACGGTAGGATCTTGGGCTGCTCCCGACCGAGCATCCTCGGCGCCTCGGCCAGGTCTACACATCTTGGGAATCCGCGGCACCACAAGATGGTAGGATCTTGTGCTGCTCCTGGCCAGGCATCCTCGGCACCTCGGTCTGGTCTACACATCTTGGGCTTCCTCGGCACCATAAGATGGTAGGATCTTAAACACTTCCATTTCGTCTTGGTGAGACTTCTCTTCTGCTTCTTTAATTACTCAAGCTTCAAGGAAATATAGATAGACTTACAAATACATATGTTACTCACCTGACTCACTGGATGCGATACGGCTGGAGGTGACTTGCATTCCATGGTCTCTCCAACCTTTTGCCTTTAGCATCTTGTAAATAATAGCTACCTCCTACAAGCTTTTTGACGATGATGTAAGGTCCACTCCATTGAGACTCGAGCTTTCCAGTGTCGTCGACTGGTTTGGTTCTTTTCCAAACCTTATCCCCGACTTGGAAAGTCCAAGTGATCACTCGGCGATTGTACACTTGTTGCATATGTTGGCGGTACGTAGCTAGTCTGGCAGCTGCTTTGTCTCGCACCTCTATCACCAGGTCTAGGTCGATTAGTCGTTCCTGATCATTATCTTTGTTGTCGTAGTGCTGTCGTCGGATTGACTCATCGCCTATTCCCACAGGAATCACCGCTTCCGCACCATATACCAAATTGTAGGAACTCTGAACGGTCCCTTCCTTGGGAGTAGTACGGTACGACTACAAGACACTTGGGAGTTCTTCGACCCAACTACCTTTGATATTGTCCAGCTTTATCTTGAGACTTCTAATGATCTCCTGGTTGACCACTTCTGCCTGGCCGTTGCCTTGAGGATAAACGACTGAGGTGAAGGCCTGGCGAATACCTAGTTCTTCACATCATTCTCTGAGTTTGCATCCTGCAAACTGTTTGCCGTTATCTGATACCAATTTATAAGGAATGTTATACCTGCAAACTATGTCTTTTCATAGGATCTTTATCACGAAGACTTTCGTGATATGGGCAAGTGATTCAGTCTCGACCCATTTTGAGAAGTAGTCGACTAATACCAATAGAAACTTTTTCTATTGAGGTCCAATCGGGAAAGGACCCACAATGTCCATTCCCCACTGATCGAAGGGACATGAGATAGTAAAGGCTCGTAGTAGATTAGTCGGGCGGTGAGTAATATGTTGATGCTTTTGACAGACTTCGCACCTGGCAATAAATTTGGTAGCGTTCTCTTGCAACATGGGCCAAAAGTATCTGACAAGAATAATCTTTCTGGCCATGGACCTTCCTCCGATATGACTTCCACATATGTCTTCATGAACCTCTCGCATAATTTACTCAGTATCTCCTGGACCAACACATTTGAGCATTGATCGGGTAAATGCTCTTTTATACAAATGATCTTCAACCAGTGTGAATCTGGAAGCCCTGTGATGAAAAAGTCAAATTTCCTTATTACATGCCAACACTGTTCCATTACGTAAGAATTCTACATAAAGTTCTCTTCAGTCGAGTGGTACGGTATCCACAACTTCTCATTCGATTTGGGTCGCGACTTCTTCTGGAGCACTAAGCTCTTCCAACGTCCATAGTGCAAGGGAGTTCGCAAACTTGACTAGCTCGTCTGCCTTGACATTATCTGCTCGAGCTACCTTCTGCAGGATGACTTCAGTAAAAGAAGATTTTAGTCGCTCATATATAGTCACATACCTTTGCAAACGCTCATTCCGAACCTCAAACACTCCTTTTAATTATTGAGCCACAAGCTGAGAGTCTGAATGTAACATAACACGAGTAGCCCCTACATGCTTGGCTGCTTGAAGTCCAGCTAGTATTGTCTCATACTCGGCCTCGTTATTGGTGGCTCGGAAGTTGGTCGGATGGATACTTATAGTGCATCCCCCTAGGAGAAATCATCAAAACCCCAACCCAGCTGTACTTGTGATTGGATGAGTCATCAACATAAATTTTCCATACTTCTTCACTTTCAAGTCTTGGGGCAGCCTCGAGTATAAAATCGGCTAGGATTTGAGCCTTAATAGTTGTTTGAGGATGATATTCAATTCTGTACTCGCTCAACTATGTCGTCCACTTGATTAATCGTCCGGAGGCCTCTGAATTTGTGAGGGCGCGCCCGAGTGGGCTGTTAGTGAACACCATGATGGAATGCGCCAAGAAGTATGGTCTCAGCTTCCATGATGTTAATACTAAGGCGTATGTTAGTTTTTCCAGAGTGGTATATCGAGTTTCTGCTTCCTTAAGGAGACACTCAAAGAAATATATAGGATACTGAGTATTGTCTTCTTCGCGAATAAGCGCAGAATCTATAGCCTGTTCAACTACAGATAAGTAGAAAAAAAAGTGTTTTCCTTCCCCGCGGTTTGTATTGTATGGGGAATCCAGATAGGTACACTTTTAGTTTTGTAAAAGCCTTCTAGCATTGGTCATCCCATTTGAATTTGACTTCTTTCCTTAAAATTTTGAAGAAAGGCAAAGTTCTGTAAGCAGAACTGGATATGAACTAGGATAGGGCTGTAATTCTTCTATTAAGCCGTTGCATGTCTTTGAAATTACGAGAAGATGAAATGTTGAGGATAGCTTACACTTTCTCAGAATTAGTTTCAATTCCTCTCTCCGTTACTATGTACCCGAGGAACCACCCACTTTTCACCCTAAACAAACATTTAGCGGGGTTTAGTTTCAGTCCATTGACCCTCAAGGTAGCGAATGTCTCCTCCAAATCGGCAATCATGTCCTTCCCCTTCTCCGTCTTGACCAAGATGTCATCTACATATACTTTAATATTCCTTCCGATCTGGTGTTGGAACATCTTATCCTGTTAGTAGGAGCCCTAGAGCCAATTATGTGATGATTGACTAGAGGCATTATGTATCATATTCTATTATTAATAAAGACATGTTTGGTTATTATACTTACTTTGTTTTCTGTGCCGAATGACTAAGTATAATAATGTCCTTGTGTAGTAAGTTCCTATCTACATTATATCGATTGGTTGAATCGATAGTGAGATAATGTAGAGAACACTACACTAAATTATTCCTAGTCGAGCATTAATATTCAGGGACAATATTAATGCATGGAGACTAGCATGTAGGTCAACTGATGACTTGAGCTCACAAGTCATGGATATGTGATATCAAGTTGACACATGGGTATACATTGGAGAATGTGTACTGAATGACCCGTCATGAGAAAGTTTCATAGATTGCCAAATGAGTGTCATAGACTTTCTCATCTGACTATTGGTATGAATAGTCCTTAGACCTGAAGTCACCATGGTTCCCTACATAAGGAGTTATGTACTTTGGTATCGTCAAACGTTACCCGTAACAGGGTGGACTATAAAGGTGATCACTGGGTATGTAATAAATTATGCGGAGGGATGTGAGTGATGTAGATGGGATCTATCCCTCCCATATGACGGGAGTGATATCTGTGGGCCCCTTGATCGAGTAGGATTACTGAAACGCATGACCATGCTCAAATGAGTCAGTATGAGATATTGAGCTCATTTGTTTGAGTGAGTCTACTCGGGGATCAAGAAACACAAGATTGATTGAGGATGATACGGTCTATGCCTCATTGGTCAATCTAGATATCAAGGACAGAAGGACAAGGTCATACACTATCATAGTCACGGAGGATTAGTCAGATCTCGACTTTTCTTGTTACTTGGATAGCAGTGATGCATTGCTAGATGCTGCTCATTGCTTATGTGTCTAAGGTGTTAGACGCATTGCCAACGTCGCAAGAACCTATTGGGTCACACACAAAGGGCACAATGCTTCGGGAAATTCTATCGGCATGCCTGAGCCCGAGCCCGAGTTGGGGAACTCGGGAGTCCGATCCCGAGTTGGGGAACTCGGGAGTCCGAGCCCGAGTTGGGAACTCGGGAGGTCAGTTCGGGGGACTCGAGTTGGGAACTCGAGAGAGACCGAGTCGGAGCTCGGCGGGCCGAGTCGGAGCTCGGCGGGATGAGTCGGAGCTCGGCGGGTCGAGTCGGAGCTCGGCGGACCGAGTCGGAGCTCGGCGGATTGGGTCGGCACTCGACAGACTGGGTCGGAGCTCGGCGGATCGGGTCGGCACTCGAGCAAGAGGGACCTGGTGGTATCCTGATATGCATCCAACATTGAAATGAATTCACAACCGAAAGTCGAATCTATCAGCTGATCAATGCGAGACAAAGGGTAATAGTGTTTAGGGTAGGCTTTATTTAAGTCATGAAAGTTAATACAAACCCGCCATTTACCCCCGGGCTTAGGGACATACAACATTCGTGAGTCATGTCTGGAATAGGACTTCTCTAATGTGCTCGACCTTCAACAACTTCGCGAATTCCTCCCTGATTATCCGGTCATGCTTTGTAGCAAAGTGTCTTCGTCTCTCCTTTACTGGTCGGACTCCTAGAGTGATGTGCAATCGATGCGTGGCCAAAGCAGGAGAAACTCCCTGGATTTCTTCAGTGACCCATGCAAACACATCCTGATGATCCACTAAACAGCTGATCAGCCGACTTCTGAGTTTTGACCTAAGATCTGCCACGATTCTTGTGATTCCTCCAACCTGCAGGGGATGAATTTGTACCTCCTCACTCTCTACCTCTCGACACTCCTCTTTGGCTCCTTCCTCTGCCCAGGGAACGACCAGGTCGATTTACAAAGTTTCCTGGGTTCTCAGGTTCTTGCGAGACTCTGTTTGAACTTCCCTACTGTAGCATCCCCGGGAGGATAATTGGTCTCCTTTAACTTCGGCCACCTACTCTCCCATCGGAAATTTGATCTTTTGGCGATAGACTGAGACCACCGCTTGGAACAAGCTGAGCGCTAGTCTTCCCAAAATGACGTTGTACGATGATGGGACATCCACAATCATAAAAGGAATTCTTCTTGTTCTCTGTAAGGTATCATCCCTCAGCGACATGGACAATGTGATCTGTCCTATCGGCTGTACTCGGTAACCGGTGAAGCCGAAGAGTGGGGTGGAGACGGGGTGTAATTCATCTTCATCGATCTGCATCTGGTCTAATGCCGCCTTGTACGGGATGTTAACGGAGCTACATGTATCCACAAAAATACGCTTAACTTCATAATTAGCTATACGGACAAGCATTACCAGGGCATCCTCATGAGGGGCTTCAACATCTTCCAAATCGTCAGGTCCGAAGGAGATGACGGGGCCCTGACGCTTCTCCTTCTCCATCCCGATGGTGTAATTTTCTTACCTCCGGGTATGAGCTTTCCTTGTTCGATGTGAATCTTCTCCGGTCGGTCCTCCCGAGATCACTCCCACATGGCCCGAGGAAGGTCCTCGTGCTAGAGCTTTGCCTTTATTTGGATCTCTCTTCAGGGAGACAGACTGGTTGGGCACCATCTCCCGACTTCTTCCTTTCGAGGGCGACCGGGATCGGCGCCTGAATCTATCCTCTCCTAGCTGTCACGATGAGGAGAAGAGCTTCGGCGAGGAGACATTCGTCGATGCCCCACATTGTTCCATTTTTGGCGTGACTTAGCGTCTGCATCCTTGGATCTCCTCTTCCTCAGGGTGTAATACTCCTCTGTGGAGTGGATAATATTGCCATGAAAGTCGCAGTACTTCTTCGGCGGTTCGGGTTCTTCAGTGATTACCATCTCTACCACCTTCTTCTTGTTGTTCCAGTAATACTTCCCGATTCGAGGGTCCTTTGCTCGGGCAGGAGTGGGGAGTTCTTTCCTCTCAGATCGTACTGAGATTTGGACAGGGACTCCGACAGAATCTTTTCATCGGGCATACTATACCTCCTCCACATTAACATGTTTGATTGACCGCCCCAATAAATCATCGAAGCTGGCCGATGATTTCTTCACCAGCGATCGAAAGAAATCGTCCTCCCTGATTACCATATCTACCACCTTCTTCTTGTTGTTCCAGTAATCCTTCCCAATACGAGGGTCCTTTGCTCAGGTAGGAGTGGGGAGTTCTTTCTTCTCAGATCGTACCGAGATTTGGACAAGGACTCCGGCGGAATCTTTTCGTCGGGCATACTATACCTCCTCCACATTAACATTCTTGATTGACCGCCCCAATAAATCATCGAAGCTGGCCGATGGTTTCTTCACCTGCGATCGAAAGAAATCGTCCTCAGAGAGTCCTTGCGTGAAAGCGTTGATGAGGATCTTGGAGGTGACACTCAGAACATCCTACGCCACCCGATTGAACCGTTGGATATAATCCTTCAAGGGCTCCTTACCCTTCTGCTTTAGGGCAATCATGTTTAGTGTCATCTTTTGGTATCGACTGCTGCTGGCAAAATGATATAAGAAGATAGTTTTAAACTCCACAAAAGAGTTTATTGAGTTTTAAGGCAGCCTCTGAAACCATCTTTGGGCGGCTCCCGATAAGGGGTTCAGAAACACCCGACACTTCACACCATCAGTGTATTGGTGTAACATGACCACGTTTTCAAACTTGCAGATATGGTCTTCTGGATTCGTTTTCCCATCATAATCAGTAATTCCCAGATTGCGAAACTGCCTGGGCATGGGATCCGCGATGATGTCTTGGGTGAAAGCCGTAGACGGGGACTTCAAGATAACCTTGTTGGGGCAATCTATGGTCCGGAGTGACCATGTGTTTTGAGGTTTGGGCAAAGGGTTTAAGTTAGGTTCACCATTGTATTTGATATGTGTATTTGAGTGTGCAGGTTTGCAAGATACACGTAGACTTAGTTGGACGGCTCCGGGTCCGGTGAAGGATGGTGTGAGGAGACAAGCCATGGGCTTGTATGCATTCAAGGGATCGTGGACAAAGCAGGGACGATGAGCCGAGGGAAGCGGACTTTAAGGCATATGCAAAGGATGGCATGGGAGACAGGCCGTGGGCTTGCATGCATCCGAGGGACGAGAGCCAAAGTCGAAGAGGACTTGAAGGCAACAGGTCGAGGCTGCTGAATGGAGAGTCAACTAAGTCGTGAGGGGTCGAGTGCTGAGGGAATTGTACTCAGGAAGGAAATCATAGGGTTCGAGTGTTAAGAGAAATGTACTCAGGAATGGAAACCTTAAGTTTAGAAGTGGACCAGTCGACTGATCCAAGATCAGTCGACTGATGAAGACCACAGAAGGATCAGTCGACTGTTCCAGGATCAGTCGACTAATGAAGTCCACAGAAGGATCAGTCGACTAATCCTGGATCAGTCGACTAATGGCAGCTGAAATTCGAACGTTAGGTTGTAACGTTCGAATCAAAGTGGGTCCAGTGGACTGGCCTTGGACCAGTCGACTGGTAACGATCATTTTAGTATAGAACACTATTTAAAGGGACTCGATTTTGGCTGAGAGTTTTTGATGAAATTGACTTTGGTTAAAGGCCAATTAGTAGTCTAAGAGCTCAGGAAGGTGTTGCGGGTTGTGGCAAGGTTTCTCCACCCACAAGGAGTTACACGAGCTAGCTGGAGGTCTTCCGAGGAGTCATCCACCGACGGATTGGGATCGCCTACCTTACGGACAACCGTGGAGTAGGAGCTTCATCTCCGAACCACGTAAATTGGTTTGTCTTCTTATTTGTTAGTTTTAGTTTAATTGTATTTTCGCTTGCACACTAACAACGTGTAGGAAGAGAATCAAAAAGTAGCTATTCACCCCCCTCTAGCAAACGACAAGGTCCCAACAAGTGGTATCAGAGCAAGGGTCGCTCGTCTACGGACTAACCGCCGGGAGAGCAAATTGTGCTAGAGGAAGATGAATTCGGAAGGTACGCTTGGATGGGATATTCGGATCCCACCTCCATACGATCGAGATGACTTCGACTATTAGAGGAAGCGATTGGAGACCTGGTTCTAAATGGATTGGAATCATTGGACCACATTGGAAGTTCCATTTGAAGCTCCAACGGACAAGAAGGGAAAACGCCTTCGACCTCGGTATTGGACCAAGGATCAAACAGAGAAAGCGGAGGCGGATAATGAGGTAACTAGAATTGTATTAAATTTATTACCTCCATATATTGTGTCACATGTAGGAGAATACAAGAATGCGTATGAGCTATAGGAAAAAGTGATAGCTTTACATGAAAATTCGACACAAAGACAAGGAGAAGAAGAGCTCAAGGAAAAGGGGTTATTGGTCCAAGAGAAGGAGAAAGACCAATCGGAAGTTGAGTCAAGTTCAACATCCGAAGAAGAGGAGAAGGTAGAATCGTCCACATCTTCAAGTGAGGAAGAAATAAAAGAAGTTTCCACTTCAAGGATTAAGGGGGAGGAGAGACCATCCTCAATGTCGGAGCGAGAAGAAGCTTCCACCTCTATCAAAGCAAAGTCAAAGGATCATATAATTTGCTTTGGGTGCAATCAAAAGGGGCATTACAAGGACAAGTGTCTATTGGGTAAGAAAAAGGAGGTAAACCCTAAATCCAATTCAAATAATTTGAAAACTAACATGAGTTGTAGGGATGGAGCAAAGAAGGATAAGAAGCATATAATTTGCTTCACGTGTGGTGAGCATGGACACTACCACACCAAGTGCCCAAAGAAAGGAGAAATCAAGAAATTGGCGCACTTAAAGAAATTGGAAAAAAAGAGGAACTCAAGTCAAGGGGGAGCTTCAAAGTTAAAAGGGAAGGTGATCCCTTATTTGAAATTAAATTCAATTTCAAATTCTTATATGCTTGTTATGAATAATCATGGATTTAGGTATAATGATAGGAATAGGGTTAACAAGGTAGATAATTCTTGTAAATCATTACCCAAGGCTAGACCAAGAAAGACCCAAACTACCATGCCTAAGGGAAGGAAGGTGGTAAATGATCAAGGCACAAATTCCAAGAAGGGGAGACATATGCCTAGGAAGGTGGGTAAGTCTAGGAATGTCCAAGGTGAACATGTTGACTCTAGGGTTAGAGCTCTAGAGTTGGAAAATCAAATCTTAAGGGCAAGACTTGAAGAAATGGAGAAAACCCTAGATAGATTCACTAT
This sequence comes from Boesenbergia rotunda, assembly GCA_024364735.1. Classification (NCBI taxonomy): domain Eukaryota; kingdom Viridiplantae; phylum Streptophyta; class Magnoliopsida; order Zingiberales; family Zingiberaceae; genus Boesenbergia; species Boesenbergia rotunda. The sequence goes on from JAGFNQ010002780.1 coordinate 354,492, forward strand.
TGGATCTAAGGGTTTAGGTATGGGATTGGGGAGCTAAAAACCCAACAATGATAGATCGGGTCTAGGATACCGATCTAAGTTCTCCGATGCCAATGAAAAGAAATATGCTAGGGTAGCATATAACTATGGCAAGGAGGGGAAGTCCAAAAATGACAAGGGAATGTCATGTAAAAGCAAGAAGAAAGTCTTAGCTAAGGACAAGGGGTCCAAAGTTAAGAAAGTTAAGGTTGTATGCAAAGAGTTTTCAGAGGTACACCGGTGTGACCTAGTGTTTGTAGAGTCGCCTAGGGAGGTGGCTAAAGCCAAGAGCTCAAGGGAGAGCTCTAGAAACCAAGTTGGGACCCATGGTTTATGGATCTCGGGAGGATTTCTCCCGGAAGTCTAGATGGGTCATAAAATGTGCCAAAAGAGTTGGAGACAGATTTAAGTCTCAATCCTAGGGATTTGGCACATTGGAGGTAAGTTTCATGTGTGACAATATGACATTGGGGTCATATTGCATGAAAGTTGGTTTTTGATGAATAGATGTCACGTAAATCAATGCTGGGGATGCATTGTGATTTGGTATGGGAAGATACATCAAGAGGAGGTCAAAACTAGGACTTTAGGTCAAGATTCAATTGAACCATTTAGATAGTTTTGAGTTTTGTGTCAATCTTGGGATTGGTGATAGATACATTTTTAAATGAATTTTTTCCAAGTAGATACGGGTACCATAAATCTCTCCACAAAATTTGAGAATTTTTGGAGAATTATGAAATTTCTGGTGCATTTCTGAAAGTGGGTCAGAAATGCTGAAATGACTGAAATCAGACGTATCAGTCGATTGCCCCAGGGGGCAGTCGACTGATCTTTCTGTGGGATTGCAATTCGAAGGCACCAGTCAACTGGTAACTGTCTCAGTCGACTGATCCTTCTGGTTTCTGATTTCTAGGAGATTTTCAGAAAAAGAAGGTATCCTTCATTAATACAAAGGGGTAATATTGCTTGGAGCAATCCTTTTGATGTGTGGCAAAGGGGGAGAAGTGTTGGGTTTAAGTGGGAAACTAAACACGCCTTTGCAAGAAATCCTAGGTCAAGGGGGAGCTTAGGTAAAGGGGGAGCATTGTTGCTCATTTGGTGGCGTAAGGGGAATCTTGGAGAGGTTCTTAAAAAGCCTTTGTAAGTCCAATATAGGGGAGCCTTGGAGAGGTTCTTAAAAAGCTCATTTTGGTAAAAATCCTAAACTCTTGGGGAGGTTAGGTGTGAGGATGCCTTGTGATAGGATCCATGCATATTTGCTATTTGTTTTTTCTAACTTATACGTATTGCCAAACATCAAAAAAGGAGAAATTGTTGAGGCAATCTATGGTCTGGAGTGACCATGTGTTTTGATTTTTGGGCAAAGGGTTTAAGTTAGGTTCACCCTTATAGTTGATATGTGTATTTAAGTGTGCAGGTTTGCAGGATACACATGGACTTAGTTGAACGGCTCCGGGTCCGGTGAAGGATGGTGTGAGGAGACAAGCCGTGGCTTGTATGCATCCGAGGGACCGTGGACAAAGCACGGACGATGAGCCAAGAGAAGCGGACTTCGAGGCATACGCGAAGGATGACATGGGAGACAGGCCGTGGGCTTGCATGCATCCGAGGGACGAGAGCTAAAGTCGAAGAGGGCTTGAAGGCAACAGGTCAAGACTGCTGAATGGAGAGTCAACTGAGTCGTGAGGGGTCGAGTGCTGAGGGAATTATACTCTAGAAGGAAATCCTAGGATTCGAGTGCAGAGAGAAATGTACTCGGGAAGGGAAACCTTAGGTTTGGAAGTGGACCAGTCGACTGATCCAGGATCAGTCAACTGATGAAGTCCACAGAAGGATTAGTCGACTGATCTTGGATCAGTCGACTAATGGCAGCTAAAATTCGAACGTTAGGCTGTAACGTTCGAATCAAAGTGTGATCAGTCGACTGACCTTGGACCAGTCGACTGGTAACGGTCATTTCAGCATAGAGCACTATTTAAAGGGGCTCGATTTTGGCTGAGAGTTCTTGACGAAATTGGATTTGATTAAAGGTCAATTAGTAGTATAAGAGCTCAGAAAGGTGTTGCGGGTTGTGGCAAGCTTTCTCCACCCACAAGGAGCTACACAAGCTAGCCGGAGGTCTTCCGAGGAGTCATCCACTGACGGATTGAGATCGTTCACCTTACGGACAACCGTAGAGTATTTGCTTCATCTCCGAACCACGTAAATTGGTTTGTCTTCTTAGTTGTTAGTTTTAGATTAATTGTATTTCCGCTTACGCACTAACAACGTGTAGGAAGAGAATCGAAAAGTAGCTATTCACCCTCTCCCCCCTCTAGCAAACGACAAGGTCCCAACAAACCTTGGCAGGCTTGCCCTTCCCTTGCCCATCTTCATGTCGTAAAACGCCGGAGGTGGCAGAATGCGCCTTCTCCATTTCTCCTATAGAGTCTCACCTGTGCCCCGGGGCTATCATTGCCAGTGCTCCCAACGGTGAGACAGATCTTCAGTGTCGATTGTTTGAAGCAAACATCCTGGGGATCTCGACTTGCGTAGGAGCTGCCCTTTGAAAGGCGGCTTATTCGATCTGATGTTGCTCCAGTGCTCCTCTAACGGCATTGGCTACTAAGCGGTCCAACTATTCTCGCGTCAAAATGATGGGTTGCCCCTCTGGTTCCACCATCACAGTGTTCCCTATGGTCTTAGACTAGATTCTCACTTACGACGCCAAAAACTTGTTCCGAAAGTGAACGATGGGGATGACGAATCACCAAATCGCAGCCCATGATGATGATGACGGGGAGAAGATGTCGGTGCTTGCGAAATCAACACGAGTGTAAAGGGGATTCACCGGAAGAAGTTTCGGTGGAGCACTCTCCGACGCTCAAGTCAAAACTCCTTCTTTTAGGGAGGAAAACGAGGAACCAAAGTATTTGAATTCTAAAAGCTTACCCCCCCTTTACCTAGGTGCTGAAGCATCTTATATACCTGATATCTTTCCCCCACGTATCCCCACCTCCTCCTCCACGTTTCCTGGTCATCAATTATTTGACAGTTGCTCTCTTCTGGTAACGGCCACCGTGACTATTAAAGTCATCATTACCATGCGTTACAAGCAATAATTACCTGCTGAATTTCTTGTTCTAGAAGGAGGTGAGGGTACTTGATGCTTTGCTCTCCTATCTTCACGCTGCTCTTTGGGCTCCACTCTCCCAAGTCAGTCTCGGAGTCTTATCTCCCGGACTGACCTCGGGAACCTTCCTTCATTCTCCAGAGATAGTCTCGGGAGCTCGATCCCTCGGTTTGACCTCAGGGGCCTTCCTCCATTCTCTCTAGATAGTCTCGAGAGCTCGAGCTCCCGGTCTGACCTCGGATCACTAGCTTGGTGGGTCCTGCCACGTAGCTTTTCCGTGCCATATATCCCCCCTGATTACTCATCCCTATACCCACCTATAGTCATATTCAACCCTCCACTATAGAACCATCTATTTCGCTTCCCACCTCATTTGCGGACGGACAAATAATTGACTTAACCTAGTTTTGAAGAAAGCTAAGTTTTTATTTCCTTTCAAAATCTGTGTTCATCCTTTGACGAGTTTGAATCTTCACAAATGACAAACGCGTGAATTTGTCCATCCTTCTACTAGTGTGTATTATGTACCTTGTCGTTGGGTGTTTACGATCAAAGTATCTTTCTAATGATCAAATTGATGACTATAAAGCAAAGGGATACACACAAACATTTAATATCTTGAGCTAGCCCTCACAAGTACAACAACAATTCACATGTATCCATAGCCTAAGAATTCCCACCTAAACTAGGGGAGCACATAGAAGAAGAAGCTCTGGCTCTGGCGGTGCCTTGAATAGCAGGCCGACACAGACGAAGACAAAGCATTAAGACCTTTGCAGCATTGTCTTAATTGCCAGAGTAACGGCAAACCGATTTGATGGCTGCATCTGTTGCAGTACGGTTGTTGTTTTGTGTTTCGTGCTTATCTCATAGCCACTTGGTTTACTGGATTTTAGCGTGTTTGGTGACCTATGAGGAGCTTCTCAGGAGGTGCTGCTTATTGAATTCCTTCTGAACCAAGCTTAGAATAAGAGAGCCTGGCGTAAAATGTAGGTCTTAATGTCTGATAGACCATTAAATAACCAGTTAATTAGAATCTCACATCCAGCAGCTGATACACAATGAATTGAGGAACACAAGAATTTAGCATTACTTAAATATTTCAAATATATCTAGGAACTTACTTGTGAACAAGAGGCAAGTCGTTAAGATCCTTGCTCAAAGAGTCTGAATCGAAATTAACTACCATTTCTCAATTAAAATACAATTTGTATATTTAAACACTACAGCAACTTCGAGCCAGTATAAATAATTAAACAGTCTCAATGGTTTTGACTATTTTCCTATCATTGAGCTACAACATACACTACATTGAGTCAAAGAAAAAATTAACCAATTTATCAGTGTAAATAGCATATATCGTTACAGAGATATTATTAGTCGCAATAACAAAAAACCTAAACCATTACAACTGATATCACTTCAAATGTATCCATAGTCCAACAACTCCCATCTAAACGACGGGAAGACATAGAAAACCTCTGGCGGCGTCTTGAATAGAAGGCCCACACAGACACAGACTGCCGCGATACCGACCAGTGCAAGCATTAATGGTCTGTGCAGCATTGTCCTCGCCACAGAGTTCCGATAAACCAACTCACGACAGCACCGATTGCAATAAGGTGGTTGTTTTGTGTTCGACCAGCTGGCGCTCATCTCATAAGCACTTGGTTTACTGGGTTTTAGAGTGTTTACTAGCTTATAGGAAGCATCTCCAGAAATGTTGAGGATGACCTGACTCAGCTTGTGCTGCTTATCGATTTTCTTCTGAACCAAGGTAAGGTAGGAATGATGACCCCTTGAAATAGCATAGTCTTCAGGGGTGAATCCAGTGTTATCGCGGACATTCTTCCATGCCTTGATCCCCACCTGGCAACAGACACCGGATCAGGATAAGATTAACCACGAAATGGAGAAATACTTGTGTCTCAAATTATGAATACTTGAATTGAAAAACAAAATGAAAGCAAGTCTCTCTCTCTCTCTCTCTCTCTCTCTATGTTCAAGCATAAGTCACATGATTTTATGCCTAGGAAAGAGCTAGCTGGTCCGTGACTGCTGCAATGGCCAGTATAAAGAATGATTACGTAGCAGGAATAGAATAAGGAAAAAAGAATGATTAATCAGGTTGGATAACGTCGGTTAATCATTGGAGGAATAGAATAAGAGACTACCTGTCCAGGATCATTTGTAAGGGCATCCAATATACTTTCAGCAGCATCGCTGGAGGCAACAATATGTAGCGGAGTTATACCAGAGGGACCAAGGATGTCGGGTCTGAACAATAATTGGTCTGGATATGCTCTATCAGAAGTTTTATTTGAAGTATATCTCAATAGAGCTTCTACCAAAGTCTTGGACTTTCTTTGTACTGCCCTGTGAAGAAGATATTCATCCAAGACAAGCTCAATAGGTGATTTCCCATTTGCATTTATTGAACCATTAAATACGATATTCAGAAGCTTCTTCACAACGGCAGGCCACTCTCTATCCATAGCGAATGACATAAGCCACTGGAAGCGTGCTAATGTAAATAAATTTGCAGGGATTTTTGACTCGCAACAAATAGACATGTAATGGTTCCTCCGCAGAAGCCACCCAAGTTCGTTAATAAATTCCAGAGCTTGATTTCTAGCTCTCTCTTCATCTAATTGCTCAGGAAGTTGGCCATCTGAATAAACTATGTTAATTTCATTCTCCAGCATACAAATCTCAGAGCATACATCATCTTCTGCGACTATGAAGGGAAGGAACTCATCACTTACACCACAGTCTTCGAGCTAAAGGTCAAGAGAAAGCACTCCATGAGCACCATAAAAGTTAAATTGGCAATGGAAGTACCACAATATATGAAATTGAACATGATCAAACCTCAATAAATCCTCTCCCTGTCACATCAGGTAGCAAACAAGAAAAGCTAAGGCATTGAGACAGATCATTCTCTGCAACTCTATCAGTCTCCTTAGCAAGAGCTTGAATTCTTTCCTGTAGCAAGTATTTCCCATCAAAAGAACATAGCAACCTGAAAACGATTATACAATAGTTAAATGGTGGGACCATATGTTCACTAATTACCATACTATAGTAGACAATTGAATAAATTACAAAAAATATGATAAGGCAACAAGTGGACAAGAAGCTAAAGCAACATATACAAATACATGAAATTGGCAGAATTCCCCTCCAAGTACATTCAAAGGTATCAGATATAAATAAAACAGCTACCTAGATGTTGGTTGATCAACATTAAAGCACTTCACAGTAAACTTGACCCTCGTAGATTGAGGAACTGCAATAGGTGTGACAGACAAAATCTTGCAATGGTTGTTGGGTTGTCTGATATGCAGAGGTAAGTCTAGTACAACCTGACCTGAAGAAGAATTGAAAAAGCATGAAAATATTTTTGAATTGGTTTATAAAATCAAGTTATTCAAAGCCAGAAATATTGAAATGTGCAAATCGCAAGAATCCTAACATACCATTATATATGAAAACTGCATAGTTTTGTATCATTGAAAAAATCCAACCCATTCTCCATATTTTGTCGGCGGAGTTATGCAAAAGCTTTTTTAGGTTGGTGCTTAAATCATTGCAGAGCTGAGCATAGGCAGGATACGATGAATACACAGCAACAATCAAGTTTGGAATATTGTTGTCTGGTAACTTACCTGTACCCATGCAGACTCAGATTGGCGTAAATATATTGTTAGAATTAAACAGCCTGGTCTAATGTAGCTCTCCATGTCTGTTGGGCTATTGGATAACCAGTCAAGAATCTAAAATCGAGCAATTCAACACAATTAATTGAAGGCAATCATTTTGTATATGTATTTCAAACATATATAGAACCTACTTGTGCTCGCAAAACAAGAGGCAGATCATTAGGGTCTTTGCCAAAGAGTTTAAAAATGATCCTATCAGTCCGAAACTGCCATAAGATAAAAATAAATCATAATAAAAGTCAGTCCAAGTTAAACTTTTCAGAATTGAACGATCAGTCATAAGATATACTCACAGTATATTGAAATAATGGGAAAATGAACAGCAGTTAACTTTTTTACAAAAACCATAATTGATATTAAAACATATGACCTCTCCTGTGAGGACGATGAAAAAGGCTATTCAATTTAGCTTAACCCTGATCAGATTAGATTTGTTATACATCCAACCTATTACGGACTGGTCCTTAGAAGATATTATGATTTATAATTACGTTACAATTCATACCACCAGGCCCAAACAGCTGAATCATATCCATATGCACTTTTCGTAGTATCAATTAAGGGCAAAATGCACAGTATTTAAAAAACAAGTCACTGTCAAAGATTTCACCACCACTGAGTTCAAGCAAAAACCCTAATGAACAAAACCCTCCCTCTCCTAAATCATGTTCAATTTTTGGTCTTCCAAACTCCACTATCCATAAATTTTTAATCATAGGACTAACAATAAAAAAGCAGTAAGGGACTAACCAACACAAGCGTGGATTCTAACTTTTAATCTAACATGGCCTTTCCTTGAATACTTTATGCTACGTTTCAGAAAAATATTATTGACATTATTAATTCCATGAGGTGTTTCATCAAAGTCAATTGCATTCATTTTAGTTTAATCTTCCTGGATGGCATCAACTGACTTTCACAGAATGAAAAGAACACGCATATACTGACAAATAAGTTTGTGCCTTTTAGATGTGAAGCAACAAAGTATATACCTGAGCATCTCCATTGAAACTAGATTGAGATTGGTTGGATGTTGAATCTGAATTACCACTATTTTGAAGTGGACTTGACTGAAGATCCTGCGCCAACCACGAAGGGCAATCAGATGCCATCATGGTGTGTGGGAGAGTAGCCAGTTTCTGTCTTCCTTCTTCACATTCTCGTGTGTCAACATAAGTGTCATTCAAATCAAAATCCATTATTCTGACCTTATCCAATACAGGCTCTGTGATATTATAAATTTAACTAATATCAAACTGTTTCCTGGTAAGATGACAAGGTAAATGGGCACTGAATGTGAAATATGAGAAGAATCTGCAGACAAACCCTTACCTACAAAAGCTACCCTTCCGTTTGAATGAGTGGAATTTGTGGTTGCAACAGATGGTATATGATCAGTCTCTTTGAGATGATTCTCAGCAATGGCAGTGCGAGTTACGTTCGCTACTGAATTTAAGTGACTCACAGATTCATGAACAGAAACAATATTTAGTGCTGAAGTATTAACTGCTTTTGAGGATGTTCCTGCACCCATTTCAAACTTTTGTGGAACCTGAGATGACTGCAGAAGTTGTGAGAGGCTACTAGGATCGAAGGACTTGGCAAGCTTGGCAAGGCTCCCTAGCAAATGAGCCAAGAGCTCCACATTTTGGTTGTCAGCTGTCGAGCATATAATCAGTATCAGCAGAATATATGCAGATAATCATATAACATTTGTACATGGATCACATTGCACGTAAGGACTATATCCAAATGATGCTTTCAATGAGGAAAACAAATCATTAATATGCAAAACCCCATTAATTGACTGAATATGATGGATGCATAAATATAGTCTGACCTACCACGGAGGCAAGACATGTGAATCAAGTATATAGCTAATAAAAAATGATCACATTATTATGTACCTGCTACGAAATTCATTATGATTATAATTGTTTGGATGGAAAAACTGATGCGTTGTGTATGTGATATACCACATATCAAGGCTGCCTTAAATGCAATTACAAAGCTCTAAACACCAAATATCAGTGATGGTACCTAGAGTAGAATCTTAAAGGCTAACATACATATGCAAATGCAGTAGTATACAGGACAATTTGGGCAGAACTAGCATATACTGAAAATAGTAATGCAATGGAGACCAAAAATGTATAAACAATGATCAGAGACATTCTTATACTGTCGTTATCCTCCCTTTTTGTGTCATTTACACTAAAGTAGCTTGCATTTTAAATTTGAACAGGCATACAATCATTAACACTTAAGGACAAGTGGGCAACTCCTTCCAAAGAGTCATTTTGTTTCCCTAAGTGTTTCTGCCCAAGGAAACACGCATTAAATCTCATGGTTTACTAGAATGAGAATATCTTGAAGCATAGTCTGAGTCAGAAGCAAGATGCTGACCATGTTTAATAAAACAAACATAGATTATTGTCGAAACAAAATCTAATGAAATCTGAAATGCATCATGGGACATATGTTGTTAAGAGTTAAAATGATAACTTCAACACAGCATCACCCTCGTTAGTGAACACATGACAAACTGAAAACTACCTTTAACAAATTAATCTCTGACCTGTGTTACACATCTTACTATTACGCTTAAAAATTTAACATATTCAACTGGGTTAAACACATGTAAAGGTAAAATCAGCCATAGAAAATACAGTACATTATCTGCTGCATGACCAATAGGTAACAACTGATGAGAATGAAGATTGCTTCATCTTTGGGCGGTGTCAATATTTTGATGTTTCCCCCCTAATTCTTTCTAAAGGAAGGAGGAAAAACATCCACTATTCAGCATAAGCATAAACTACTCAGGCTGGCATAGTTATACTGTTCTCCGATATTAGTTATGCACTACTAAAATCATGTTTTGAATCTAACACAATATGGCCAACATGCTAGCTTGCAGGTACTGATCAAGCACCTATATCTAAAGGTAGAAGGATTTTGAAAGATAAATTCAAAGATGAGGTCAATAAAATAAATGATAGCAAGCACTACAAATGATAAATTAGCCAATCATCTAAGATATCAGCCTAGAACCATAAATGCGATGATTCCTTCTCGAGAGGTGTTGTTAACAAAGATGCTGATGTACTTGATCAAGAACTCTTTAACAGAACAAGTAAAAAAAAGGACAAAACGATAGATCATGTAACTTATCTAGGAGTCTGAAAAAGGTTCCACAAAAAAATTAATGCGGCTAAACATTACATTAAAAATCAAGTAAAATAAGATGTGCTTGGAGAAATTACACTGCAAATTTGACAGGATCCTGAGTAGACTTATCAATAAATAGCCAGAAGTCTGTTCATCAGTAGATGGATTCCCAGTTGCAATGGCATCAGGTTGTCTTTTCCTCCTACGCTTGTTGTGGCCAGCTAAGCGTCGTCGACAACTTCGTTTTCCTTCATCAAATTCCTCAAGAAGGTGAAACCTGGACATGAAATTATCACAAGAATAAGACACAAAGATAGCATTCAAAAGAAAAGATGTTCAAAAAATTAAAACCTGACAGGATATGTTAGAAAGATGAAACACTGTGAAATCAACCCACAGTTTTACATGTCAACTGAGACTGAAACCTATCCAGGCTGGAAGCCAAGTCAATACATCTCAAAGGCATGATAACCCATACAATTTTCCATGATATTTCATGTGGATTATCACAAGGGTTCTCACTATCAGCATGAGTGCTTGTTAAACAATTGGCCCATCATACAAAATGAGAAAAACTAACTAAATCAGAGTAATCCTACTCATTTAGAGGCGCACATTCTGAAAAACAGTAAACAACAAATTGGTCAAATTTACGCTCCTATTCACACATGTTAACCAATTACTTGTAGTTATTTGCTATATGCAGATGTAAATATGTAATAGAATGAACCAGCAGCAATTCCAATAACAGGTGAAGGGATAACAAAAAAAGTAATGACAAAATCAAAAGATCATTATTATCTTTAACACATTGTGTTTATCCCAATTGTCAAAGCATGGCTATGTGAACCTTATCTCATCATTGACTTCTAATCAAAGCAATAACGTTAGTATCATTCAAATTTAGTATGTCATTTTTATTTCTCCTTCTTGTACGCCTTACACTTTCCACTCTAGCAGATTCGATACTTCTAACTATAGAAAGTATTAGTGTTTGAGCATATATATATATCAAACTCAACCTATTTTCTCTTATTTTTCAACTACCCGAATTACATCTAATTGCTCTCTAATATTAATATATTTTATTTTATCTTTCCTAGTAATTTGACATATCCACCTTACCATTCTCATTTCTACTATAGCATCATTTTGTATATGTTTTTTTATGGCCCAACACTAACATCCATAAAGCGTGAAAGGTTATCCACTAAAACAAATATAAAAAAATGTGCTTACAATTGACCATTGATGTGACCTATAGCTGTAGGAAAATCATTAGTAAAGCATCTAGAAGTTCTAACACCAATAAGTGATAACAGAATTATGATACATATTCACATCAGTATAATTATAGATAATTTTATCTTCTCCATGATCTACTACAATAGTATTTTAAGGACTCTAACATAAGCTTTTCACAAATCAATAAAAATCCTATGACATCCTTCTTTTCTCTGTATTTTTCCAGTTGTATTATCAAATACCTAGCATTTTTGGTTGATTTTAAAAAATGATTGTGTCATCTCTTATTTTCCTCTCAACATTTCCCCAAATTTTTATAGTATAACTAATCAACTTGATACATTTAAATTTCTAACAACTTTCAATTACGTATAATTCATTTGTATAAATAGACACTACAAACTGTTCCTCCATTCTTATTTGAGCATCTTGTTAATAAAATTTCATTGAAAAATTAGTTAAATTAATTAAACCTTTACTAAACTCTACCAGACTACAGGTGGATATGTCAAGTTGATTAGTTACTCACACTAGCCCATAACAAAAAGAGAACCCCTTATTATTTTGCATCACATCCTAGTGTTGATATTATGGATCACTTTTAATTCACCTTCTAGCTAACTTTTGCATGTTGATGTACCTCACTGGTGAAGACTCCTAGCATAACTTACAAGTGATGGCCTAGGCCCAGTTAAAATTGAGATTCATGTTCACAGGTTTAGACAAATTTTGATGTTGGCTATCTACCCTTAATTCAACCCTCAATTTTTTTCATCCAGCTTAGGATTGATATTGGTGGATTTTGTCAAAAGCAAAGATAAAACTAGGTACACAAGAACATGAATATGTTGTTAGTAACAAACATGAATAGGTGAATCATTAAACCAAAGAAATTCAACAACATAATGAATTCTGAAAAATGACATCACAACAACATTGTCAGTTGTTTATGAACTACTTAAATTTATAGTGTAAATGCTATAATCTTATTACTCAATGTGAATTTAGAATCAACATTATAATGCATTTAGAGTTAGAGGCAACTCGATGCATGAATAGCGCATCCTAAGAACACTCAAGATCCTGTTGGGGCAATCGACCCAAGTATGATCGGGAGGATCATGGTTTTGATGTGTGTGCCAATATGATTAAGTTAGGCTGTTAAGTTGTTGTGATATGTGTGATTAAGTTGTGCAGGACTTGGTGAGTCACACATGGAGGACACATCCGAGGGACGAGAGTCGAGGGAAGAGGACTCCAAGGGCAAGCCGGGAAGTGGACTTCAAAGGGCACACGTGAAGGGTGGCATGGAGGCAAGCCGAGGGCTTGCGTGCGCATCCGAGGGACGATAGCCAATGGAAGAGGACTTCAAGGGGCAAGCCAAGGAGTGTACTTGAAGGCATACGTGAAGGAGAGTCTTCGGAGTGAGGAAGAGTGAAGTTGTAAGCTGGGCAGTCGACTGCCAGCGGGTAAATTCAAACCTCACAGAAAGATCAGTCAACTGGTCTTGGACCAGTCGATTGATCAGGTCAAAAACTAGCCGTTGAGACTAGCCGTTAGCTAGGTGTTTGGCTAGGACCAGTCGACCGCCCCTGGGGCAGTCGACTGGTGGCGAGCTAGATTGGTTGTTTAAACAGTCCTCTCCACTATTTAAGCTGTGGCTTAAGGCTAAGAGAAGATTAGCTCTTCATTGTAAGATCTTCTCTTTGTGTTCATCTTCCTCCTCAAACTCTAGAGTCATCTTGTAAGGAGGAAGAAAGGTTGTGAGAGGTTGTTCTCCACCGAGAAGGAGAAAGATTTAGCCGGAGTTTGCCGGGGCGTGATCCACCGAAGGATCAAGGGATCGTCCACCTCAAGGACACGCCGTGGAGTAGGAGCAAGGAATCTCCGAACCACGTAAAAGGTATCGCGTTAGCATTGTTGTGATTGATAAACTTCCGTGTGTGCTAACATTGTAGGGAGAGTCACGACTTAGGGTGACCGAGCTATTCAACCCCCCCCCCCCCCCCCTTTTAGCCGTGTCATCGATCCTAACAGATCCTACTCACACATGTTGAATGTTTCTACATATATGATACTTTATACCCAAAGAAACCTATGAGCTAAACTAATTTATTGTCATAGCTTCTTGTTGCACAATCCAAAATGTTGACAACAGCTTTGCCAATATAGTAGCTTCTCCCCAATGCCATACTAATAATGTATTCAATTTACCTTTGCAACATTAACATGTATGTTTCTACATGGATAGAATTCATCAGCTAAGTATCAGGCTTGCAGTAGAAGTTTATTCCAGTGGCTTCCTTTGAACTACTAACACAAATTATATCACCTGGTACTGTATCACTATGTATTAGAAATTTCGAGTTCTCAATTTTTTATTAGCCTAAGAAGTCTCAGGCGATGAAACTTCTCTTCTTCCATTCTATCTATAACAATTTTTTTTAAAAAAAATTGACTGTAGAACTCCATAAAACTTGGCCAATATGCTATATGCAGATATTTATACAATGGGCACATGAGATTTTGGAAGCATAAAGACCATTTCACTGAAAAAACATGTACTTTGCATCTAAAGTAAACTATGTATGGATTGAAGTGAATAAGCTAAACCAACCTACTACATTGCTGGCAGAAGCGTTGGATAACATTTCGGACAATTGCTGAGCTGGCCTTTGCATGCATCTCACAGACTTTGTGCCGTCTATGGTAGTCCTTTGTCTTGCTGAGGTCAGCATCACAGGCTTCAACTTGGCATGTTGGGTAATTAGAATTTTCCCCTTGTGTCTTGCTCTTCTTTCCCTTTTCCCCTTCTGTATTTTTTAGGGTGGATTCCACGGCTTCCAACATTGGGTAAGCATAGGCCCCTAGTTTTAAGCTGAGTGCTTCAACTCCAACGCAAGGTTCACTGTCTTCCACCACTTGAATCCTCTTCCGCTTCTCAGCTTCACTCTTCTCATTCACAAGGAATCCAAAATCAGTATATTCTGAGGAAGATGAGCTATTTGATCCGTTAGCTTGATCATGGCACTGATGACCGTTCCTGCAATCACTCGGAGCTGCATTTGTGGGATTTGCAACAAAGAGCTCACCATCCCATCTCCAGTCATTTAAGTTCCATTCCAAACTTTTCTTCCCTATTCTACTAATCAAATTAGAAGTGCCTGCGGCGAGAAAATGGTTTCCTTCACTTCCCAGACTGGCTTCCATCAAATCAGAAGCCACAATACAATTTGAATAGCCGAGTTTCAGTGACAACTACTTCAAACACCAAGATTCCAACAAGCCACTTAGAAGCCAGAGACGGAGAAAATACTAGCAGATGGAATTCCAAGCTTCAATGCTCCTCAAAAAAATCTAAAAAATACGCCCACACAGCCGTAAATTCAAGCAAGTAAAACCCACATACCAATAACGAAGTTCACAATAAAAGAAGGCAGAGTACTATAATTTTCACCGCACAAATCCTAGTTCACAGCCAAAGAACCTATTTCAGCATATCAACCATCATAAATCATCAAAAAGACACCCAATACTGAAACCAACCCTGCTATAGCGGTTGTCTCACAGTTCAGACGAAACGAAAACGCCACGATTAGACATGCCTCTGAACTACACAGCCATGAAAGAGAAAACCCGTAGACCCGCTCAAAATCTATACAAATCTAAACCATCCTACCAGCTCCACACCAATCACCGCTGATTTCTCGACAAAAAAAGATTAAAAGGGCAAAAATCAGAACAACGGAAAGATTGGAGGCAATTTCGAGAGAAAGAGCCTCTTTTCGGCTCATTTAGAGGTCGATCCTAGGAAACCCCCTTCATCTGGATCGAGATTCGCCTACATCGGCGGCGAAAATTGTGAAATCCCAAATGGTGCCGACGAAGGGAGAAGCGACAGTGTGCGTGGAAGAAGAATTGGTCAATTAGGCGAGGGAAAAGGCATTATCCGACTACACGATCCATCGTTTCACCCGAATTATTGGCACGTAGGGCCCTTATGTATCCCACAAAACGTGACCCACGTCATCAAAGACAAAATTGGGTTGAAAATTCAAGCATACATATATAATCCTTAAGATTTAGGACGGTGGGTCCCGATGTCACGGACTCTGGCGCGGATTGGCCAGTTTCCTCAGTCGTTGGATTGTGTACGAGGAAGATCCTGAGCGTTAATATCTACGCCGACAATTGTAGCTTGGGTTCGGCCATGGCGTCGGAGACACGCTTCGTTGCAACCGACTCGATGGAGGGGGAAGCAACCCCTAAAAACTTCCGACGCTTCAGTGGAAATCGCGCTTATTATTCCTCGATTTAGGGGGCTTTTCGCCAGTGATTTCAGATGGCGGCGCGTTCGAATAGGGAACGTCCAGCTGTGCGACATCCTGCTTCGATCCCTTCGGCCCGCTCGATATCATCAGCTTCCGTTCCCCACCAACTCCATCTTCTTTCTTGATTCGGCTAGGTCTTCCTGTATCTATTGAATGAACCTCGCCATATGGATGCGAAACCATGTTCAGAATAGAGCTGCAGATAGTCTCTAATATAATCGCCAGTGAGTACGTTGAGAGAGAAGTCGTCGAGGATTCTCGATGTGTGTTTGTTGAGGAGAAAGTTGTTGGTGGTGCTTGCTGATTGCTTTCCAGAAACACCTGAATGAGCCCAAGGTGATTTGTCTGGCGTCCTGCATTGATCATTTTTTGCTGCATCGGTACTGCATCAACTCATGTTTCTTTGCTATCCCGCTTTGATAATTTTTTTACTACGCGACAGTTGTGTTTATCCAAGGAAGTTTGATATTTTTATTTTTACAACATGCTGAAGCTGCAACATTGAGCGGAGTGCACTAGACAAACTAGTTATAACCTTGATCCTAATGCTGTGTTGATTGTGTTGACACACAGTAGATGTATCTCTGAGATCTAACAATGCTATCCCACGACGGCCAACATTATGCATCCAGATTAAGTAGTTAGTTTAGCCTGAAGTTCCAGTTTCTACTTCCATGAGCATTGATGAATCTGTTTACAGGGATGAACATGCATCTACCAAAGCTAGTCCTTGAGTCTCAATTGTGCTCAGAATTATTTGCACATTTTGTGCTTATGAGTTAAGAATGCCTCTGCAATGGATGTTTTCAGTCAACTGACATTGCCGAGAGCATTTTGCATGTACTGGAATTCTTGTGGTGAAATGTTTTGTAGTTTTGCAGTATCTACATTTGAAATGAAATTTACAGTGTGTTGTTTAGCAAAAAACTGTTTTCACAGAAAATATTTTCTGAAGTTTCTAGTTTGGCTTTGTGGGAAATCATGCTACGAAAAGTTTTTCCTTGGTCAATGGAAAAATGGACATTTTGGGAAAATACTTTCAGCTTGTTTCTAACCGAAGTTGTTTCTCCATTCCATCCACAACTCTCCCATGCGAGTAACACCTCCACTTGTCACTCATTTGCTCCTCTTCCACACAGACAACACCCTCTTACTCTTGTCATTGCTAATTGAGACCAAGCCACCATTGCCTATTGCCTATCAAGCCCATTGCCCATCACCTATCCTTGTGTAGAAGGAATTAGTATTCATGTGTGATCTATAAAAGATAGGGATCCCGGGCCAGCTTACGTGTAGCCTGGCTCGGTAGCCTGGCGCCTTGTTAGAAGAAGAGGGGTTTATGGGCCCTATGGGCTTTTCAAATATAGGGCCCGGGTCGGCAATTCGGCCCAGTCCATTCGAAGACGATGGGCCATGGGCCCTGCGGGATAACGATAACCGAGGCTAAGAGGGCTGGAAACCCTGAAGGCCTCCGAGTTCAGGGAATCCTGGGTCGGGAGAATTCGGAGAAGCCCGAGTCAAATAAGTTTCGGCTCACTGCATCTCAAGTTTTAACGCTCCCGGGTCAAGGGAGTCTTAACTCAAACTAAAGTATCCTGAAGTCATAAGCAAATCTGATTCCGTACCACTCGGCTCGGTCTCTCCAGTCGGATGCGTGGTGGCCCACTCTCCCTGAGCGCAGCCCGACCAATGGCCTGAATTCTCTCCTTCGCATAAGTCATAAGCGAACCAGCTCCACCATCATTCGACTCGGTGTTCCTAGTCGGACGCGTGGCGGCCCACGCTCCCTGGGCGCGCCCCAAGCCAAAGAAGTCTTTACTCAAGTGTCACTGAATCACAAGATCCCTGAGTTAGGAGCACCCCGAGCCAGCAGAATACTCGGTCATTGACCATACCATCTCCGGGTCAGCCAAGTTCGGACGTTCATCCCGAACCATGCGCACTATGACTCGGGAAGCATATCTTCGCTCGGGACGCCTTCCTTAATTCGGGAAGCATAGTCGCTCTCGGTAACCGTGGATACTCTGAGCCCCCAGTCGGCTCCCACACTCCGAGTCCCCAGTCGGCTCCCACACTCTGAGCCCCTGGTCGGCTCCCATACTCCAGGCCCTCAGTCGGCCCCATCTCTATATGCCCTCAGTCGACATTTAGTCGCTAAGCAGCACTAGCACTTAAGGGTTTGTCGTGATCCTTAAGAACAACCATTCCCTGACATCCGACTCGCAGAAGCTGTACGGGGTCAGCGCAGGTCAAGTACCATTCTGGTCCGAATCGCGAGTATCTCGCTGACGCCATGATCCCCCTGCCATACTCTGTCCCCCCGTACTACGACCACATACGCTGGTGTCAAGCCGAGCGGCACCCAACGGCGCTCGCCTTTAAGCTGACATCGCCCTTTTCCCTATTTCGTATGCGACGCATTACCCTGCCACCTCTAGGTATCCTTACCTTGTCCTCGCTACGAGACAAAAGGTGGCAGGCGGGCAGAAGCTGTCAGCTCCCCCGGCTATATAAGCCTCTCCACTCCACATACCCCAGGTACGCACAAGAATAGTGTTTTAATACTGTTCTATTGCCTTCTTGCTTTTCCACCAGAGACTGACTTGACCGTCAGAGTGCCTTGCCGGAGACTTTTCCCGACGGGTTCTAACGGTCCTTGTCTTGCAGATTAAGAGTTAGCATTGGCGGCTCGCGGCGGCCTTCGCAGTTTGTGATCTTCGGGAGACCATCTCACGCTTGGGGACTCCACCTCGCTTCGCGACAGGATCAGATAGGGATGTTTGACAATGGAACATCGAATAGCAACAGTGACAAATTGCCAATGATAGGGGCAACAAAGTCATTGGTTGCAATTCTAGGCAAATCGCCACTCAAATCTTGGACAAGCTCAGGAAGAAAGAGGAGAAACGAGAGCGATGAAATTTTGTTCCTTGTCTTATGTGCCAAGCAAGAAAAGATAATCAATTTTTTTATAAAAGTTTGCCTAAAAATATTTTAGACAACCATAATTTTTTGACTCTTATTATAGTATTTCTTGTTGTAAATTTTTTGTTATGATAATTTAGTTATGTATTTCTCTAACATTAACCATTCTGAGGGGTATATATTAGCATATCTAAGCTATACCACTCTTAGGGGTATATTTTTAAACTTTATCTTAAGTTCTCTATGCACATTACATTTTTAGAGAAACAAGGTATACAAGGAACAAATGACAAGTAGGAAGATTATCACTTGAATTAGGTAGGATAAACACAGAATTATATAAAATGTAGTAGTTTACTCTAGACAGTACAATCATAGCCCTGTATGAGCAACATGTGATATTTGTTTCCTCTACATCTTTCATTATTTTAAGGGTCTAGTTTAGTTAATCTAATTCTTTTTTGGGGCTTATGCAACATAGGAGTCTCTATGGAAATTCTGTGGTGACTGCTCGCAATAGCAGTGCTTACAAGAATCCCATGATTGTCTTGTGCCAGCAATTCTATTTTTGTACTTCATCTTCAGTTCTTCACATGTTTGAATATTATTTAATTGATTGGTTCTTGTTACTGTATATAAATTCTAGTAATTTCTTAAAATGCATGGCTCATGTTATAGTGGTTCATGATTAGATGATATGTTGGTGGCTTTGCATATTTGGTCTAGATACATAATACTAGGAGCTCCAGCGGTTCATTCTGGAAGATGAATGGTTTGGAGGACATTTGGCATACGTGTAGGTGATTGTTTATGTGAATTTTAAAATAGGGACCAGTATAAATCTTCTGTTCATGTGAGCTGAAATTGAAAATTTGAGCTTAGTTTAATGGACTGACCTACTGATAAAGCCAGGACCCAATGTTTACAATAGAATTGCTGAATAGGTTAAGCCGACGATTTTGGGTCCGAGTTTTATATCATGAACTGGAATCATATTGACTCGTAAATTGTAAGATTCAGATAAAAAAATTTAAAAATATGTGTTAAAAATAATGTTACTTCATTTAGAATAGTTTCTGTATCTATAATATATAAAATAATATTATATTATATTTAATAACATACTAATAGATGAAATAGTTTGATGTTGGTTCATAACAAAAATATAATAAATTATATAAGGTTATATATTCCATTGATGATAATGTACAAATTCTTATTTATTTCATTTCATTAATAATTAAAATGAAAAGAGAAATAGAAACCTCCTCGTCAAATATTTTTGACATAGAAATTGTCATCAGACAATTTAGACATGTCACATCTTCAGAGTCACTGTCAATTTTAACTTTATTGTTATTCTATGTATGTATGCTTGGGTTCAAATTCTCTGTTCTAAGCAGATTTTCTCTACTTGTTTAATGGACTTCATAATCATATTTCTTTTGTAAGCTCTGCAGTCTGCGAGATGAAGCTGTTGTTTAGAAGTTTTGAATGTGTGATCAAATGATGGGTGAGTTTTCAACACGAGCATCTGTATAGTTTTATCCTGTTCAACAGAATTTTTCATGTCCATAAATACAGCAGCTTATGTCTGGTATATAATAGGATGATTGCACTATTCGTGTTTGATATACTTTGGAATTTCAAAATGTTAGTATACACTAATCATAGTCAGTGTATGAGATAGATGGGACATATTTTTGCACAGTACATTCAATATATCATTGAACATATCTAGATTCTATCTGCCCTGTTTGGAGCAATCTAAAACACATCTTCATGCTGTCTTTATCATTGTCAAAAATCTAGGCCGTCTCGTCTTGTGCCGCCAGTGGTCCAGGTGCGCTTTGTTTCCTTCTTCCTCTCTTTTATCTGTAACGATAAACTTCAGATACTATCAGGTTTAACAATCAATCTGTGTTCAGTAGATGTTATCACGAAAAGGAGTTCAATAATAATGAAATAGACGCCAAAGAAACTATCATTATAAACAGTGTTGCACTTAGGTGAATGAAGAGAGGAAGAGACCAGCTAGCTAGGGGAGAGCCAGGGAAGAGGCAGTGCATGGAAAGAGCAGCAACATAGGATTTGTCGATGACCCCGTCCCATGCTCTGCCTCGTCCCCGTCTTGCCCTCGTCCTCCCCTCTCCCAACTCACTTGCATGAACTTACCTTCTCTTCTTCATCCTGGTTGCACTCGACTGTGATATTGTAATTGTTGTTGGTCTCTCTGATGGTGTTATGTACTACAAAGAGATCAGGAATTGGATATATTTATCAAGGCTTGTGGTACTGCATTGTCTTGCTGATTTGGTAAGCTCTGGTACTGCAACTGGAATTTGAAGTACATATTGATTCTTGATGAGCGTTCCATTCCATCGGTACAACGAGAACAACTGTACTGCAAATTTTTTGTTGTACTATTCTGGTCTACGCTTTCTTGCCTGCGGTGTCGTTGGATTATATTCGCCTCAGTTTTCAATTTGGCCGTTGAGACAAGGGAAATTCCATGTGTCACATTAAAAAAAAAAATAAAGACAAGTTGTTTGTAGCCCCAAATTGAACGATTTTGAATGTGCAAGGAGACTAATGTCGAGTGAAATTCTAGAATGTCGGTGGTTGGTGAAAGTTAGTTTCGTCCGCCCGCGCATAACGTGTTTTTTTTATAAATTTTTGATTATATCAATTAAATTTTATTTTTAAAATTTAATAATTGAATTATAATATTAATTATAAAAAAAATCAAATTGAACTAGTGATTTTTTAATCATAAGACGATAATTTTATCATTATGCTAAAATTCTCCTTCGAATTGATTGAATTGAACTTATTAAAATATCTTTTTTCAGCCAATTGAACCAATCAATTTTACTATTAAAATTGAGCCAATCAAACTAATAAAAAATTAATTAATTCTCTCAATAATTGAATTAATTGATTTTTTAAAAATAAAAAAATTAAGGCTTTTTGATACAAATTCAATTGGTTTGATAAAAAAAAATTACTATTTCTTTTTTTTATTTAATAATAAACATAATCGACCAGTTTAGTCGATAAAATTTGTAATCAATTGAACGATCTAACAGATAATTTTTTTTAAAAAAAAAGAACTTTTGAATTGACTAATGGAATTTCTAAATTAATTAGATTTGATCACTTATTTGGATTAAATCAAAATTTTGTTCGCCCCAAGCATTGAGTGATGTTTGCAAAACCAAGAGCAAACTTTGCTCAAGTGCAACTTAACCAACAGCACACTTTACTCAAGTGCAACTTGGTATTTAAAATTAAGGCCTCAAGAGACAATTAATCCACAAATGAAAACTTCAACTTCTTTATCTTTATCTATTAGAACACTTGAAGCCAACTCAAATACTTAGAACACTTCTTTATCTATTATGATCTAGCTATGTCACTTCCAATTATGTGACACCTGAACTCACTACTCAGTCCCATTTGAAGTGCACTGGACAACCACCTGATTCAAACAAAAACAGAAACACAAATCATATCCAAGAGTAGAAGCTACTTCTTTGTTCATCTTCCAAGCTACTTCATTGTTTACAAACAATGTTTACACAAAGTTCACTAATAAAATTCTTATCAGCATATTAAATAATTTTTTTAAAAAAAATGAACAAATAAATTTACATTGAGAGCTTGATAGCTAGCATCTACTAAGCAGCTCATTAAAAAAAAATAAAATCAAATTTAAATAATCATTCCACAGCTTGATTCATTTTAAACTCTTAAACTCTGTTTAACTTAAATTAATTAGCTTATCAAATAAGTCTCAATATCATATATCTTCGCTAGACTTGGCTCTCGTTTACCGTCCTAATTGCTTTGTGCAGCAAAGAGAGCAGGGCGTTGGCGTGGCGCATGCACGGCTATAAATAACACCAAATCTACCAGCTCCCAGCTGCTCGTCACTCATCTCGCTTTACGAACAGGCTCTTTCTCTTTCACGCAGGTATCTAACCATTCCATTATGAGTTGGGCATTTTTCATTTTTTTTCGTTTCCTTCTTCGCTACTGAATCGTGGCGTAGTAAATGCAACGATCCATCATTTTTTTCTCTTTCACTCGCGTGGGGAATGCACTGAAACAGAGAGGGAAAACTCAGCGAGATTAAGTCTTCAGATAGTCCCTGTGCAACCTCTCAGTTATGCAGATACTCACACCCTCACGAGTATAATCGAGTTAGTACTCGGAAACAATAAATTCCTTCGACTTAAAAAGAAGTCATTCGACATCATAATTTATCTCCCGTGGAAGGACGCATTATTTTACTTGGAAGGTATGGTTGCTGGATTAAGTGAGCACCAAACTTGTTTGGTTTTATATGTTGCATTCATTCTTCGGCAATTTATTGGATTGGATAGGTAGATTTTAGTAATACTCTAAATGTATATATATATTTTATATTTATCAAATAACCTAGTCATTTTTTACTGTCCCCAGCAATCGACTACCTCATAATTTATCAATTGACTACTCTGTTATCTCATTATGTGATAGGACTTTTAAACTATTTTAAGACTATATGTAAAACTATAAAATTGACGATCTTTGTAACTATCCTAAGTTTCTTTCTCGCTTAGCATGGAGCCACAGAGACAATTACTGACATGAATAAGTAATATTTATGGCTGCCACTGAACCTGAACTTCCACTCGTTTGATCTAATCTATTGCAGTCCTGTTTGCGTCTACTCTCTTCCTCATGGATATAATCTCGAATATATACTCCACAGCTACAGCTTTGAGGTAGCACTACAGCTTTGTCCAAGCAAAGCTATGAAGCAAGAGCTCGCTGTTCCACATGCAGCCAGAACCAGGGTGGTCTCGAGAGTGAAGAACTCTCCGAGAACAGATACAGCTAATGGGGCCTCTACAGGGTTGAAGGCGAGACCGAAATCTACTTCTTTGGATTCACGCAGCACAAAATTGGCTGAGAGATCTCTTCAGTCCCCAAGAGTCAGTGGCAAGACTAAGGAATTGGAGAGCAAATTTTGTGAGAGTGAGAGATTGGTGAGGGAGTTGCAGAAGGAAGTGACACGATTGAAGACTGAGATAGAGAAGTTGCAGGCGAGGAATGATGAGTTGGAGTCACAGAACAGGAAGCTGGAGCAAGATCTTCATGCAGCTGAAGCAACGATCAAGAGGATGGAGAAGATTGATCAGGTATGCAACTTGATGAACAAATTTGTCTTCTTTATGAGGGATCAAACAATTTAAGTTTTTTAACATCAAGAATGAGCTTTTGATTTAAGGAATGATCAAACCAAATGACTTGATTATAGGTGGGATTGGATGGCAAATCTAAGTTTAGAGATTTGCTGGAACTTGTTCGGGAAAAGCAGAACAATCCTACACAAAGGGAGGTTAAATTAGGAAACAGTATCTGCAAGAACCAGCCTTTGGCAATGGGACGTGCCACCCAAGCAGTAGAAGTTCAACCAAATGCAATGATTAAGATCTCTGTTCCAACTTTGACATCTTCCAAAGGTGCTTCCCATGGTCCACCACCACCACCACCACCACCACCACCACCTCCTCCACCTCACAATGTTTCAGGAAGAGCAACAGTGAGCAAGGCTTCTTCTGTTCTAGTCCAACTATACCATTCACTGACAAAGCAAGAGGGAAAGCAAGGTTCGACAAGCAATGGGGGTGGTTCTCCCAACACTATCTCTAGTATCGTGCATAGTGGCATTGTTGGAGAACTTCAACATCGATCAGCTCATCTAGTAGCGGTAGATCCTATTGCTTCATTCAAAAATCACAAAAGTTTTATTCTTCATGTAATGTTGATCTTCTCGGGCAGATTAAAGCAGACGTGGAAACAAAAGGGCAGCTCATCAAGCATCTTATAGAGAAGGTGCAATTGTCATCTTTCACTAGTATGGAAGATGTCCTAACCTTTGTTGATTGGCTTGATGGAGAGCTCTCCACCTTGGTGAGGCTTGTAATGGATATAGTCCTTGTCAGATTCTGTGATCCAAATTTGTCAATGTTCTTAAACCATAAAATTGGACCATGCATCACATGTTTCTTGTATTTACTCTTGTGGTGTCTCTATGATCTACCGAGGAGCAGGTTGATGAGAGAGCTGTGCTGAAGCATTTTGATTGGCCCGAGAATAGAGCAGATGCATTGCGTGAAGCTGCTGTGGAGTTTCGTGATCTAAAACAACTCGAAGCTCAAGTTTGTTCATTGAAGGATGATGCCTCCTTACCATGTGAGGCAACACTAAAGAAGATTTCAAACTTACTGGACAAGTAAGCAGTAACTCATGATCAATTTCTCATACTGCTTTCATTTCCGATATTTTCTTTCTATTTTCTAACAACTAGTACTCGTGCTGTTGTCCATGATGATGCAAGGTTGGAGCGCGGCGTCGATCGATTGATCAAGTTGAGGAATGCAAATATGATGTTATACAAGGAGTGCAAAATTCCGACTGATTGGTTGCTAGATTGTGGTATGGTTAGCAAGGTACAGGTCTGATCTTTTTTCTTTCGAAGAAAGGATAGAGAATTCCCCACCAATACAATTAAAAAACTATTCATTTACAATTGCAGATGAAGCAAATCTCTGTGAAGCTTGCAAGACTCTACTTGAGTAGAGTGTCAATGGAGCTCGAACTGTTTCAGCCCTCCGAAAGGCAATCGACACAAGAGGCACTTCTCTTTCAGGGGGTGAAATTTGCTTACAGGGCTCACCAGGCAAGTAGATGCTTCCAAACTACTAGTAATTCCATGGATCAACTGACATCAAATCTTACTAATATAGTTCTCGATTTCACTGCAGTTTGCCGGAGGGCTCGACTCAGAGCTGATGATCACCATTGAGGAGTTGAAGAAGAAGGTTGAATCACAGAAGCTCCGACAGAATCAATAGAAAGCTGGTACAATACTGGAACTAGGCTAAAACTTTTCAGTTTGATGCCGTTTATTTAATCAGATTCTGAAAGGAGATCAACCAAAGTTAACATGGTGGTTTTTGTTGGAAGAATAGCTATGGACATTGAGGACCATAGGCAGGTTCAGAATGAATAACAAAAGAAGAAAAATGAAATGATTAGATTACTTTCTTTTGACTCAAAGTGAACTTATGCACGAACACTTCATTAATCATAAACACGTTGGATAATTGCCTTGTTTATACCAAGAAGGAATGGCTAAAACCGAAGGAAGTTACTTGATTTGTTCTTGCCACAAGATACAGACATAATAAACACAATAACTTTGATGATTACACCAACATTCATCATTAATAACAGAGAGAAGGCTAAAGGCGCATGACTCCTCCTGTCCCTCTTTGGGGAAGCTACTCCAAAGCTCGTACTGGACTTTGCTAAAAGATGAAAAACTACTCCTACTCCATGCTCGTTGGCACCAACCACTCGATTCCTGCTCGAAAGAAAACTATCCAACAAAGGCTTCGAGATGGTCCATCATGGTGGTCTTCATGATCCATCAATGCCGACAAGAACATTGACCACGAATCCTTAATGGAATCTGCAGGCTGCCACTGTCCTGTTGCGAGATCTTGTTTCTTTCTTTTGCATGAATCAGGAAGGGTGGTATCTGTGTCACTGTCTGCTGCATGATCCCGGAAATGGAAGCCCTTGGCAGGTAGCGGCCATGCCGCCATGGTCAAGTCCTCCTCATTTAAAGCTCTCTGTTTTCTGCCTATGCGGTGGCACCTATTTCACATGGCAGCCATTTATGAGGCCACACAAAAACAGCTCAGAATCGTCTGGCGGTAGCATGCTCGAGCTTTCGTCCCCACAAGGAAAGTGAAAGAAACCAAATCATTGATCTCACTGCTCGCTTTGCCAATCTGCCTCGAACTGAAATCGATTCGACCGGAGTAACGATCGAACTGGCTAATCCAGTAGTTCCAAAAAAAAAAAGGAAAAGAAGGGATAGATCAAGTAAATTGCAGAGAATAAGTGGAGTGGCAATTGTTAATAAGACATTGGATCCACTTTGCTGCAACAAAGAAGAGAAGTTGTCCTTTTATTTTCTGTCCTTTTTCTTGTCCCCATCTTTGTGGACCTTCCTTCCTTCCTTGCATTCTTTTTTAACACATTCATATTTCACTTTTTCCAACGCTCAAGCTTTCTTTAAACTTTGGAACCTCATTTGATGTAGACTCATGATGGGAGGATTTATTAATGGAATTGGAAGTTCAATTCTTTCTTTTGTTTTTGTTGTCCTATAAGCTGCTAGAAAGTCGGGTCTAATTTAATCTAACATAAACAGTTAAGGTTTAAAGTAAAGATATAGTATTCTGCTATAGAAGACGGTCAACTCATAAAAACATATAATCATATCGAATTTATTATACATAGTTTTATCTTAAATGATAAAAAGATTATTTTCACAATTTAAAATCAAGTCAAATCATACAATAATTTTAATGTGTAGAATGAAAATAGAATCGAAAAAGAAATCTATTAGGAAAAAAAATTAATGACAATGTATAGAGAAAGATTCTTGTTATTCTTGCTTTCTTAAGAAAGAAAAGAAAATACATTTTTAAATGGATTATACAAAGCATAAAAAATAAATTGCTTATTCTATTTGAAAAAAAAATCCTAATTTTAATTAAAAAATTGTGGTAAAACTTGTACATTTGTATTTTAGTATTTTATTGAACCGCTTAAGTAAAATTCAATATTACTCATTTTATATATCTAGGGAGTGTTTAGAAGAGCTTTTACTTTTTAAAAAGTGATTCTTATAGAGATTATCTCGAAGTCAGTGAGAAGCTAAAACATGAAATATTTGAAGATAGAAGCCTAAAGCTGATACAAGGTAAAATTTAAGTGTTTAGTGAATAATTATTTTCAAGCTTAATTTTTAGTTAAATGATAACAATATCCTTAAACTGTATAAATTAATTTTTTTCAATTATCTAAATATAATTTTGATACACCATCCATAATATTTTATATATTTATTATTATATTTTGAATATTATATCAAAATTAATTTTTTAAATAATATATATATTTAAAAAAATAAAATTTATAAAAATATAAAAAAATGACAAAAATTATATAAATTTATAAAAATATGTATAAAAAATTATAAAAATATAAATTATATAAAATATAAAATTTTATTTAAAAGTGTGGTGGCAATTATGTAAAATGATAAATATTATTTAAATGTTAACTTTTAATTCTGGACCATAAGCAAAAAAGCAGAAGCAGAAAAAAGTATCAAATTCCTGCTTCCAACTTTTGAGTAAAAGTTGTAAAAGTTAAAGCAGAATTTGACATTCGCAAACACTCAAAAATGCTTCTGTGTAGCTAGAATCTAAAAAGCAACTATCAGAAGCTCTCCTAAACACTGCCTTAGTTAGATATATAAAACTTAGATAATCTAAGTTTTGAAGTTCTAAAAACATGTAGCATTTTTTCATTATACTCCTCTCTTCTTTCCATATTCAAATTTTTTCTTTCCACATTGAATATTTTCTCACTATTTAAAATTTTCTATTTATAATTTATAGTGTCAAATTCAGATATGAAGGTATAGATATATTAAGAAAACTTCTAGGAATGTATTGATTTTGATTTGAAGTAATTCAGAGTTCTCTAGGCCCATTAATATGTTATGGATAAAAATGACATGTGACTTATACTATTCAAAATTTTAAAATTTGAATTTTTTTGAAGCAAGGGAGTTTTAGGAACTCATTGATGATATTATTATTAAGAGTCATTGTCTTAGGCCTTATAATAAGTTTGTGATAAATTTTATCAAGTCTTAGCAAATTAAAAATTCAATACTCTCAATTTACGCTATCGAATTAGATCTGAGGGCATTGATACATTGAGGAGACTTACAAAAATACTTCGGTTTTTATTTGAAGTGATTCGAAATTTTCTAGATCCATCAATCAATTTTATCTATGAATTATTTAATGATAGCAATAACTTAATTGAAGAAGGGGCAAAATATAGTAGTGGAAAACAACTATACTCTTTATTAAGGATGTACTAAACTTAATTAAACTATATGTTATACATGCCTTCCGTGGGAAATTTTCATCGGGTCGGATCGGTCACCCGAGGTTCGATATTATCCAACCTCATTAATCATTTTTTTCTTTATATAGCTATAGGAATAAAAATTAATCATAAAATAATGCTTCTAGATTTAACCCCGGCTCGGGCATACATTTATTCAAAGCATATCCATAAAATATGGATCTATTCTATCTTTATCTTTAACTTGATGTAATTAATACAATAAAATCTCCCTTAAACCAAGTCACAAAGGTTAGCCATCCAAATCGCCTTCTTCAACTTGAGAAAAGTCTCTAACTTCATTGGCTTTATAAAGATATCTGCAATTTGATATTCATCGGGACAATACTCGATGTTGATTTGTTTTTCTGCAACCCACTCTTTGATTTTGTGATATTTGATATCCATATGCTTGTTAGGACCATGAAAGGTTGGATTCTTGGATAATACAATTGTTGACTTGTTATCAAAGAAAACTGTTGTTGGGCCATTTTGTTTGTGTGGTAGATACTCTAAAATTTTGCTTAGCCAAATTGCTTGCGTAGAATAATTTGTTGCTGCAATATATTCTATTTCTATTGTTGAAAGTGCTACCAGCTGCTATTTTTTAGAAGACCAAGAAAATATAACTAAACCTAGATGGAAAGCATATCCTGATGTACTCTTTCTTGTCTCAACATCTCCGACCCAATCACTATCTATATATCCAACAAGTCCACAATTTTATTAGTAAAATAAAAAAATCCATCATTAATTGTACATTTGACATATTTTAGAATTCGTTTTGCTACAACCCAAAATGACTCATTTGGTTTGTTCATAAACCTGCTAAGTATTCCAACTCTAAAAGAAATATTTGACCTTGTAGCAACTAAATATCTTAGACTCTCAATCAAACTTTTATAAGTTCTAACATCCATGCTCTCATCAATTCCATCATTGGACAACTTCATCTTTTCAATCATAGGAGTAAAAACTAGCTTAGAGCACTCTTTTCTAAACTTTTTCAAAATACCATATGCATATTTCTTTTGTAAGACAAAAATGTTATTATGCACTTGAATAACTTCAAGTCCTAGGAAATAACTCATTAAGCTCATATTCGTCATTTCAAATTTACTACTAAGGTCTCCTTGATTTCGTGATTAACTTTAAGTTATTTTTGATGAAAATCATATCATCAACATAAAATCATACTATGAGTATATCACCAGATTCAATATATTTAACATACAAAGCATACTTATAAAGACATCTCAAAAAATCATTTTCAACAAAGTAAGAATCAATACAACTATATCATGCTCTCGGTGCTTGTTTTAAACTATATAGAGATTTCTTCAACCTATAAACCTTATTCTCTTCCCCTTTCTTCACATATCCTATAGGTTGTTCAAATATATTTCTTCTTCCAAGAAGTCAGTTAGAAAAGGAGATTTCACATCCATTTGATATAGTTTTCAATTATTTTAAGTAGTAAGTGAAATAAGTATGCATACTGTATCAAGTCTATTTACATAAGCAAAAATTTCAAAATAATCAATACCTACTTTTACTTGTAACCAACCAGCATTGCTTTAAAATGATTGATTTCACCATTTGACTTATACTTGGTCTTGTAAACCCACATTACTCCAATTCATTCTTTTCTTGGAGGTAATTCAGTCAATTCCTAAATACCATTTGTTTCAATGGCATGAATTTCCTCATCCATTACCGGTAGCCAATGAGTTTTTATAGCAGCATCCTCAAAAGATATAGGATCACAATATAAAAAAGAGCAAACTGAATACTTTATTCATCAGACGGGTTATTAATTATCATTACTTAATACAAGTGAATCAGTAATTAGAGCTTGCATTGTGATCTCCTAGTTGATGATTTAGATTATGCAAAAGACTAAACATTATCTTGAATAGGCTACTCATCCAAAAGGTCATTGGGAATACCAAGAACAATAATTGACTTTTCTTTTTCGATAGATCAACTCCAACTATCATTTTTATCAAAAATCATATCACAACTTATAATAACTTTCTTAGTTTCAGGATTATATAACTTATAAACCTTTAATGTATCACTATAACCAATAAAAATACACTTCTCACTTTTATCAATGAGTTTCTTTCTCAATTGATCTGGTGTATGTGCATATGCCAAACAACACATAAATAACACAAGATATAGCTTTTGCCCATAAATGCTTAAGCAGATTTTTTATTTCAACATACATCTTACCATGTTCATAACAGTTCTATTTTTTCTCTCAGTCATCCCATTTTGTTGTGGAGTGAATCTAGCTATCATTTGATGTTAAATACCATGCTTCTCTAAAACATCTTCACAAATAATATATTTTGTATCTCTATCCGTTTTTAAGATTTTGATTTCAAGCCAACTTTATTTTTCAACAAATGACTTAAACTGCTTGAAAATATCACATGCTTCTTACTTTTGACATAAAAGATAAACTCAAGTTTTTCGACTCATACCATCAATAAAAGTAATAAAATCCTTATTATCTCCAAGTGATGGAACTTTCATTGTACACAAATCTGAATAAACAAGTTCTAACTGTTTCGTGACTCTCCATGACTTTTCTACAGGAAAATGTTATCTATGCTTCTTCCCAATTAAATAAGTCTTACAATTATGATTAAGTTTCACAATATCAAGCAACTCAAAAATAAGTTTTTTTCTTGCTAAATAATTTAACCGTGAAAAATGAAAGTTACCAAAACGTATATGTCATAATTTATTATCATCCAAAATCTCATAATTAAAACAAATAAGAAATTTTTGTTGAAGTTTCAAAGGAAATAATCGATTTGAAAACATCTTTATATTTGCTATCAACTTTCCTTTTCCATCTGTGTTGGTACAACACCCCTGAATAATATATATTTAATAACCCTTTTTTGATTATTGTCCCATACTTAATAAATTTTGGTGAAATTCAAGAATATAAAAATTTTGGGAACCATCTTTCAACTTAATATAAATTTTATTTTTTTCCAAAATTGATACTTTTGTCTTATTTCCAAAAGTAACCTATGACTAAATTGATTCATCTAACTTTGAGAATAACTCTTTTCTTCCACACATATAATTATTACATCTAGTATTAAAAAAAACATACATTCTCATCTGCGTAAAATGTTACTAATCAAAAATAAAGTTTTGATCTCATTAAAGTTCTCACCATAATTTCCAACAATGTTTGTCTGATTGCCATGATTATTGAATTTTTTATATCTGCAATATGCAATCTCGTGCCCATATTTTGTACAATTATAGCAGTGAAACTGAAACTTATCTTTCTTGATATTATCTCCACATCTTCCTTGATTTGAGTAATTACGTCCTCTTCCTCTATATCCTCTATTGAAACTTATCTATTTATCTATTGAATTCTCCTTAGCCCTCGTGGCTATGGTGCAGCGATAAGGTCACTAGTCGTTAACCCAAGCATCCGTGGTTCGATCCCCAACTACGGCGCATTTTGCAGGAATTTTTCCTCCAAATGGGGCACGAACCCTGGGACGCTGGGCTTCTAGACTGGCCACCGTGAGCGATTTCCGATTTACCCTGATGACCGGTGGGAAACTTCCGTGGGGTCGGGCTGGTCACCCCAGGTTCAATTTGTCTGCTACCTAGTTCATCATTTTTTTTCCTATTGAATTCTCCTCCTCTTTGACTAGAATCAGATTAAGAGTAATCTGACTCTTTAAAGCTTCTTCATTTGCAAGTGTTTTCGTCTTTGTTTTGATCCTATCAATATGACTTTTATCATAGCTTTCAATTATGTAATTGTCAGCAGTTAATATCATGTGATTTTTGAATAGGGGTTATCACATGATCATACTTTAATGGTATAATTCGAAGAACTTTCTCAACTACAACATTAACTCCAATTTTATCTTTATATAATCTCATTTTAATGACAAGACCAATAAGACATGAAAAATATTACTCAACTGTTTCTGTAGAGGTCATCTCACATCGATCGTATAACTTTCGTAGCAACTGCAACTTTGATTTTTTTTTTTTGGTTTAATCAATTCCTTTGTACAACAATTTTAAGAAAACCTACCTCTCCTTTACCATTTTGGCATTTCCTATCATACCAAAAATTGAATAATCTATTCATTGATGAATTTGTCCCAGTGCGAGTTGATCTCGACATTGAAAATTTGCATGGGCTCCTAAAAGACCTAAATCAATATAATTCCAAAGTTTTTGATCTTTCAAATGTGTAGATATCATTATCCGCCAATAATATAATTGAGTTTTCCATCTAATTTGGGATGGACCAAATAACATTAAACTTATATGTCATATTTTACTACTAAAAAAATAATTCAGGTTAGAAGGTTACCAACTTTGATACTAATCTGATTG
This sequence comes from Boesenbergia rotunda, assembly GCA_024364735.1. Classification (NCBI taxonomy): domain Eukaryota; kingdom Viridiplantae; phylum Streptophyta; class Magnoliopsida; order Zingiberales; family Zingiberaceae; genus Boesenbergia; species Boesenbergia rotunda. The sequence goes on from JAGFNQ010002780.1 coordinate 387,476, forward strand.
CAATAATTTAATTGAAAAAGGGATAAAATATAGTAGTGGAAAACAACTGTGCTCTTTATTGATAATGTATTAAACTTAATTAAACCATATGTTATATAACATTAGAAATGCATCCGCGGTTCGATCCCTAACTATAGCGTATTTTACAAGAATTTTTTTTCCAAATGGGGCGTGAACCCTGGGACGTGAAACCTGGGACGCTGGGCTTGTAGACCGCCCGCCGTGAGCACTTCTTGATTTATCCTAGCATCGGTGGGAAACTTTCGTGGGGTCGGATCGGTCGTCCGAGGTTGGAAAAACCTTGTTAATGATTTTTTTTTCTTTATATATCAGTAGGATATTTTTTTTTCCCCTAGGGCGTGAAGTCCCGAGGGCATAGCGCAGACGATGGGCGTATAATATTTTTGGTGTAACAGTCAAGAGTCGATCCCTTAGGAATTGACTACCTGCATTTTCTATCCCACCATACACCTCCTGTCTATGTACTTGAATTTTTCTCCCTCCATACCCGTGGTACCTACTATACGGCCACCAAAATAATGGATTTACCTTTATATAATAGTTTCAATGAAAATCGATCATAAAATAATGCTTCTAGATTTAACCCAATCATATATATATTCAAAGTCTCTACATTAAATAGAGATGTATTCTATATTAATCTTTGATTTGATTTAAAAATATAATATTTTAAATCAAAATTAATATATTCTGCAAGCCTCTTTAATATATTTATGTAGTTACAGCTGAATTTGATAGCCTCCTTAATATATATATACTCTTACATCTAAATTCGATAATGTAAATTAAGAATAATAATAGTATTAAAAATATAAAATAATCATTTTAGCGATTCTTTCATGATGATCTCATATATTTTGAAAGTAAATAAATTATGAAAAGTATTTTAACTAGTATAGCGATTTTTAATCAAAAAATTAAATATTCAATGAGATATTTTTAATAAAGCTAAATGAAATAATTATAAATTAAAGCCTCATAATAAAAAAATAAATTTTAAATAAAATAAATATTTAAGTATATATAAATTGTATTTGCAATTTCAAATAGATAAATTAAAGAAATAATTACAAACTAAACTAAAGCTAGTTGTCAAAACCTCTCGACATCCAAAGTCTAATAAATCAAAGCCTTCCTTTGGGAGCTAAATTATAGACAAGATAGACAAAAGATACCCTTCCTTCCATGACATCGATCGATTGACAGAGACATGGGCATCAACGTCTTCTCAACCACCCTGTTCTTCACGGTCACGGGCGTTCCCTATTCCGCCGTGGAAATGGAATCCCAGGAGCCAAAGCACGACCAGTCGTCCTCTACAAACTGCTGACCCTTTCACTTCTCTTTCTCTCTTTCCTCTGTTCTGTTTGCCTGCCCGCTTCCCTTTCCCCCCTGTTTTTGCGGTTCCACTTGGAAGCCTCAACGGGCCTCGCCTGCCTCTCGCCACCACCTCCTGTTGCTGCATGCGTCGTCTAGCAGTATCAGAATGCCCAATCAGCTTCCGAGCAGTCAGTGGATTGATTGATTCGAGTTGATTCCCTCGAGCTTTCCGCCCTCCGTGACTCTATTACCAACCTGGTCTGCGCCAATTCCCAGTGGAAAGAGAGCTGAGGAAGACAAAAGGTGGAAGACAAGGACTTCCCTAGTGTGTCATTATTTTTTTGTTCCTTCGTTCTTTCTTCCAATTTCTGTGCCTTTAGGTTGGTGTTCATGCTCCACTTCCACTTCGTGTTGAAGGTGCTTCTATTTGATTTCCTCTTGGTGTCTGTGAAGATCAGTGCTTGGCCTTATGAAGACGAGTGCTGTGAGTACTTCTCTTTCCCTTGCTTTGCTCTGGGAACTATTTTCGTCAGTTGTTGAGTTTTATTTCCTTTGCTGCAACTTAATGGCCAGATCTTCCTGATCTGCGTTCTGAAAGATGAGATTTTTCCCCCTCCTTCTTACCTTCAACTAATTATATTCTCTTATCGAGGAATAATTCTTCTTTTCTGTAGATCAGATCCATCCCTTATCTGGATTTCTTATACAAAAAGGTTAACTGAAGCTTACAGATTAACATTTTTTTTTAGTTTTAGGATTGCCTGATCCCCATTGCTGTTCCTTGATATGATTTAAGAATTTATCTATCTTCTTTATCGTAAACTATCTATTTTCTTGTTTCTGGAAACTCTGATGAAAAATCCAAGTTGAATTAAACCTGCTTACAACTACAGCATGCAGAACACACCATATCATATCTGTAAATTGCAATATGACTAGGGTTTGTGTAGTTGATTTTCCCAAGCAACTCTTGAATTCTCCTAGTAGCTAATTGGATCATATAGGCCTTAGTGGATTACTAATTGCATCCAAGTCGACTTTTCTTTAAAAAAAATTGGACATTAATTGACCTATGAAACTTTCATTCAGGTATTAAGAATTCTGCTGGTTCTTGCAACTGTTGGCCAGTTCTCATGGACTGCAATGGCCAGTTCATACTGCAAGGAGATGGGATCGAGCACTTATAGGCCTCACAGTGTCACCGTGACGGAGTTCGGTGCCGTAGGCGATGGTGTCACACTAAACACCAAAGCATTTCAGAATGCTATCTTCTACCTCCATTCATTTGCTGATAAGGGTGGGGCGCAGCTATTTGTGCCTGCTGGGAAGTGGCTGACGGGGAGTTTTAGTCTCATCAGCCATCTGACTCTCTCACTGGACAAGGATGCCGTAATAATCGGGTCCAAGGTGAGCTAAACCTTCTGCAAAGATGTGTTTACAGAAATTAAGTGTAATCAGCCAAATTCTCATGCAAAGTCGTTTATGCCTTTGTGTGACATTGTGCATTCTGTTTTGGAATTAATTAACCCAAATTGCCTTTCAACAGGACCCTGTTGATTGGCCGATCATTGATCCATTGCCATCATATGGCCGTGGTAGGGAGTTACCAGGTGCGAGGCATCAGAGCCTCATTCATGGATCTAACTTGACTGATGTGATTATAACAGGTGAGCATACTTTAAGAATGAAGTTTGCCCCTATCACAAACTATTACATTGTATAGTTTACTGAAATTTCACCATTGTTAGAAAAAATTGAGCTGATTTAAGCATGAACTTGCTGCAGGCGGCAATGGAACTGTTAATGGCCAAGGCAGTGTTTGGTGGGAGTGGTTCAGGAACAACACACTTGACTACACGCGGCCGCATCTGATAGAACTGATGTATTCAACTGGAGTGGTCATCTCAAATCTTACTTTCGTTGATTCGCCATTTTGGGCCATCCACCCTGTGTATTGCAGGTTTGTCTCTCCTATAATTTGAATTGTTTCTCTTGTTAGCTCTTTCGGTCGATGCACGAGTGGAGGTTTACATCATAGGGGAGACTTGAGACTATTTTTACTGGATTAACAGCCAAGTTCTCATCCAGAATGTCACAATCCTCGCGCCATCAGATTCACCAAACACTGATGGGATAGATCCTGGTAAACTGAAAAGCCTATGACTTGAAAGTTTGCTTTTGTATCAGTTTGAAGTATAATGCTGATAATAGTCTATTTAGGCTACTTACTATATTTAATAATTCAGATTCATCTAATAATGTCTGCATTGAGGACTGTTACATCAACACCGGCGATGATCTCATTGTCATCAAAAGTGGATGGGATGAGTATGGCATTGCCTTTGCTCGCCCAAGTTCCAACATCAGCATTCGACACATCGTTGGCGCAGCTCATTCTGGTGCTGGCATTGCTATTGGCAGTGAGATGTCTGGTGGCATTTCAAATGTTCAGGTAGATGGCATCTCTCTCTTTGACTCCCTGTATGGCATCAGAATAAAAACATCCCCTGGGCGCGGTGGATATGTCAAGTACATTCGCATCTCCAACGTCGTCATGAGCAGCGTTAAGACGGCCATCGGTATAACGGGACAATATGGAGAGCACCCGGATGACAATTATGACCCAAACACTCTTCCAACTATTGACATGGTCACCATAGAAGACATTGAAGGAACAGATATTAATGTTGCTGGCTTCTTGCAGGGTATTCAAGGGGCTAACTTTAGCAACATTTGCTTATCAAATGTGCACCTCTTTGTCAACTCAAAATCTCCATGGAACTGTTCTTACATTGAAGGCTTTTCTAACTCGGTTTCTCCAGAATCATGCGAAGCACTCAAAAATCCCTATCAAGCATCACTTTGTTACACAACTGAGCATTCAGAGCATTGCAATCTGGTGCAAATTCTTTGAATTCAGTAAACAATCTAAACCGCAATCTGCAACAGGATGTTCAGTTATTTAGGAGTCTGATACAAAAGAGATTGTTTTGTTGATGGACCAACATATTTGTGTGTAGCCTTCAGCTGAGATTGGTAGTGTCTTTAGATTGAAATAAGTTGAAAGTGCAGGTAGGTCTTCTTGCCCGAGTGAAGGTCACGGCCTGTTTTGATTTTATGATTATATACTAGTGAAGGAGTGATGTAAAATATGGCAATTTTTTCACACGTTTCTTAGTTTGTCTGGCCAAAATTTGGAAAGGTGAGGCTCAAATGTTCATTATGGCTGGCTTTGTTTAATGTTTCTAATAACAACAATTTAACTGACTGGGTCATTGCAAGAAAGATCAAAATTCTACTGATGAAATTTGAAGTGTTTCAGAATTTACTCTTATCTTACTGTGTAGTAAAAGAGCTATGGATCTTTCACTGGTAAAGGCTTACAATAAAGCAACATCACCAAAACACTAGAAATAAATGAAAGTTCATCCACTTGAATATCAATTGATTAACAGAAGACAATCAGTATTCATATTCACAAAGTCTGTTGATTATTTTGCATACAGAATGGCCATTCAGAAAACAATGTAGCAGAAATATTTAATACATCTGAAACTTTTCCTTGGTCTTCTCGAATACTTGTTCAGCAATCACGGCGCCACAGCCATCAGCTTGCTTGATCTCCAGATGAGCTTTCTGGTAGAATCCGGTGCCTCTCAGAGCATCAGCAATGAAATCATCAAATCCTATAGCTATAGCAGCTTCTGCTTTTGCTCCATAGACCAGCCTCTACATTTGGTTGAAGCAAAACCAGCTGAGCAAAAAAATTTACAGGATTTAAAAGTTCAAAAGAAAATACAAGACCAAGGACCACCTTAATTCGCGAAAGGTGAATTGCTCCAAAGCACATCGGACAAGGCTCACAGGAAGCATAGATCTCACAATCTGAAAGTTCAATCTTCCCAAGCTTTTTGCAGGCCTGAAATAATAACAGACCATGTGAAAACCCACCTTAAAAGTTTTTGGTGATTCACCGATGCTTGTTTGATTAAATCAATAGATGAATTCTTATTTCCAAGGTTATTTCAAATTACTTGGCAATTGAGATCTAATTTATACATAAAGGGTACAATGAGCAAGCACTCCAGAAAGATTCCATTCAGCACTGAAAGAGTATGGTATTGTCACAACACATAATCGGGCATAGCTGAGAGAACTATCCATTAACTAGACTGACACAAAATGCTTAAGCCCAAGTTCAAAGTAATTCACTCATCTATGCCTATATGCCTTATTTGTCTAACATTCTTCAAACGGGACTGAACTAATAACTTATAATCTCAACCATCCGTATAGATGAAGTCCAAGTCTAGTGGCACTTCGTCACTTAGGCAGCCTTTGGCTATAGCTTACTATGCCATGCCAGGATTAACTTTGCTTAGGTAACAATTGCTAACCAACATAAACTAGAGAATTAACCATTGACGTGTGAGACCCGACCACTGGACCAAAATATTTAAACTCAAGTTAGTAGTAGCTCACCCATATATGCTTAGACAATAATTCACCATATAGAACTAAACTAAGGTGTGGAAATGACTTTACTATAATCATAACTAAAAAGCAATTTCACAAGTTCATTTATTAAATTTATTTGTATGTGTATATCATGCAGACAATGTGTCCACCTATCGAGTATTTCTTTTGAAAATTTATTTTAGACTTTTTTTTAGTTGGCATCAGGTATTCATTTCTTTGAATCACCTAATACTGGGACGACTAGCCTGGCCCCAAGGAAGTTTCCCACCGGTCATCGGGTAAATTGGGAGGCATTTGTGCTGGTCTATTCAAACGGCCCACTTTCTCTTGCCCGCTATCCATTAGAGGGAAAATTTTCTGCAATTTACCGCAGCTAAGTCTCAACACTGAGATTCCTAGGATCCGCACTTGGAGGTCTAACCACTGCACCGTAGTCCTGGGGGCAAAGATGGTTGCACTATTTTGAATATCTGAGTGATGCAAAAGACATTTGTATTTTGTAAATGTGCATGGGTTAAGACTAAATTTGACACTTGCAAGGTATAAAAGACATCTTTACCTCATGCAAAGAGACTACAACCTAAATCGGTAATTCTTTCATGCCAACATGAGAACATTCCTCCACCATTTTCTACGTTAAAAGAGAATTGTACTTAATCAGAAAGAATGATTTGACATTGCACATTGTGGGTTGGGTGGCGTAACTAGGGTTACAAGACTCAACTATCAGAAATGTCAACATATGATTAAGCTGTAAAACAGTGAGCAGAAAAGGGAAAAAGTAGATAGGTCAATTACAACACAAACCTAAACCTTAATTGTGAAGTAAGATGGTTAGTGATGGAAGGCAGTTGTAACACACTATGTACTTATCAACATCAAGGTATTGTCTGCTTTAACTGTGCTCCACACTGAGCATGTATAACTATGGAGTTTTTATGAACTCAGCTAATTCCACCAAAAGGCATCTTGTTGTTGAGAGTACACACTTAAGTTATTCATGGCATTTTACTCCAGCGGCTCAATCACACTTTCTCAGCTTCAGAGTGTGTTTCAGTTCATTCTTGTCCCAGTAACCTAGAAGACAACTAGAAACCACACCTTGTCTGAGCTCATTGCCTTGACGATCACTCTTTGCCCTCCTCAAATAAGGTCACAATAAGCCCAAATGAGCATGCTTAATACTGAGCATGCTTAATTATGGAGTTCTTATATGAAACTCAACTAATTCCACCAAAAGGCACCTTGTTGTTAAGAGTATGCACATAAGCTATGCAAGGCATTTTACTCCAGTTATACATTTTCTACTTCAGTATGTGTTTCAGTTCATTCCTGCCCCTAGTTTCCTATAATCTTGCCAGGAGCATACCTCATCCGAGCTTGTTGCCTTGGCAATTGACTCCCCACCCTCATCAGATTGGGTTGCAACAACACAAGTATGATTTGTTCAAGAAAATTAGTTATAGTGAAAATTAAGAGACATATAGGCATCGTTGGCTTTTTTGCAAGGTCCTATGTTTAGATAAAGAGCATCTGCTAATCTAACAAAATAGAATGCAATGGATAAATGATGATATAAAAATAATACTATAAGGAGGTTACTTCAAATTATAACAAAGAAATTAAATTGGTGTTTTATTTTGTTTCTACAATTTGTGTACCATTTGAGATACTCCAATGCTTACTATCTCAAAGGAACTACATAGACTGCCAAAAGTTGATCAGCTATGTAACCTGCCTCAATGATGAGATGGAAGAAAAACTCAAATGTATTTCTTTTGCTAAAGATGTCATTCAAGGAAGAAGGATGATCTGCTGACTAAAAATAACTTCCAAAAACTCAATCAAACATCTAGCAAGGTTCATTAGCCCTTAATGAAAAACCAAGTTCTGACCTATTTGTATTAACCTAAGAAAGACCTACTGTTTTTCATCACTAGAAACATGTAGATTGCATATCATTTAGAACACAGTGAGTAATATATGCCAACATAACAATTCAAAGTCTAACTTAGCAGCTGAGAGAATCATACATAGTAGCATGCCAACATAACCAAATTGAACAAAAGCAAAATACTAGGAATTGTTCAGTGTTTGTGGGTGTTTGATAATGTTGACACTTTTGTTGTACTATTTAGATATCCTAATGAGCAGCTTCTCATACGAAATACAAGCTAAGAATTGGATAGCATATACCTGAATATGCGACTCAGCTTTGCCAAGGATGCAAAAGTAGTTTGAAGAATTAGTAAACAGTTTAAACCATCTAATATTCTTACCTCTCTTATTGCAGTGACCTCGGCATGAGCAGTAGGATCTGTGTGCTTCAGCACCATGTTATGACAACCTACCACTACCTCATCATTACAAACAACAACTGCACCAAAAGGGCCACCATCACCACATTCGACTCCATGATATGCCTCTTCAACAGCTTTTGATAAAAACTTATGATCTCTATCTTGGACAACTGCTTGAAATAACACCATAATACACAAAAAAGAATGGGGTGAGAAGAAAAGATTCATAAAAAAGACAACGGAAACAAACAACAACAACCAAGCTTTATCCTACTATGTGAGGTCGACTATATGAATCATTCTACGTCATTGAGTTATATCCCCTACTATATCATCATCTATACCTAAATACATTTTATCTTATTTTATTGTTGCTAACCAAGTCTTTTTTTGGTCTTCCTCTTTCTCATTTGATGTACGCATTTGAAAAAGGCAACGGAAAGAAAGTGAAAAATAACATGCTGCTAACTAAGATCTTTTCTTGTATATTATGTATCATATGACCAAAAGAAGAAATACAAAATAATATAAACATGTGTGATGTGCAGTAAATTATAAATCTAAACTAATATAAAATATTGAAAATGTTAAATCAAAATCTGATAATATATAAAAATAACATACTAATTTATCTAGAAAGTATTTATATGATCATTGAAAATCCTTCCATATGATCATTTATGAGCAAGTTTGATAAAAACAATCACTTTTTTCACCTATGACCATTTACACAAATATAAATGCAAACTTTTTAGCTAGGAGAAACTTGTATCCTTCTTCCATTCTCCTGTTCTACAAACTCTCTTGTGTTCTCATCTATATATTGTCACCATGACCTCCATGTTTATCTTCTTTTTTTGTGCTGAATAAAGCATTTTTTTATCTGAGAGTGTTTTTTCACAAAAAAAAAACTGCTAATCCAACATTTGTGCTTTAATAAACCTCCTTTAAAAACAATGTAAGAACAAAAAAACATTAAATATTTTTAATTTGGCCATTAAAAGTAAAATTTACATTTGACCATAAAAATAATAAGCTTTAAACAATGGATGAAATGTGATACTTTTTTGTTGTCAGAAAGTGACATTGGTTGAATACCCCTCGATCTCGACTCCTACCAACATTGACATATTGCCCTATCCCACCTTCATGGATCTCAAAGCCCTCTGTTGCAATGATCCTCATCCTCCCGCCTTCGCCTCCTGTTGTCGTATCATATTCTTCCTCATCGTATGGCAGTAATGGTTGAACGGCCCCACCCTTGTCACATTCAATGCCTGTGAATGTGAACATTTGCATCTTCTCTTGCCCCACCCTCATGGGCCTCTAGGCCCTCCTCTACAACATCTCCTCCCCCTTCTGCCTCCTCTCGTCACACCATCTTCACCATGCTCACGCCTGTTGTGTGCACCCTCCGCAATTCACTTACCTAGCTTATCCTCTAGTTTTATTTCTAATTAACTTGTTATCCTTCCATCTTTATTTCATTAACTAACATCACATTCTCCTCTCACAACACTCATTAATTCTTCCTTATCATACTCCACTATTATTTCTCTTTTAATTCAATTTAAATGCATCTCATCAGTTTCTCCATAATTCCTCTTTGCATTTTGTCAAAAATAGGGGAACACTAAGTAAAATTTAATATATTTAATCCTAAATTCTCCCGTATCAACTATTTTATCATCTAATTTCATTTACATTTAACCTACTATCCTTTCATTACTTAACATTAAAGTCACCTTTAGTGCGTTGTGTTTACTCGTACATAGAAGAAAGAAAAGGAGAAAAAGAAAAAAAAAAGAAAAAGAAAATAAAGGAAAACAAATCTCATTCCCTCACTTACCATATCTTCTTAAATAGAGAAGAAAGATGAGGAATTGGATTCCTTTCTTATCATCTAAGTTCATTTCCATCCAACCTGCTATCCTTTAATTAATTAACATTAAAGTCTCCTCTAGTAAGTTGTGTTTACTCGTGCATAGAAGAAAGGAAAGAAAGGAGAAAAAGACAAGGAAAAGAAAGCAAAATAAATAGCATTCCCTCAGTATCTTCTTATACCGAGAGGAAAGAAGAGGAATTAGGTTCCTTTTTTCCACTCAATTTCATCAGAGTAAACTCAACGGTAGATATCCATTCTCCCTCAACTTATCTTATTTCTTTCCTATCATAACTCTCCATAATTGCTCTTATAATTCAATCTAAACGCATCTCTTCAATTTCTCCATAATTCCTCTTTGTCAGTCAAAATTATACAATGTATTTTATTTCAAAAGAAAAACAACAACGAAAAAAAGGAGAGCACCCATAGTCCTCCATGTAACTATAGAAAGATGATGTTATTTACCTTCATGATGACCTGAAAATGCTGAAGCCACAGAGATGGTCCCATCCTTTGACTCCACCACTGAAACCACAATGCAAATGAGAATAGTAAACAACAAACAACCAGTGCCAGTATGATAATACTTAACTAATTATACAAAAGATCTAGGGTGGAAGTGGTAGACAGTGAAAAAGATGCAGTCCCACCATACACCACACCCAAAAAAAAACATTCAATTTCACCCCTAATGAATTGAGTCATTGATGCCTAAGTGTATACATAGTAAAAAAACAACATATGGCAAACGAAATAAAACATGGTGATTAAAAACCACTACATTTTAGATTATAATGGACATGAAAACCAGAGAAGTTGAAATCTTGGTGAAAGAAACAGTTCGCTGAATATCTTATGTCACAAAAAGCTCAAATCTCAGAACGGAAATTAGAATAAGCACCGGATTTAAACATCAGCGGAAATTGAAGTAAAAAAAAAAATAATTCCTGAAATAGAACCTACCAATTACAAAAAAAAGGGCCTAAATCTTTTACATATGCCAGATTAAAAAAAATCCCATTTAAGGAGAAGACGAAAGGGGAGGCGAAAATTTTCTTCGTAAAATAGGATGAATTCTAAGACCAATTTCTAGGAGCCGCAGTATAAACCGACGGGCTCTGACAGACGATGCAAGCGAACAATAACGAGAGTAAAAGTCGATCCTTTCCGCGTAAAGGCGGCGACTTTCCGGGAAGATCCCGCAGCCGGATCTCCAATGCGGACGCTTGCGATTCATAACCGATCGTGAAAAGCGAACAAAGATAAAAGATTCAAATCTCAAACGAACCCAACATCCGAACACAGGGCTAAGGCAGCCCGAATAAAGGCAATATGATTCAACCGCACCTTGCGCTTCTTCCATGAATTAGAGCAGGCAAACGAGCTCTTCTTCGAATCCTTAAACCAAGTTGAGCAAATAGCGAATGCCCTGTGGAAATATATATAGAGGAACAGGTTGGCACGGGATAGGAAGGCAGAAAAAAGCAATGGGGGAGGATTCAACTGGAAGAACGTAGGCAAGGGAAAGGAAGGAAGAAAAGGCAAGAAGAAAGAGGGTTCAAAGGAAGAAGAAGTGTGCAAGGGAGAGCCAAGTGCCACGCCGAGTGCTTTTCTATTTTATTTATTTATTATTATTATTTTGGATAGAAATGGATCGGCAAAGAGATAGAAACCACTCAATATTAATTCACGTTGAATTAGGGCTTGAGTCAAACTCATTGACGTATTTTATAATAAATTTTAGATGCGAATTAAATGTTTAATTCAATTTTTTTTTGTATATTGGATCATAGTAAAACACTAGGCATCACTTATTCTATTCGACCATTAATTAATTAATGTGTTCGTAAATTATTTATTCGGTGAAGATGCACGTTCATTGATGCGTGAGAGAAGAGCACCTTCGTGAAGTTTTCAGAAGGATGAATCTAGAAATATTGAATTTGAGATGATACTAATTATCAGAATAAATCAGAACAATTTTATGATAAACAATTTAAAATTTTAGCATCCCGTGAGTATATGTCTCATAAGAATTTTTTTTATAAATATATCATATTAAAAATTAAATTATAGATAGCTAATGACAACGCCTTAGCCCCGAGACTTCGAGAAGTCTTTCAAAAACATATGATACATGACAAAATGCGCGGAACGTGTAATATTTTATATATATATATATATATATATATATATATATGAATGAGATCCACGTGGTAAGCAACTGATTAATTAATTAATTAAAGTAGGATACAATAATTGAAAGATGGTATGTAACTAAAATTTTTAATAAGAAATTCAACGAAAATAAAATGACATTTTAATTACAGCGATTTTGACGAGTTCATCGTATCTCACAGAGTATAGTTTAGTTCGGAACAACAATTGGAAGTCGCCGTAGATATCCAAGTGACAATTAAATATGTAAATAAAAGTGTCACGTGCTGGCGAGCTATTTGAATCTCGATTCAAAAAATAGTTCGTTCGATTAAATTAACGAGTTGAGTTTGAGCTCGATTTCGAGCTCGAAAATATTATCGAGCCGAGCTCGAGCTTAGCAATATTTGATTCATGAGCTCGCAAGCATGTTCGTTAAGAGGCTCACGAACATATTCATTAAGAAACTCTTTTATCTTATTATATATACATATATAATTAAATATCACAAAAAATAATAAATAAAATAATATATTATTAATTATTATAATTATTTATTTTAAACGAGCTCGAATTAAGCTCGTTTAATTTTTAAATGTGTTTTTTCAAGCCGAACTCGAGTTATTTAATTTTATTATGAGCCGAACTTGAGCTTAAGAACTAAAGTTTGAATCGAGCTTCAGCCCGAACTCGAGCCTAAAAAATAATGAACCGAGCTTGAACTCGAGCCTCTTACTGTTCGACTCAGCTTGATTCGATTACACCCTTAATGATAATCCTCGTCTAAGAAAAAATACATATACACTAGTAAAATATTTTTGTGTCCGTCATGATTCAATCCTAATTTATCAACACTAAGTCATAGCGGTTAATATTTTCACGAGAATAACACCTCATACGATATGTTAGTCATCAATCTATCTGTCTATCTCGTGTGAATTTATGCTGATCAGATAGCAGACGAATCTGGGATGATCGATCCGACTCCACATAAGTTTCTTATCGATCACCAGGATAAATCGGAAAGCGCTTACGGTTGGCGGTCTAGAAGCCCAGCGTCCCAGGGTTCGCGTTCCATTTGAAAGAAAAAATTCTACAAAATATGTCGTAGTTAGGGATCAAACCACAAATATCTTGGATAGCGACTAGTCACCCTACCGCTACATCATAGCCCCGGGGTTAAAATTTGACAAAGTCAATGTGTCCTTCTTCTGACGTACTAGTCATAATATCCAGATTAATAATCTTGATAATTTATTTTTTCCATATTAATGTACGGTGGATATTAATAATCTTGATAATTTATTTCTTCAATATTAATGTACGTATTGATTGGGAGGGGGTGGGGGGAGTGGCTGCGACGGAAGAATCGTCATTTGCCCCGTGTGAATTTGTGCACGGAAACTGACGCACGTCCTTATGAAAAAAAAAATTGATCTCTTTCATTTTCTGGTATGCGCCACAACCCATTAATTACTACTTGACTGGACCTCCGTCCTCTGTCGGTCCGTTATTAATGGGCCTTTGGGTGTGTATGAGGCAATACCTAGTGAACGGGACTTGGCATCGTCAATGGCGTCTGTCCCACTTCACTTCACAAAATCGCTTCCGCAGCTAGATCATCGTTGTGTGCTTCCAAGAACCAAAGAGCACAAGCCTGGGTAATTGAACCGTAAGAAAGTAATTTGAAGTTGATCGTCGCCTTTGATTGGTGTAAGGACAGGGACAGGGACAGGGACAGGGACAGGGACATGATTGAACTCGATTGAACTCTGATGAGTATGTAAAATTGAACCTGGTGATTGAAGTAATACCTAGTGATTGAAGTAATTGAACCGTAAGCCTGGGTAGCTCAGGTCACTACGGGTAAGGACAGGGACATGATTGAACTCTGATGAGTATGTAAAATTGTACGATAATTTTATCCTCCGCCTTTGATTGGTGTGGTCATCAAAATGTTCTTGAAATTTTAGGAAAAATAATAAAGACACCTTGATAATTCTAAATAGGTCATATAGGTGAAGGAAAGTATAAACGAAATCCTATGAAGCACATGAAATCACATGAAATTGCAACCCAACAATCCTCTTCAGCCGACCAGCAAACTGCAGCCTAACTACATAACTCGATTCATGTCGTTATTTGGGTAGAAGTTGTCGATTGCGTTGGATCAGCCCTTTTAATTTTTATTTTTTAATCCAAGTATTCAACTTTTCGAAGAAATTAATCTCGGAAATGATCAATCCGACCTCACAAAAAAAAATTTCAGCCATTAGGATAAACCTGGAAAGCGTAGATGAATCTTGACCGACGATCCAACATCACTAGGGGTTTGAACATCACGGACATATGATATACCTTGCAAGAGATTCAAATTCCAACTTGTCTATTCTACTTTTTACCATCACACCATGAGAGAGGCGGGATTCGACCAACCCATCTAACCTATCTTTTATCATCGCACCATTTGATCAGCCCTTCTAAACAAATGATTAACGAGGTTTTTCCAACCTCGGACGATCGGCCAGGCTCCACGGAAATTTCTCATCGGCCGCCAGGATAAATCGAGAAGCACTCGCGGTGGACAGTCTAGAAGCCCAGCGTTCCAGGGTTCGCGTTCTATTTGAAGGAAAAATTTCTACAAATATACTATAGTTGAGGATCGAACCATGAATATCTAGGATAGCGACTAATCAGCCACCGCGGATTCATCAGCCCTTCTAACAGCTAGAAGTGGAGTTTCATGCTCCTTTTATTTGAGTGTTGGATTTATTCTCGTATGATATAGAAAACAGTAAAGATTAAAAGTGGTTCAGAAGAACAAGGGGTAACTTCTATGTTTTCATTGATTGGATAGGTTTCTGTGAACTTCATTCACTAGTGTGATTAAGGAGGTTACACGTGTTGTTTTGGAATTTTTAACTTCTTGACTGTATAAGTCATACCAAACCGCTTAGTCCAATACCGTGTTCCTTCACACCACTGTTCAGTGGTTTTTCCCTCAGCTATGAATGCAGTTTGAACCATCCTTCTACCTTCTCTTTTTAACACATTCTGCTGCATAGAAAGTATTTACTATCCTCAATCATGCCAAACCTTCTGAGTGGATGAAGACTTGTAAACCACTATGCCATGCCTTCCCCTCTAGGGTACCCCTAAACAAGGGAGAAGTGTCCCTTTCCATTAATTTTTTTTTTCACATTTATTTCATCCATCTTGATATACATGAAAAACTAGAATATCTTCTGCTTTCTGCATTTATCCCTCAACATCTATATCATCGATCCATCTTGATATGCATTAAAAATGTAGAATGTCTCCTCCTTTCTGCACTTCCACAGGCTGGGGATGGTGGCTACTCACATGGAGGCAACGTGCTCACTCGAGGATAAAACTAATAAAAGAAAAAGGATCTTAGAATTTATTCAATGCCTCAAACCATGCCTGTTAAATGCCTATTGCAAGTCCCCAAACTCCTTTTGCTGCATATCTGATTCTATGAATCATTTAAAAAAGAATAATAGACTTCTGATTAGCTAGCTATCACATAATAAAATGAGCCATGTGGTCTCTTCATTCTCAAATCTACTCTTACCTGTGTATATATATCTCATCATTCTGCAGTCGCACAAGCAGGGACTGTAGAGATTAGCTCCCTCAGCTCAGTAATGGGTTCTTGGGTGCGCACCATCACCACCCCCTTCAGGAAGGCTTGCCCATGCACTCCCATCAATTCACCCAGAGATCAGAAGAAGCCTCAGCCAGGTCTTCAATCTGTTCACACTACTTGTTAATTTGCTCTTCTGTTTTCCTCTTGAGTAGTGACAGAGGAATACATACTGTAGCTGAATCGGCGCACGAGAGGTACAGAATGACACTGCAGGGCGAGGTGATGGCCTGCTCCTACGACGACGTGAAGGTGATGTGGTCGATCCTGGACAAGTCCAACTCCGGAGAACATAGCAGGAGCAGCAACAGCCGCGGATTTGGAAGCAGAACTAGTGGGAAATTTTTGCAGTCCCAGCAGTAAAATTCAGTAGTGCCATGCAGCTTGTATATAGTTTCTAGACTACTCTGTCATGTGCCATTATTGTAACATTCGCAGTGTTGCTAATAAAAATTCTCTTCATGAGATCCCAGATACAGGCAATGCTCTTCATGTGATCCCAGATACAGGCAACTTGTTGAATTGTTGACCGTAAAGGAATGTATAGTAGTTTTGTTGACTTGAGTGAAATGTGTAAAGCTTATTGTTCAATGAGCCTAAATAAGTATTGATGTGGAGGTTTCTCTTAGGTATCTATGTGGTTTCTAGGTCATTATCTAGGGTAACTTGTCAGTCAAATGCATGATGAATTAGACTCAGCCTCTAAAACAGTGTCAACTAGAGTCAAGTGAGACCCAACAGGGACCATTCAGAAACTAAGTCTGGTCTCGGATCCATTTTGGTAGCCATTTCGAATTCTTGATCTTGAGAGTCATCTCAATCTTGGGACCCTTCTTCGCCTCGAGACTCTTCTTAGTTTCGGGATACATCTCGGTCTCAGGGGCTACCTCGGTCTCGAGAGTCACCTTAGTCACAGAATACAGTTGGGGCTCAGGACCCTTCTCAATCTTAAGATACATCTCAGTCTCAGGGACCACCTTGATCTCGAGAGCCATCTTAGTCTCAGAGTATGTCTCACTCATGGAATTTATCTCGCCCTCAGGCAGGGCTTTAGGTCACATTGTTATCCCCAGGTGTGGTTGTACACCACTCTGTACAAAGGTCACTCCGTGCTAACGTCACCTCCTCCATTCCTAAAAAGAATCTACTCCGGTATAAACGTGTTGACAGACGGGACGAATATTCTTGGACACGTGGCATCTTAGGAATGACTTGGTCGTTACAAGGATGCCAGACTTGGCTCCTCAGATGCCCCCCAGTCAACGCAGAAACCAACCAATGGCTGCCAGATCTGGTTCTCTCGTTGGGCCTCCCTAATGATGATAATCCCTGCCGATGTGGAGATTCCCATGAGGCCATGAGGAGAGGCATATAAGCTCTCGAAGGAGGAAGGAGAAGGGTTCCACTTTTGGTTCTTAACTGATCATTTACATATTTGATTCCTTCCAGGTTCTTCGGGAAAAAAACCCTAACTTAAATGGCAGAGTAGCCGCGGGACCTTGCCCTGCGGCCAATCTAACTCTCTTCTAAAAGTACGTTGCAGGTTCGTCTACCTCTCTTCTCTAGTACCCTGCAGTCCCGGAGGACATTGATGTCAAGCACGTTTGACTGAGATTTGATCATTTATGCCATTTTGACTGGAGCAAATATGAAGCAATCGATTATCCATTTGATGACTTGCAGAGTTGTTTCCAAAAGCTTTAGAACATAGAGTTAGCGTCGTTGAAGCAAAAAGATTCTGAATTTGCCAGGGAGAGCACAAAATCATTTTATAATTGTTTAAAAGATTCAAAGTT
This sequence comes from Boesenbergia rotunda, assembly GCA_024364735.1. Taxonomy (NCBI): domain Eukaryota; kingdom Viridiplantae; phylum Streptophyta; class Magnoliopsida; order Zingiberales; family Zingiberaceae; genus Boesenbergia; species Boesenbergia rotunda. The sequence goes on from JAGFNQ010002780.1 coordinate 405,101, forward strand.
AAATTTCAAATTTACTTATTGACTTGCAAGCTTAAAAATCATTTGAAGGTTCAAAATTATTATATATTTTAAAAACATTTAATGTTTTGAATGTATTTTTGGAAATTACTAAAGTTCAAGGATTATTTTTCTTGAGATTAGTTAATTATTTGGGAAAATCTCTAATTTAATTCATTGAATAAATTAGATCTTTTAAATTAACCTCTAAATTTTATATTGAATGAAGAATATTGATTTAATTAATCAACGAATTGAGTCCAAATTGATTGAATTTCATGTTTATAATTATGTCCTCTAACAACATTAAAATAAAGAGCCTGTACTTTTACAATTAAATCCATAAATATCACTGATCATATTAAACACTTTATTGTACAACCATATTCCAATAAAAAAAACCCTTGATAACTTTCATATTTTTGGGTTCTATATATGCTTTGCTTGCATTATATATAGTATGGTCTTTGTAATCGTACCATTTTTGACATATGAGTAGGTTTGTGTTTTATACATAATATGGATAATTAATATATACATACATTTTTGAAACCGTATAACTGAATTTTTATATATTAAATAATATTTTTGAAATTACATTAAAAATAAAAGTAATATATAGTCTACAGTGACTAGTAATAATATTTTTCTATTGAAAATATAAATATATATTAATTCCTGAAAAATATATATCTGATCGTCATATATAGTTACATCCTTAATTCCAAAATCAAATCAATGATTAATTTATGATCCCGGGCTAGCTTATGTGTAGCCTGACCCAGTAGCCCGATGCCTAGTCAGAGGAAAAATGGTTAAGGGGCTGGAAAGGCCCGTCGGGCAGGCGTCACTCGGGGCAAGGCCCCTGATCGGACGCGTGACGGCCCACGCTCCTCAGGACCGGTCTGACCCAAACTTAGATGTTCATGCTCCAATACCCCTCTAGATTTGGCTCCCTGCCGACGCGTGGCAGACCACGCTCCAGGGGTAAGCCCGAACCGGAGGAGGCATTACTCGATACCTCGACATTCATTGCCCCAGTTGGCACCCTCACAGGCCCTCAGCCGGCCTCGACATTCAGTGCCCAATTGGCACCCTCATAGGCCCTCAGACGGCCTCGACATACAGTGCCTCAGTCGGCACCTTCATAGGCCCTCAGTTGGCCCTAGCAATAGCAACACAACCACTCTCTGACATCGAATCACCAGAAGCTGTATGGGGTCGCCGCAGGACTGAAGCCATCCTGGTCTCAAACGACGGATATCTCGCTGAGGTATTGATCTTCCTGCCATACCCTGTCCCCCCATACCATGACCACATACACTGGTATCAGGTCAAGCGGCGCCAAACGACGCCAACCATTAAGTTGACAGTGTCTCTTTCCTTAACACAGTATGTACTACTTTATCCTGCCACCTCTGGGCTTGCATCACCTTGTCCTCGTTATATGGCAACAGGTGGCAGGCGGGGCAAGAGCTGTCAGCTTCCCCAGTTATATAAGTCTCCTCACTCCGCATCTCTCAGGTACGCGCAATAGTGCAATTTCCTACTGTTCTATTGCTTTCTATCGCCACCATCGAGTATTGACTTGACCGTCGGAGTGCCTGGCCGGGGACTTTTCTCGGCGGGTTCTAACAGTCTTTGTCTTGTAGGATCGGAGTGCGCTAGCTCGGCAGACAGCCTCAGCGACCTTACGCTCCCCGGAGGACCATCTAGCCGCAGAGGTGGCACCTCGCTTCGCGACAAGATCAATTTACATTCATATATGCCAATTATTCACCACTCAAATAAAACTCAAATAGCAAAATATAAAACAAATATAATCTTATACAATCGAGTTTTTATTTTGTGAACAACATAAGATACCAAAGTAGACTTAAAAGATTGTTTGGTTAGTCGCGACAGAGGTGGATGACATATCAGCTCTAAGTCCCCGACCCTCGAGGGTGGGACCTTCGTCGGCCCGGCAGACCAGGACTCAGTTCGAGGAAGACTCGAGTTTTACGACCCTCATTTGGATCGGGTCATTCAGGATAACTTTAGTCGCAGGATGACTCAATCAAATCTACAACCAAATCGGGCAGGAAAGCCCGAGGTCGACAGTGAGAAGCATGAATTCGTGGCCATGTTTCCCGACTGAGGAACCCTGACCAGGTCTCTGTTTCCCTACCCAAGATCCCGCTCAGTGTTTCCCGACTGAGGGAAAGCCCCACCAATTGAGTTCCTAGACCAGGGGAGTTTTGTCCATGATTTCATTAAAGAGGCGACTTTGTGAGCACCGACCGACGACAATCCGAATGCCTTATGGACCTTCTGAGCCAGTCGATTATATGCAAGGGAATTTTCCGTGTTATTAGTCGTACATCCCCGACACTATGCGTGTGACAGTGGATACCCATCGGTATCCACCGCCTATAAAAGTCCCTGATACCATTCTGTTAAGAATCACGAGGCTCTCGCCGACTCCATACAACCACTGACAAACTCTGACCTTGTCCTCGCATAGGACAAATTCTGTGACAAAACTGGTCGGCTCCTCCCGACTGTATATAAGACCTCCACCCCCTTCGCACAAGTATGCAATCAAGAAAATGCTACAATATTATTCATTCTTCTTTTCTTTGCTTGAGAGAGAGTCTAACTAGACCATCGGAGGGTCTTTGCCGGGAACATTTCCGGCGGGTCACTAACGGTCTTTTTTCTATAGGTTGGAGTCAGTCATCATTGGGAGCACCCGACCCGGTCACCTTCGATCCGCAATCTTCCTCCGCCAACAGATTGGGTCATGTCGATCATTCCGTTGGGAGTTTGACTCGCTCTCCGACAGGAACCCTGCATCCATATATACTTGATAAATAATGCAAGTTAAGACGTTCTCTTTGCTTGATTCCACTGTGAAGTTCTTCGAACTGGCTTATTTCAATCTTAACATAGATAACACTTAACATAGTGTGATTGATTTTGTCCATCCATTACTTAATATAGTCTTAATTATATATATTTGTTGTACCAATATTCAAAAACAAAATAATAATAATAATAATAATTATTATTATTATTAAATCACAAATAATTACAAAAATAATATAAAAATATATGTTTTAAACATTACAGCCATTATTTTAAAAAATATTAATGCATATTAATTATAATAGACTAGTACACACCGAGATCGTATCTCAACCTTGAGCCCTTTAATACGACAAAAATCGAACGTTAATATGTTCTATTATAATACTATTTTTGCGCCAAGTGATGATATTTAAAATTTAATTAAATTAAAGTGTTATCTCAAATGAAATTAAGATTTAAAAAACAAGTAAAAAAGAAAACCCACACTCAAGTGGGTTTTTAAAAAATGAGGATGAAACAGTTATAGTAAAAGATGATTAATTTCATTTTGGTCGTCTTTTACAACCCACACTCAAGTTCTGAGACGTCACCTAAATTATGTGAGGAAGATAAATCACGAGGTTAACTATAACTGATAGCCAAGTAACTAGAACATAGATAGAGTTATTTTTCCAAGGGCACACACTCGTTAGGATTTTTTTCTTTGTCCTAGCGTAATAGATCTGTCACCTTCTAGATTTTTTCAAGGGCACACATTCCGTGTGGACCAAACGAAGATAAAACAAAGAGAATACTCTGGCTAAATTAACCATAATAATTAATTAAGACTTGGAATATATTAAACATAAAAGACGATTGATAAATGATAGATGTTGGTAGGCATGCACTGAATGAGGTTTGTGTTCCTCTTTAGGTATGTCAAAAACCCTAGCTAGAAAATGCAGTAGAACAAACTGGTCGACCGAATTAAGCAAGAAAGAGAGAATCGATCGGCATGCAACAACAATGGCCAGTCATCGTACGTTATTACTCCATGTCCCATGCAGTTGGATCGAGAGAAGGATGTGCCAGTCCGCAGTTGGTGATGGCGCCGTGATCGCCGCCTGCGATGGCCATGAACAAGTGGCCGCCGCCATCGGCGTCCGCCGGCGGTAGCAACTGGCTCAGGTCCTCCTGGAACGGCCACATGAAGCGCTGCTGCGGAGGCTGGAGCATGAGGCTAGCCGGAAGAGTGGCAAGGAGAGAAGGAGGAGGAGGAGGAGAAGATAGCGGCGGCAGTGGTTGGCCGGCCATGGGATTGTGGCGGCCGTGGCTCTTGATCAGCTCCTGGCGCCTCTCGCGCACCTCCTGGAGCTTGTTGTCTACGGTCAAGGCGAGGGCGGAGGCGTCCTCGATGCTGAGGTCGTAGAGGGGGCGGCCGCGGAGGCCCTCGAAGAGCAGAGCCGTCATCTGCGTCTCCCTGTTCTGCCGCTGCAGCCGGCGGAACTGCTCCGCCAGCTTGTTGACGCGGCTCTTGAGGTACGTCTCCTGGTTCGTCATCTTGCGGCTGCGCTCGATGTCGGACAAGGCCTTGAATCGGGCGAGCATGCGCATGGCCTCGCCGTTGGATGGCCACGCCGCCGGGTGGTGAGGCTCCTGCGGGTCGTACACCACCATGCACGCCTCCACGCCGCACAGGATGCTGAGCTCCCTCACCTTCTTCATCAGGCCTTTGCGCCGCTTCTTGAGCGTCGACCGGCGGTTGGCGTCGTTGGCGATCCACGCGAGCTTCACCTTGTTCCTCGCCATGGCTCCGATGGGCGGCCGGCTCTCTTCCCTGTTTGCTTTATATAGCGGGAAAAAAAAACCGAGCAACAATCGAACCGGTCGAGCTTGGTCCGGTTCATACTCGTGGTATGGCCCTCCACAACGGACAAAGCTCCCTAGAATCAATTTAATCCTGACCGTTGAATATTTTCACATCCCACGGCCCATTTATGCATCAAAAGTATTAAATTATAAATCATAATTCTATTTCCCTAATATACTTTCTTAAGGTTGACAGCATTAATAATCATTTTTTTTAAAGAAAAAAACACATTCGTGCACAAAATCATTAATATTGTTTCCAACGACTATGAGAAGCAATCAATTGGAAGGCATTTAATTTGAAATCTATGTAATATATATCCGCTAAAAGTTTTAAATATATGTTGGGCAAAAGTGTGTAAATATAATTATTTGATGCTTAAACTAACACGATTTCACGAGAGAAACCTGTCATTAATTTCCATTTAAATTGCTCATAAAAAGCCTTAGGATGTGGTTTTAGCCATTAGTTAAACTTGATAATTTGGTAAATTTTAAGTAATAAATCTTATTAGGAAGGAATTTAGTTCATATTAGCTGTTTTGCACAACTATTTTTCCAATTATGCAACAAATTATTATTTGTCAAACAAACAAACGACATTTCTCTAATTTCATGCATGATATAAAATGTTTTGCTCTATGGAAGGAATATGCTGAATGAAATCTCACAGTATGAGCATGGTGTAAAGATCTTTAAACTCAGAGGTATTTATTTTTATATGTTGATAATATATATAATAATAGAATTGAGTTTGACTTTCGAAATTGGTAATAGTTTATCAAAATATATGAAAAAAATCAATGTTTTTTTTATTAAATACAAGTGAATATGATTTTGATTATTTGAGAAGTAATTTTCCAGTTTAACCAAAACTATTTAGCCAAAGCAAATGAGAAGATATGTCTTAGTTTCACTGCACTGCTTATTCATGTTCTTGATTTTTCTGCCAATCGTTTAAGCTTTTTATATCCACTCAAGAACATAAAGTAAGAAATTGATCAGGATATTAATTCCAGTGTATCCTAAAACCTTTTGATTTAGCTTCCGTAATCTTATATGATCCCGACCCAACTTACGGATAGCTCGGCCAGCTCAGTTAGCCAGTCTAGCACCACGAAGGCCCAGTAGAGGGGCCCACGGAGACCTCACCCGGGGAATTCCCAAGCTAAGGACCCCCCCCCCCCCCCCCCGAACCACTGACAGACCGACCATGGTCGAGATCGGGCAGGTCGATCCCGGGCACCTCCTGACTCGGCCACTAAATCCAGTTTTTCGACCCCGAGGCTAGGTCGGGAAGATCAGTCCTCAACACCCCGTAGATCTGACAACCAGTAGACCCGAGAGATGGCAAAGCAGATATAGTTCGACCTACCCCCGACTGATGGCGTACCCTGTGTCACTCGGCTATACTACACCCGACCCGGGCCGTACCACTCGGACCCGTCGGTCGTCCATCGGTCTCCTGACCAGTCTTTCCTTACGTCGCCCCTACATCCGAACACCCTGGGGACGACCATGACGGCAGGGATATTGTCAGCCTTACCCAATCATAACATACATCGCGGATCTCCCGCTGACTCGGTACGGTTGTACTATCCGAGCATCCCGCGCCATGCCGCGGTACCTCTAAGTGCTCTCCCATGAGCTGAGAAACACCATACCCCTGTCTCGTTGACACAGACAGGGGTTGTCAGCTCCCCCGGCTATATAAGCCCCTCCCCTCCTCATTCCGTAAGTATGCGCAATCACACACTCCTCTACTACTATTCCTACTGCTTCCATATATTTTATGCGGATACTGACTTGACCGTCGGAGGGCTTGACCGGGAAAATTCTCCGACGGGTTGGCTAACGATCGTTGTCTCGCAGGTCAGCGCCAGGTCAGCAGCTCGCGACACTCGGGCAACCATCTGGCCCTTGGGACTTCCACCTCGATTCGCCACAAGATCAAATTTGGCGTTAGAAGGAGGGACGTTCGCCAGATTGGAAGTGTACGATGGAAGCGCCCAACCAGGTCATGATGACTGTTACACCCGAGGAGTACGAGCTCTTGAGGACCGCTCGGGCCCAGAGAGCCTCCCAGCAACTATCGCAAGTCGGTAGCCCGGCAACTCGATTTCCTGGGCCGTCGGCCCATGACCCCTCAGGAGGGCGAAGATGAGCTGCCCCACTCGAGGGAGGCTCGGTCCCCTTCCCCACCGCTCCCGGTCAGGGTCGGGAGGACAAGACCGAGCCCGTGCCAGCAGAGGTATCCACATCCAATCGAACGCATGGACCTCGACCTGAAAAGGGGAAGCTCCTGGCTTTCGTGTCGTCGCCGGACCTGATGCGCAACCCCTTCTCTTCTTGGATCCTGGAGGACCCGATTCCCAAGCACCTCCGGTTCTTCACCATCCCCGAGTATGTCGGAGCCACCGACCCAGAGGAGCACCTTAGTTCGAAAGTGCTGCCCTGCTCCACCAGTATCCTGAGAGCGTGAAATGCAGAGCATTCCTGACAACGCTCTCGGGACCTGCTCAACGATAGTTCGAGCAACTCCTCAACGGGTCGATAGCCAACTTTGGAGAACTCAGGAGGACATTCCTCCAGCACTTCACCACCAGCCAGAGGCACCACAAGACAAGTATCAATTTATTCGCCCTAAAGCAGGGCCCGAAGGAGTTGCTCCGGGCTACATCAAGAGATTTAACGGGGTGGCACTGGACCTGCCAACCGCCACCCCCCAGGTATTGATCAGCGCATTCTCCCAAGGATTGCAGGAGGGAGATTTTTTCCACTCGCTTATCAGGAAACCACCAAAGGACTTCGACAGCCTGTTGGGAAAGACTGTCAAATACATCAATATAGAAGAGACACAGGCCGCTTGAAAGAAGGAGCCGGCCAGCACGCCACTCCCGAGTACCGCGCAATCTAGCCGACCGCCGGGCGGGCCCATCTGCAGTCCACGAGGGCCCACCGATCGAGCGGAGACGAGACGCCGACAAGTGCAACAAGTGGCTCAGGGGTGTCTGCCGATCCGCTGGAGACCCTACTGCGCGTTTCATCATAGCCACACCCACGACACGAACGAATGCCAATAGATCGGCAGGAGTCGAGCTTCCGCCACTACACAAAGACAAGACAGGCAAGTTTCCCCCCAGCGTGGCCCAGGTCGAGGAAGTCGAACCCTCACCCCAGCCGCCGACGAACCCGGACGGGATTCCCCGATCGCTCGCAGCTTGTTCTCGGCCGGGGAGTAAATCGAGTCAGACGAAATAAACAAGCAGCAGGCCAATCGACAAAACGCCATTCGAGGAGGAGTGCACACGATTTCAAGTGAGCTAGCCCAAGGAGGCTCCCGCCCAACAAGTTATTAAAATAGTTGTACTATGTAACCCCACAAGAATAGTGGAATACCTGCCTTCTCAGATAATCAGCGAGCGTCCCAGACTCTCGCTCTCGCGAGTTATAAGTCGGCATGCTCCCACGCACCCCTCGGCTCGGCTCCCAGCCGGACGCGTGGTGGCCCACGCTCCCTGGGTATGACCCGACCGAGTGTCCAGACTCTCGCTCTCGCGAGTTATAAGTGGGCATGCTCCCACGTACCCCTCGGCTCGGCTCCCAGTCGGACGCGTGGCGGCCCACGCTCCCTGGGTATGACTCGACCGAGTATCCAGACTCTCATTCTCGTGAGTTATAAGTGGGCATGCTCCCACGCACCCTTCAGCTCGGCTCCCAGCCGGACGCGTGGCGGCCCACTCTCCCTGGGCACGACCCGACCAAGCGTGCCAGACTCTCGCTCTCGCGAGTTATAAGTGGGCATGCTCTCACGCACCCCTCGGCTCGGCTCCCAGTCGGACGCGTGGCGACCCACACTCCCTGGGTATGACCCGACCGAGTGTCCAGACTCTCGCTCTTGCGAGTTATAAGTGGGCATGCTCCAACGCACCCCTCGTCTCTACTCCCAGTCAGACGCGTGGCGGCCCACGCTCCCTGGGTATGACCCGACCGAGTGTCCAGACTCTCGCTCTCACGAGTTATAAGTGGGCATGCTCCCACGCACCCCTCGGCTCGGCTCCCAGCCTGACGCGTGGTGGCCCACGCTCCCTGGGTATGACCCGACCGAGTGTCCAAACTCTCGCTCTCGCGAGTTATAAGTGGGCATGCTCCCACGCACCCCTCTGCTCGGCTCCCAGTCGAACGCGTGGCGGCCAACGCTCCCTGGCTATGACCCAACCAAGTGTTCAGACTCTCGCTCTCGCGAGTTATAAGTGGGCATGCTCCCACGCACCCCTCGGCTCGGCTCCCAGTCGGACGCGTGGCGACCCATGCTCCCTGGGCATGACCCGATCGAGTGTCCAGACTCTCGTTCCCCGCGAGTTATAAGTGGGCATGCTCCCACGCAACCCTCGGCTCGGCTCCTAGTCGGACACGTGGCAGCCCACGCTCCCTAGGTATGAATCGACTGAGTATCCAGACTCTCGCTCTCGCGAGTTATAAGTGGGCATGCTCCCACGCACCCCTTGGCTCGGCTCCCAGCCGGACGTGTGGCAACCCACGCTCCCTGGGCATGACCCGACCGAGTGTCCAGACTCTCGCTCTCGCGAGTTATAAGTGGGCATGCTCCTATGCACCCCTCGGCTAGGCTCCCAGCCGGACGCATGGCGGCCCACGCTCCCTGGGCATAACCCGACCGAGTGTCCATACTCTCGCTCCTCGCGAGTTATAAGTGGGCATACTCCCATGCACCCCTCGGCTCAGCTCCCAGTCTGGACGCGTGGCGACCCACGCTCCATGGGATACCTCCGACCGAGAAGCCAGACTCTCGCCCCGCGTGAGTTATAAGTGGGCATGCTCCCACGATCCCTAGGCTCGACCCCCATTCGAGACGTGTGTAGACCCACGCTCCTGGAAGGCCAGCCGACTGAGCGCCCAAGCTCTCAATAGCTGAGCTAATAACACCAGGCTCCATTAAACAGTCGGGCTACCGCTGGCTCCTAAACAAAAGTCGATCTTAAATGGCATAGTCCCCCGAGTGGCTACCCCACTCGGAAACCGTTCCGTGGCAGGAACTTAAGCGAGGTCGGGGCACTTGGGCTAGCTCCATCGATAGCTTACTCAAGTCGACCTCACTAAAGAAAGTGGGGATCCGAACTCTTGGCCGGACCCCCAACACTTAAGCACAAACACACACAAGCATAGGAATGAAAAATGTTTGCATTCGAAATAGTCTTATTACAAAGATGAGGCTCGACCTCTACCAAAAAAGAAAGAAAAGGGGGAACACAGCCTCCCCAACAATTGCTCGCCAAACTCTCCAAAATTGAGATGTTCAAACCCTACGGGAATCCCGCTGAGCTACCTTATAAGCCCGGAGTTCCTTTAGCTCCCTCTGGACCGCCTTCAGCTCCGCCTCCTGGGCGGCGTGCTACTTCCTGAGCTGTTTGAGCTCTCTCGAGCAGGCGCTCAACTCCTTCTCCTTGGCCGTCAGATCGGCGCGCAACGCGGAGGCTGACTGGCACACTTCCAGGCACTCCGCCTTGGCATTGGCCAGCTCAGCCTGAGCCCGACTTTCAATGTCCCAGGCCTTGCGTTCCGTATGCTCCAGGCAGGCGATCGGTGTTGCACCTGGGTAGCCGCCGCATGGGCCAAGTCCAGTTCCGCCTGGATCTCTTCAAGATGCACCTCCGAGTGGACCGCACGATCTTGAAGGGTCATGTTCTCAGCTCGCAGCCTGTTCAGGGTCTCCCCGTTGGACAACAGCTGCGCATGACGGAGCTGAGTCTCCAGTCTCTCCGTTCGGAATTCTGCCTGTGACAAAGCCCGAGTATAGCTTATGAAACAGACGGCCAGGTCATAGGCCGAGCCAAAGAGCTACAGACAGGAATTAGCGAAAGAAGAAATGCAAGTCAAAGGAGAAACGAACCTGACTGGCCTCCGAGAGAAAGGCATTAGCTCTGCTGGTTGGGCCCCGATAATCGGCCTCCCGAAGGCCTTGGTAAAAATGGTCGCCTAGCGGACCATACAGATGGACCTCCCGAGCGGACTTGCATGCCTCGGCGTCTGGCACCTCATAGCTCATGTTGGCGATGGCATAGGCTGGAATCACTAAGTGCAAAGGCCGGTGGTTCTCGACTCTAGTAGGAGGAGGAGAGGGGGTCCCGCGGACCTGCATTTCCAAGGAACCGGCTCGGGTCATAGGCGGAGCAGGAAGAGTGGCCGCCTGAACAGAAGCCTCCGGGGTGGGGGGCACGGAAGCAGAAGGGACACGAGCGGCAGGCACGGGGGAAGAGACCGCCGAAGGAGGAAATATGGCCCTACTCCTTTTCTCTGTGCGAGGGCTGGTAGTAGTCCCGAATGGGAGAGAAGCAGGGGGTACGGACGCGGGGTCGGTCGGCCGATCCCTTTGGCGCCTGGTGATCAACGGTTGGTCATCCACATCTGCAGCCTCGAGATCGGAAGCTGGCGCCTCCTTAGTATCCGAAGAAGGTGCATCAGTGACAGGCGCTGCAGGGGGAGCGGACTCTTGTGCGGCCGAAGGTTCGCCGACCTGAGCAGCAAGCTCGGTGTCATCTAGAAGGAACCCCTCCTCTAGATCTAGAGCAGCAGCCAACATCTTGTCCACTGCAAAGAAAACAAGGGCTTTAGGCGGCTATAAAGAAGAAGGCCGAACTAACTAAGGGAAAAAAGGGGTTGCCGGGGAAGATGACCGGAGGATGAAGGTCTACGGGAGTCACCGGAACCCTAGCAGAGCGATCAATGACGGAAGGTGGACGCCGGAAGGAGGAGTAATGATAACAGCCGCGGAATACGACAAAAGGCAAAATCGCTCGCTCCCAGCGCCCCCGCCGCACTCGTCCCAAGGCCATCACGAGGGAGGTAAATCACGGTCCCCGGAGTAATTAGTGCACAGTTGGGCCGAGAATTAATACACCAAACGCCCAGAGTTTTAATCCAGTGCACCTCGCGCGACTCGAACCCAGGACCTCTTAGACAACACCCCCATGCACTAACCACTCCGGATGCCCGTGGGGTCACAGCTGCGGAATACGAGCCTATATATATAGGGGAGAGTAGTTGACCTCAGCCATTCGATGAAAGCCCAGGAAAATGATCTGGCCTCTCCGGTTGGATTTGAGGGGAATCCTGAGGCTCAGTGGGACGGGTGCGCTTTCCCGGCGGCAAACGCCTCGTCGTTCGAGGAACCGCTCACCGATGACAGACGCTTCGGCGCCCGAGGAGCCGCTAACCGGTGGACATGTGGCCTCACTAATTAATGCGATAATCATGGGGAAAGATACGAAGCCACTCGTATCAAGGATAGGACGGATAAGATAGTCGAAGGGACGTTGACCCGCCTACCGGGCAACCGGTTCGGGAAAGGACGACCCGATCTAGACCCCTGCTCCCGGTAAGCTATGAGCGGGCATGCTCCCACGCACCCCTCGGCTCGGCTCCCAGCCGGACGCATGGTGACCCACACTCCCTGGGCCTGACCCGACCGAGTGTCCCAACTCTCGCTCCCAGCGAGTTATAAGTGAGCATACTCCCACGCACCCCTCGGCTCGGTTCCCAGTCGGACACGTGGCGGCCCACGTTCCCTGGGTACAAACCGACTGAGCGCCCCGACTCTTGCCTTAGTGCAAGCTGTATGCATGCAGGTTCCCGTTACTCCTTTGGCTTGGCCCAGACATTGGGTGCGGAGTGACCCACATACCTGGGATTTAAACCAACCTAATGGCAAAGCCTTGAGCTCCCTGAGTCGGTAGCTTTATACTCGGCTTGGTTCCCTTTACCAAGTTTCTCTGCCAAACTCCTCAAGTGGTCGATACTTAGAAGATATCGCGCGCAAGTATTTTACCCAGTCACTCGTAAGGATGAGTCACTCGCTCACCCGAGTCGCTCTCATTAACAATTGCCCGAGCCATTAACCCTCAAAAGTAAAAGCCAGTACAACACACAGAGCATAATGAAAGAAGATTTCTATTAAACGCATTACAAAAATTGAGGCAAGCCTCTACGAGATAAAGAACAAGAAAAAGGAAAGATAAAGAACCTGACCCTTATTTGAAGGGTCGGTGAACCTCCTCGGGCAGGTTCTGGGACATGCCCGACAGCTTGACCGTCGAGAGGGGCAGGTCGGAGGCAATATGCCCGCCCTGCCTGAGCTGCTTGAACATGTTGAGCAGCTGATGCTTCAACATAGCTCTGATCCGCTCGCACACTTGCTGGTTAAACTCGATAGAGTTGATATATTCAACTCTACGGGCGTCCCACTGGGCCGCCTCGTCCACCGTGTAAGCCCGCAGCTCCTCGAACTCCACCCAAGCTGCCTCCCATGTCGATTGGTGCACACGCAGCCGACCCAACTCCTCGGCCTGGGCACGTAGCCACTACAAGAAAAAAGACCTATTGTAGCATTTTCTTTATGACACTTAATAGTAAATGTCATTATAAACTAATTATAATGACACTTATTAAAACAGATTAATTTTATAAATAAAATATCTTATTAAACCATTTATCATGACACATTTTATAAATGTCCTTATAAACCTAAATGTTTTCTTATTAAAATAGATTATTTAATTTGTTTAATTAAATTTTTTCCAAATTAATTAACCACGCGAACAAATTGTGCGAACCCTAAATCGCCTGCTCCTTCTCCAACTTAACCGCGCGAACAAATTACACCGCGAACAAATACAACGCCAATAATAATTCGCTCGCCCGCCAGCGCCGAACCCTAAATCGCAGCGCGCGATCCTTAATGTGGCGTCCCTCCTTTCTCCCTTGCTCCATGCTCGATCGCCCCTCCACCTGCGCGAGTGCCTCCAACCTGCGCACCTCCACCAGCGTGCCCTCGCTCCCTACTCTATCGGCCCTCCCCACGCGCGACGCTCCTCCCCGCCACGCAGTCTGGCCACCAACGCGGTCTACCCTACTCGCGCGCCTCCCCATTAGCACGGTCATCTACCCTACTCGGCCCTCCTCGCCACACGCGCACCTCCCCACGCGCGGCGCTCCTCCTACCTTGTCGTGAGCAGAAGCCGATTTCTGCCGACACACGCACATCACCTCGCTTCACACTCCTTTTCTCATCCGTCACCTGCTCTCGCCGTCGCCGCTCCTCCACCATGATTTCTCCTCAATATTGCCTCTACTGCACGATTTCTCGCCGTCACTTGCTCTTTCCTTGTTACCTTTCATTTTCTTCTTTAACGATCTAAGAAACATGAAGCATATGGTGATCGCTTGAAATGGGCATCGCTTTACTTTTTTCTTCCATTTTTTTTTTTGACTAAAGCATACCTACATATGGTGATCGTTTGAAATGGGCATCGTTTTACTTTTTTCTTCGATTTTTTTTGGCTAAAGCGTACCTAAATGGGCATCATTTTCCATGCTTAATACTTGTATCTCTGATTTTTTTCTTTGATTTTTTTTGTCTAAACCATACCTAAATGGGCATCATTTTCCATGCTTAATACTTATATCTTTGACTTTTTTCCTAATGCATACCTAAATGTTGTTATCTTTAAATGTCTATCTTCGTTCTTTTGGAGTATGCTAGTCCTAAATTATGCACTTGTAAATTTAAATTTAGTCCATCTAATATGTAGTTAAACCTCCACCAGAAGCTCATATATGTCATAGAAGTTTCATCTTTGTTAGATGACACACTGTTCTGAAACTTAGTATTTATCTTGTATTGTCAATCTTGGTTTTTTCATGAGCAGCACTTAATTGTGAATCCTTCCATAAACTTAGTTTTTGATAAATTTGGTCCTTTTCTCCTTACTAAAAGTGTATTCATATCCATAATGACTCTGGTTTTTAAATTGGATCTTGGTACCTATGGTTTATGGGTCTTTAGTTCTTTTATTGGACCATGATGTACTTGGAGCTGGTCTTGTGAAACATATAACAAGAGGTAGGCTTTTTTGTTGCTGCTATTTTGAAAAGAAAAAAAACCAGCTAGATGGAGCAATGAATGATTCAATCATTGTGATCGAGTTCCAGGCTTTTGGCATCTTTCCTAATTTGCAATTTATTTTATCATAAACTTGTGCAATGTCCAGTGCATACTACCATTTCTCATGTTGGAGGACCTTTCTTTTCTTGGATAATGATAACTCATGTTTTAGCATTTCCTTTTTTCCTTGTTATGCAGTGATGAAAAGTATCAGGAGTTCCAAGTAGATCAAAATCTACAATATCAATGTGCTGCATGCCGTGGTGATTGTTACCACTCTAAAAAGGTCTTAAACATGTCTTCTTTTCAAACCTTTTGATAACATGAAATTATTAATTAGAATCATTGCAAGTTTTGAACAGATCGTTGAGAGAATGTAAAATACTATATTACCCTGCATGAATCTCAGTGGCATTGTCCATTCTATTTCAGTATTCCTGATGTAATTCAACCTATACTTATTTGTTCTTCGCTATCCATATCTGGTGATTAACTATCGTACTATTTCAGAAAATGAGATATTGAAGCTTCTTGACTTTGATTGTATAATATCATACATAACCTTGGATCCTGGTGGCTAACTCAATTGAATGATTAATAATAGCTGTGTAAATTGTCATATAAAGGCTCTACTTACATGAGCAATTGGCATGGGTTATCTGTCTGAACTGTGATTTTTTTAACACGTGCAATTTTTTACTTGCATTTCTCTTATGGAATTTGTTTCCATTAGCAATGTTTCTTAGTATTTATGATTTAACTATTTGAAGACCAAATTAATGTTTGTTACTTTTTCTGTAGGTATTCTAGAAATTGTTTCTTGCATTTCCTTCTACCCCTTTGATGCCATGGAGGTTGGTAAAATATTCTTCCTATTGTTTTGATTTTGTTTACTTTTTACCAAAGATTGTAGTTGCCTAGAGAGGTCCAGTATGGATGTGAAAGCTTGAGGTGCTAATCTAGTCCACCTTATGCACCTTCTCTGAGCTGAAGCAATCTTTTTCAGAAGTAATCATTTTCCTTTTCAAAATCCTCGTGTTTAAATAACCTTCGGAAAGTTGTTGTTTCTAGATGAGTATCATAGAATATGAATCCACACCTGTTGAATATGTAATGGGACTTGAAGTTGAATCATAATTATACCTCCATGTGACCAAGATTTTGGAGGTCAAGCATGACGGAATCTTGAATTTTACTCTTTTGATAACCTAGTTTTATTATCATAGGTAGAATCTTTTTAAAAATCTGGGGTTTTCTGTTTTGGGAATTTCCTATTGGTAAACACATTGTTGCTTTCTAGTTATAATGCTTGTCTACTTTTTGCAGTTCTTGCACACAGGAGCGACGTATCTTTGCTTCGTATTTGTATCTCAGATAGTTAAGTTTCTGCTTTATAACCAGTACTCTCTATTTTCCTCTGTCCAGGAAAGTGAAAGTGAGGACGATGGTCTTGATATTGGTGATGATGATATTGAGGAACCTGAAAATGAACCCGAGGAGGCCGTTGCGAAAGAAGCAAACTTTGAGAAAGCTGCTCCTGTTCCAGTACCACCCAAAGATGCTGAAAGACAATTGTCAAAGAAGGAGCTTAAGAAAAAGGAAATGGCAAAGCTGGATGCACTTCTACATGAGCTTGGCATTGAGAATAAAGATAGTACTACTGCACAAGACGAGATGACTGGTAATGCCATCTTTCATATAATTAGTTCATTTTTAGTATATACTAAACTTCAATTCACACGACATGCATATGTATATGAAGCTATAAAGTGAGTATCTATTTTCGTGTTGAATTTGTTTATTCTTGTAAACTGACCTGGTTCCATCTATGTGCACAGACAAGAAGCAACCGAAGCAAAGTAGTGAGGGGGAGAGGAAGGAACTTGGATAGAAAATTTGATTTTCCTCTTTTATTGAAACTTGGATAGAAATTCACATTGGCTTATATGATTAGTAATAGTCTTATTCTTACCAACTTGGCATTTATCTATGTACCACATCACCTTAAAGTTGTTACTCTTTGCACTATATTTGGTGATGGAAATTATCTTCTTATCCTCTTAATGCATCATACCATTTCTTAGACGAATGTCATGTTTTAGCTGTAAAACAAGTCATAAAAACATACAAGCCAGATGTGATTGTCTTTGTTACACAAAAGAACTGATCAACAGATTGGTATAATCCCATTTTAACTTCTCATCCTCACCTGTATAAAAAGCACGTAGGAATTTTAACTTCTTCCTTGTCCCTCACCATGCTTCTCATGTGGGTCAGCTTTTGTTTGTTTATTACAAATGCCATTGAACTCTAACCAAACTCAGATTCACACTGGTACAACTCTTGAAGTAACAAAGAATTGAAAACTTTTTGTTATAATAATTGTAGCTAGCAGATAGTGAAAACAAACAATGATGCACGGTGTTTAAATATAACAATAAAAGTTATTGTACATGTGAATCTTTATGTACATGTGCCATGGAATTCATATGACAAGCCATAAATCATATATATCAGTTTAATAGCATTCATTCATGCCTAACTTCTTTTTTCATGGTCATGTGCATCTATCTGGCTTTGCTTGTAATAGTGTATATAAAGAAACTTAAATAGCGATATGAATAGATATCTTTCAGATTTGGCAAATCTGAAGGACATCTTTTACTTATCAAGATCAATGAGTTTTTTTGGAGAGCCAATATCAATACTGTCGAGATTTGTTTGTTTTAATTTTATTTCATTTACACAAATTAATATATGATTTTTTTTTGTAGGTGATAAGAATATTGGATTTTGTTCAAGATGTGATGGTTGAAGATTGAAGATGCAGCAAAGTTTGGAAGTTTGATTATGTTTTGCTTTAGGAGAGACTTAATTTTTTGTTAGTTCTTAAACTAAATATATTGGGTACATTTGTAATTGTGATTAGTGCATAAATATTTTTTGAGATGACCAATTTGACAGTCTTGTATTGTAAAAAAATTAGCAATTATTGATTAGTACTTTAATTTCAATTTAAAATTTTTATTTATGTTTATGTTAATCAGTTATATGCATAAATATTTATATCATGAGAATATTGAAAATGGGTGAGATATTTATTAATATATAATATTTTTTATGTCATAATAGAACACTGAATCATGTAGATAAAAATATCATTATAAAACTCATATGAAGACATTTCAAAATGTCATAATAAATAACTATTAATGATAATTTTAAATACCCTTATAGACTAATATAGCAAACATTTATATGTGTCATTATAAATTACATAATGAGGCATTTTAAATTAACTTTATAAACTATCATTATTGACATTTTTTATTATGATTATAAATAAAATTCAAGACACTTATAATTGTCTTGATAAATAATTTTAAATGACATATAAAATTGGCATCATTACTATAATAAAACAACATATATAAATGTCATTACAAATCTTATAGTGACACTATTTTTTGTCACTAGAATAATTATTCATGCTATTAGTGTTGTCATTATTTTTATTTTATAGTGACATTAAGAATTGTCATAAGTGATAAGACTTTAGACGACATCACTATAGAGGACATTTTAACTTAATGTCACTATATCAAAAATGTCAGTATAAGTAATATATGATGACACTTTTCAATGTCATTAAAAGCATCAGCCTCCCGACTGGCCAGCTGGCCTGTCAGCGAGCTGACCTCCTGATCCTTGGCCGCCAGTTGTGCCCACAGGGGCTCGGACGCCTGGGTCGCCTCAAGGAGCTCAGCTTGGGTCTTCTACAACTCATCCTGCAACTGGTCCTTGAGAGACCAAGCCCGACACTCCTTATGCTCGGCTGAGCGACTCGGAGGTGCGCTTGAGCAACCGTTGTATCAGCCGAGACAATCTGAATCTTAGAAGTCTCCAACTGCTCCTCCGAGTGGGCCAGTAGGTCTTGAAGGGCGATGACCTCGGCCCTCAGGCCATTGAGGGAGGTGTCATTAGAAGTCAGACGAGTATGGCGTAGCCGAGTTTTCAGGTGCTCCACTCGCCGTTCCGCTCGGAACCGGGCCTTGGCGTGCACCAGCATGGTTGTGGACATGCCATAGCTCGCAGCCCAGAGCTACAATGCAAAAAAGACCCGTCAGTACCCCGACTGGAGAGGGCATAGGAAAGAAATAAAAGCATCCTTAGCGTACATGGGTCGCTGTCGACATGAAGGAATCTGCCCGGACGCTCGGACCACGGAAGTTGCTTTCTCGTAGGTCGTGAAGGAAGTGGTTGGCCAGCGATCCGTGCAGCTGAACATCCTGCGTTCGGATAGGGGTCGTGCCACTCGGCACCTTCATGCTCAGAGAGAGGTCGGAGAGAGAGGGCGGCAAGAGATGCATCAAGGACTCCCCGATCGGACCCCCCACCGGCGAGAGGCAGGCTCCCCCAAGGATGCCTGAGGCGAAGAGGGCGACCGGGTGGGGGACTCCACCGCAGGCTCCTTGCCCCTCCGCCTTTTTCTTGGACGGCTGGAGGAAGCCTCCGCCGGTTCGGTCGGTAGGGGCCTGGGTTCGGCTCGGCGTGCTCGCCCACGTCAGAAGATGAGGGGCTGATCATCTTCCGACTCGGACCAGGATACCCCCGTAGACGCCGATGCGGGAGCAGGAAGTACAGGACGTGATGACCCGGCGGCAGGTGGAGCCGCCTCCCGTTGAGCCAGCTGCTCGACCATGCGAGCCTCTAGCTCGGCGTCGTCCAAACCAAAGCCCTCCTCCAAGGCCGCCGATAGCATCATGTGGGGCTGCAAGATAAACAATGCTTAGTCAGCCACGAAAGAGTAGAGAAGGAAACAGGAAACTTACCCAGTGAAGCAGGTCGGCGAAGCGACACCTAGCTGAGCCCAAACACGTACAAGACGTCCTCGCTCAGCAGATTCCCCCCATGGAAATGCCAACCCCCGATTTTGGAAAGGGCTGACAGGTAAAGGGGGGAGGATCGGAAGTTCTTGAGGAGAGGTGGGGGAGTAGGAAGATCCGCTAGCCATTTGACTGGCCAACTCGGGGACGGAACAGTGTGAACATAGAAATATCGCTCCTTCCAATCCTTGTTAGAAGTCGGAAGTTTTGACAGGAAAGAGGTGTGGGATCGGGCTTGGAAAAAGAAATCACCCGACTCTTATTTTTTCGGGTAGAAGAAGTAATAAAAAACCTCAAGACGCAAAGGAATTTGGTATAGAGAGAAGATGATAACCGACCCACAGAGGAGTCGGATGACATTTAGGGCCAGTTGAGACAGAGAAATGCGGAAAAAACGACAGATGGAGGCGATGAATGGATTGATTGGAAAACGCAGTCCGGCCTGCAGATGGTCCCGAGAGATGGTGATGTAGGTAGGGGGAGGGGTCGCAGGTCAATCGGAGGAAGTCGGCAAGCGAAGAAGGTGGTTGTGCGGAACGTGGTAGTCTGCTTAGATCTCCTCGAGATCAGGGTGGTCGAGCTCGGACACTATGGTGGAATACCAGGGGGCCGAGGGAAGGGAAGAAGAGGCCATAGGAAGCAAGCAAGGGAAGGAAGAAAACCAAGAGAAAAGTTCATCGGAGAAGATAATCGGAATCACACACCTCGCCGGAACCCTAGCAAAGCACGCGAGGACAACAATTCAGTGTCGAGGAGTCGAAAACGATGGTAAAAACCGATGGGTAAAAGCCTATTTATTGGGCTCAAGAGTCAACGCCAGCCGTCCGATGACAGGCCGGAGAGAAAGCGCGAGCCGTCCGATAAGGCCCCGAAGAGCCCCCGAGGCGAAGTAACGCACGTGTGCGTCGATCATTCGCCTTAACAAGCGGCAGATCCCTCGTTGCTCGGGAAAGCAATGAGCAGAGGACACGTGGCTCAGCGGTTAACTACGGTAATTAATGCACGGGATACGAATCGCCTCGGGCCTAACGAGAGGGAATAGAAAAGACTGGGTGATGTGACCGATTTGGTTGATCGGGCAACAAGCGCCCTAGCAACCACCAGGGTCGGCAGGAAAGAGTTGGGCCACTCGGGTGCGCCAGGCGCGCTTTAAGATGTAGCAGTCCAGTCAGTCGGACTCAACGCCTCCTTCAACTAGACTCGAGAGAGATACTTATGATCCCGACCCAGCTTACGGGTAGCTCGGCCAGCTCAGCCAGCCAGCCTGGTGCCACGAAGGCCTAGTAGAGGGGCCCACGGAGACCTCACCCGGGAAATTCCCGAGCTAGCTAGGGACACCCCCCCCGGAACCACTGACAAACCGACCCTGGTCGAGATCGGGCAGGTCGATCCCGGGCACCTCCTGACTCGGCCACCAAATCCAGTTTCCCCGACCCCGAGGCTAGGTCGGGAAGATCAGTCCTCAACACCCCGTAGATCTGACAACCAGTAGACCCGAGAGATGACAAAGCAGATTTAGTTCGGCCTACCCCCGACTCATGGCGTACTATGTGTCACTCGGCTATACTACACCCGACCCGAGCCGTAACCACTCGGACCCGCCGATCGTCCATCGGTCTCCGGACCAGTCTTTCCGTACGCCGCCCCTACATCCAGACACCCTGGGGATGACCATGACGGCAGGGAAAGTGTCAGCCTTGCCCAATCATAACATACATCGCGGATATCCCGCTGACTCGGTACGATTGTACTATCCGAGCACCCCACGCCATGCCGCGGTACCTTTAGGTGCTCTCCCACGAGCTAACAAACACCATACCCCTGTCTCGTTGACACAGACAGAGGTTGTCAGCTCCTCCGGCTATATAAATCCCTCCCCTCCTCATTCCGCAGGTATGCGCAATCACACGCTCCTCTACTACTATTCCTGCTGCTTCCATATATTTCCTGCGGATACTAACTTGACCGTCGGAGGGTCTGACCGGGGAAATTCCCCGGCGGATTCGATAACGGTCGTTGTCTCCCAGGTCGGTGCCAAGTCAGCAGCTCGCAACACTCAGACAACCATCTGACCTTTGGGATTTCCATCAAATTTCGCGATAGGATCATTGAACTTAGCATACTTAGCAGTATGCCTTTGCCATTTATGTTTGTCAGCTCGGTGAGCCAGGTCGTGCCATCGCCCGACAGGCCGACACGATCAATGATTTTTAGTGAGTTTTTCGAATACTTTCTTCTGTTTTTTTCTCTTTTATTCTTGGATTGCTACAAATTAATGACGATTAAAATAACAATCCAGAATGCCAAACATGGTAAGTCGTCATTAATTGAAATTAATTTTTTATTATTATCCTGAACTACTTTTGTTTTTTTTTGTCATTACAAATGACACTTACCATTGCTAGATATTCTAAAACAACATTTTAGATGGCTCTTTCGATTGTCACCCATCTCTTGGTCTTCAAGATAAACCTAGTAACCCTCTTAAGAAGTTGTGCAATATTACCCTTTAATAATATGCAAGAACAATGTAAAGAAATGCTAGAGTGACATACAATTGAAGTGATGATTCTAAAACAACAAGATCAATAATATGCAAGAACAATATAGCAAACCATACAATTTGTTTATTAAAGAAATGCAAGACTGACATTTAACAATCCATAATATCTCAAGAGTGAGATCTAAACTAGTTAGACGACCACAAACAATGATGAACCAGGCAGCAGACAAATTGAACCTGGGATGACCGGCCCGGCCCGGCCCCATGGAAATTTCCCACCAGTCACCAGGATAAATCGGGAAGCACTCGCGGTGAGCAGTCTAGAAGCCCAGCGTCCCAGTAGACGACCACAAACAAGTTTATATATGGAGTTGCTACGAAGATTTAGATAATCTACTGATCAATGGAAAGTGAGTTTGTTGCAAATGTTCCTTTTTTCATAGTTTAGCTGGTATGACACTTCTTTACAGGTCGTAAACAGTTTGTAGATTGGCTAACTGATATCTCAGTTGCCAAATGATGATTGAAATATGAGATAATCTTATCGATCGATATCTCTTCAATCCCTACAGGCCCTTAATTCGCTTCCTTTCCTTATCTTCTTCAGCTGTTGGAACACATCAATTTAGAATGGTGTGAAGGTGTTTGGGCCCAATCATGAGGTTTTACTATTCTGATAATTCACCTGTTCTAGCATCTAGTTAATTCTTGAACTTGTTAAACAAGCTTCTCCCTTCTTTTCCATGATTTGAAGTGCTTGAATTTCTGCCGCAAGGGTTCTTCAGTGTCATACACAACTTTTGGGTTGTCTTCTATTCTCGAAGAACTTTTGTGTTGCCGCGGTAGTGACAGGGAATTGGGTTGGCATTTTAAGAGCCTAACAAGGACCACCAAAATGCTGGATTAAGATTCAGCACTAAATTGTGTCGATCAAGCATCTCCATGACTGTTTGCTGGTCTTGCGATTGCACCAATTCTTCCTTCCGTGTTTACTGTGTTGTGTGACTATCAAGTATGAATGTTGTGTTAGACAATCTTATTGTCGGAAATACAGGGAATGTTCTGAATTGAAAATTGTTGTATTTTGGTGCATGAACAATTCGATTAATAAAAATCAAACACTTACATTGCAATGTCTTACGATTGATGTTTTGCTTAACGATCACCGCTTCGAATTCATGAACCAAATCCCTCTCTGATTTTGAATGCTTTTCTCTTTCAAGAACAAAGTTTTTGTCTCATACTCTACATCTTACTTCACTTGGACAATTAAAATAAGGTAAGTGGTGAGTGAGTAATTTTTTAACTGCAAGTGCAGCTGCTATATTGCACTACAAACATCTCAAAGAACATTTAATTTATACTTAAAGAAAAATGATTCATACGACAACAAACATATTAAGCGATTAAAGTTAAGAAAATTATCACACTTTACATATATAATCGCCCTTCAAGACAAATTAAAGACATCAATATCTTGTAATTATCATATATTATCTTATAATATCAAGGTCTCACGTAGCAGAGAAACAAAAATTCATTGTCCTACTATCTTTATTGTCGATAGAACACATCTGATACGAATCCTATGTTACAATGTTATTCTCTTTACTAATAAAGAATGCATATTTTTTACAGACTTAACATCGTACTATACTTCAAGGTAGGCGGATCGTGTATTTCTCATGATTCAATGAGAGAGCCATAATCTAAGCCAAAACAGTACAAAATAAATCTAACCCAAAATAAGATCGTGGCAGAAGACTAAAGACCCAAAACAGAATTGAAATTCTATACACCAATAACCCTAAAACATGATCAACTACCACGGATTAACCCTTACCTGTTGTGATGTGCCAATGACCTTTCCTCTGCTCAAATTTGGCAAGATGGGCAGCCCACCACAGAAATCCAAGATCTAAACAAAGTATTACATGATCAATCAGTAAGAAAACCCTACATACCAAACACACAACCCAGCCAACAAATCAAAATCGGCAATTTACCAAAGGGTGTATCCAACTATTCGTAATTACCGAAAAGAATACCATGATTTCTATTATACCAAAGGGCGCATCCCATATAGTGAAGTTACGGAAATACCCCTCCCGCCAATGAATAGCTTTATCAAACACATTTTCGAGACAACCGAACCACTTTTATCAATAAAATATTAATTTGTGGTTCGGATGGGTAGCAGTCGAATTTTTTCTCAGCCAATATATATATTACTACTTTGCACAAGTCGAATGATCACAAAGGTACGTATATATTGCTTCCTTGCACAACTCGATTTATCACCAAAGCACCTGAAGAAAATAGGTTGTCGAAGGAGAAAAAGGAAGCAACAGATTGGTAACTAAGAGAAATAGTAATGTACGTATGAATGTCATCTTTGATATGGTATCAGATCTAGTTTTAATCAAGATAAACTCTTTCTACTATTTTTATGTTTGGAGGAGGCTTAGGGTGATATGCATTACATGATTTCAGGCCCTGGGAGTGCATGATCTCATTAGATTTCAGGCAATAGGAGAGACTGAAATATTTTGTTTCAGGCCCTCGGAAATAATTTGTTTCAGGCCTTCGGAGGGACTGAAATAAAAGAAATTCAGGCCCTCCCAGGGTCTGGACTGAATTTCTTTTATTTCAGGGTCAGGGAGGGGCTGAAATCAAATGATTTTAGGCCCGCCCTGGGCCTGAAATGTAATGATTCAGGCCCGGAGTGGGCCTGAAATCAAATGATTTCAGGCCCGGCTAGGGCCTGAAATGTAATGATTTCAGGCCCGACCTGGGCCTGAAATAAAATGATTTCAGGCCCTGGTAGGGCCTAAAATAAAATGAATTCAGGCCCTGGTAGGGCCTGAAATCAAATGATTTCAGGCCCTCAGGGGCTCCTAGGGCATTTATTATCAATTTCAAAGTTTGATAAAGGTACTTGTAATTTTTTTCAGGGATGATAATGTTGTTGACGAAATTCTCTCTGAGATATGGAATACTCTTGATGATAATGCGGTCACGGGGAAAGAATTCAAAATAGCTAGTAATAATATTCCATTATCTTCCCAGTATGGTGATAATAGCATTACAAGGAATTTGACAATTGATCTAAATGAAGAAGCAAATAATATAGAAGATGAGGGTTTGAATTATTGTACAAGAGTAGTTGAAATCTTTTATCCAACCTGGAGTGGGGAGGAAGAAATTGAAATCCGCAATGCAGAAGAATTAGTACCCAGTACAAGTGTACTAGAATTCCAAGCTAATGATATGCAGATTGAGCAATATGAATTCCCCCCAGATCAGTACAGTGACTTAGAGGAGGAGTTTCCATTAGCTGAAGATCCATATATTTTGAATTCTCGATTGCTTGCTGGGCCAATTAGAGAGCTAGAGGCAAGAGATGAGCATGAATTTTTTGTGGGGCAGATATTTCCATCTAGAGAAGAATTCAAGAATGCACTTGTTAAACATGCGATGGTTAAGCATATGAGATATAACCCAGTTGACACCCGGAAAAATAGAGTTAAAGCAGTGTGTTTTAACCAACCATGTACATGGAGAGTAGTAGGAAGGGGGGAAGTAGAGTTCACTGTTACAAAATATATAAAGGAACACCAATGTGGAAGTGTTAGGGAAAGTGCTGATCATCATGCATGCTCTTCATCATTTGTTGCTTCTTTTGTTGAAGAGCAATTTCTTCACAATGAATAATACAAACCAAGTATGATTATTTCAGATATTAAAGCTAGATTTGGAGTGACGATATCATACAGAAAAGCATACATAGCTAGGGAGAAAGCATTGAAAAAGGTTGTTGGAGATTATGATGAGGCATACAGAGATCTCCCACAATATCTGCGTAAGTTAAGAGCTAGAGATCCTGAAACATATGTGGCACTATGCACGAATGGTGATAATCAGTTCCAGAGGTGTTTTTGGGCTTTTGGTGCTTGCCGAAGGGTGTTCAGGTCTTATTTGCGTAGACTTATCGGAATTGATGCGACACACCTAAGAGGAAAGTATCCAGGAGTATTGTTGATTGCTACGGCGATTGATGGTAATGACAATGTTCTCCCAGTTGCCTTTGCAATAGCTGAAGTAGAATGTGGGTCTGCTTGGGACTGGTTTTTGGAGCATACAAAGAGGTTCTTTGCTGTCGATGATCACTCACTCACCATAGTATCAGATAGACATCGGGGCATTATATCAGCAGTCAGAAAAGTATTCACAAACGCGCATCATGCTTTTTGTTGCCACCACATGTCTTGTAATATGGTAACTGATACTGGAAGTAGAGCTGTTGTAGATTTGTTTTGGGCAGCAGCACGAGCCAACACAACACTCCAATATGATATGATAATGCAGACAATGCTTGAAAAACATCCAGATGCTCATAAGTGGCTTCAGAACATTGACCCTAAAAGGTGGGCAAATGCACACTTTACTGGGAGAAGGTACAGAATGCTTACCACGAATTGCGTGGAGAGCTTGAATGCTTTGTTTAAGTCTACACGGGAGCTTCCCATAAATAGGTTAATTGATAATACAAGAAGAAAGTTAGCTCAATGGTTCTATAACCGTAGAGAGAAGTCTCCAAATGGCATGTTGCTTTGACACCTCATGCTACAAAAGAAATGGAATCAAGGAGAGAGAAAGCTAGAGCTTATAAGGTTCACCCTTACTCTCAATCAGAAATGGAGGTAGAAACATGGGGCACTTCATACATTGTTGATTTGGAAAAAAAGTTTTGTCATTGTGGGGAGTTTCAAATTTCAGGACTCCCGTGCTCACATGCTATAGCTGTAATCATTCACAGGAATATCGATACACTCCGATATTGTGAGCATTATTTTTATTCTGAAACTTGGAAGTGGGTTTACATGGATCGTATTTACCCTTGTAGAAGCAAGCAGTTTTGGCCTAGTAGAGTAAACAACATTACAGTTCGATGTCCCCGTAGCCTTGTGCAGCCTGGTAGACGAAAGAAGGCACGGATTGAGTCAAGACACAATGGCAAGGTGAAACTTAAATGCAGCCGGTGCAAACAACTTGGCCATAATAAAAGGACATGTAGAATGCCACCAGCCCCAAGGTCTTGAGTTAATTGGTTTATGTATTGCAGAGTATTATCACTGATGGAAGTGTTTATTTTGTAAGGAGGATAACTGAATGTATAGTATTCTTAAAAAAACTAGTTGTTAATGTTGTGACTTATAGAAGTATTTCAATATTATGATACATTTTACATTTTACCTTGTGTCCAATCAATATAAGCAGAATATATCAGAATTGAAGTTTAGTTGATTTGTAAACCCAAAATAATGTTATTTCAGGAACTTGAAGTCCTGAAGTCTGATAAGCACCATTTTATTGATTATTTTAAGTGTTAAAATCCATGTTTGACTCATATTTTTATTGATTAATTGTGAAATTGCCCTAGGTTTTAGAACTTACCTTTATTTTGGACTTAATTGCAAATTTACATTAAATTGGATTAATTGGCCACTAAATTTTGGATTTATTTTTGTAGGCACCAAAGGTTCAAGGACTTAGGGCATATTGGGTCAAACCTGAGTCGGATGTGAACCGGATCGAATTATCAAGCCTATGATCAATCCGGGCCGTCCGATTCAAGAGCGGTTAGATCTGAGCCATCCGGGACGATCTGAAGCAATCCGAGCTAGGGTTAGGGTTGATCAAGCTCTATGATCAAGATCTGAAGGTTTCATCCCAATCAGAGCTAGATCAACCGTTGGATCAAGCAAGGAGGGCTCTAGAGCGTCCAATCACAGATAGAGTTGATCTGGACCATCCGTTGCACATCTGGAGGATCCGAGCTACCACAAGGCAGATCCTGACCCCAGATCATCATCATAAAAGTTTGGCTCCAATCAGACCAAGATCTACCGTTGGATCTCCTCCGATTAATCTGAGCCGTCCATTTGTTTCTATTTAATCAAAAATTCAGCGCAGCTCATCCTCGTCGCGTCTCCGCCGCACAGTAGCTTCTTCTCCGTTTCTTCACTGTTTTAGCTCATTTTTTTCATCAAAGGAGGCGCGTCCACTCAATCTCCACCTTGGATCGAGTTCTGAGTCTTTGGGGATCGATTCCTTGAAGAATTCTGTCCATTTGCGCTGGAACAGAGGATTTCTTGGGGGTTCCGGCAGTTCTCAGTCCGACTCTTTTCTTCTCAACCACAATCCACTTCCAAGCTTCTGAGCCATTTGTAGGGGTTCTCAGATGAGTTTAGAAGCCTCGCAATTCATCATCGCAGCTCACCCAATTGAGATGGAGAGAATCGGATCAAAATTCCATCAAGCACAGATTTGAGGCAGAATCCACTTCAGAAATGGATGTCCACTGATTTGCTGAGCCTAGGGGTTCGAAGCCGGCTCTTGATTGACGACCAAGAAGTTCTTGATGCTAGGAAGTGATTGAGTTTAGATTTCTTTGGTTAAATTCGTTTGTTTAGCTGTAATTTTAATTACTGCTGTAGTTCTTACTGTTTTCGAATTTTAGATTTGGTTGTTCTCGTTTTCTTAATTGTTTAGCTGTAATTTAGTTTCAATCTTCAAGTCGAGTAGTTAAGTAACTTGTGTAGTGATAGATTGCATTTAATTGCAGTTTATTTCTGTTTAAAACCTTATGTGCCAATTCCTGTTAATGTTTCTGAAATTCTGTTCGTGCGTGCCAGTTTGTTCTGATTTTGCAGCTCTAGCGAATTCAATTTGTATTTAATTTAGATGCTTGCAATTGAAAACAACATTTAGTTTATTAACTCAATTGATTTGAGTTGTTTAGCAAGCTGAATTTATTTCTGCATTTTGGGTTCAGATTGTTGCATCGAGTTCTGTTTCTGCAAATTGAATCCTATTTCTGCAATACAATCATTCTGTAGCCCTTAGTTCGAATCTGTTTAAGTGTGTATCAGTGAGATTTGAGATGGAATTCTATTGCAATCGAATTTAGTTGTTCTGTCGAGTTTTAGCATCCAATCAGTTTCAGAATTGCTGCACATCAGATTCCATTTCTGCATCTGCTGCCTTCAAGGTTATTTCTGCACAGCAGTTGGTTTGGGATTCTTGTTTCTGATTTCACTAGCTTAGGAATTCTGCAGTCACTTGGTTGTTTCACATCAGTTGCTTGAGATTAGTGTAGATCTGTTTTTGTATCAAGCAACAATTTAACACTGCATGCTTATAATTTCTGAATTTGTAGCAGTTTTCTTTTTGCATCTTAACTTGCAACCGAATTAAGTTGTACCTGAGCTGTAAACACCATTTCTGCCCTTGAGTTTAATTCAGAAGTCTTGCTTTGCATTCAACTTGATTCCTGAAATGTTTGCATTTTAATTCCTGTAATTTCTTCACACCATTTCTGCATTTCTGCCATTCCTTTGTGCATTCAATGTTGCTGAAATTCTGTCCTTGTTCTGCACTTTTGCTTCCGAATCTGATCTCCTTCACTCATTCAAGTATATGCTTAACTATGGGTTTGACTTCCAAGTGAATTGGTCATTTAAACTTAAGAGTTGGCAGTCCACAATTCCTGTGTCAGTAGCAAGAATTTCAGCCCACTAAATCAGTGTTCTTTTGCGTGCCAACTGCGGAAAATCTGCACTTTGTATCAAGTGCAGATTAGGTAGTACTTGGTGCCAAGTTTAAGGTAGTTTGCAGTGAGCTATTGTGTATCAAGTGCATTGGGACTTATCTGAGCTTCCTTACAATTGTTTGATTTAAAATTTGGTAGCTAGCTTGATTTGTGCCAAGTTTGTTTGTTGCTGAAAAGTCCTGCCCTGTTTTATTAATTCTTCTAGCAACCTGTTTTGCGAATTTGATATCAAATTTGTGTCCAGACTTTTAGCTTGATTCGGTTTCCATTGGTTGAATCATTAAGTGCCGACTCCTTGTGTAGCTTCCTTAATTGAGTGGTTTGCTTTTCATTGTTTTTCCATTTCTATTTGAAACTCAATCTGATTTTATTTGAAACCCAAAATTCACAAACGACACCTAAATACAAGCGCGAATCAAACAACGTAAACTAGCCCCGAGAAAAATACGACCTGTGGCCCCTATATTACATTTTCAGATTTTGATTGTAAAAAGGGTTTCCAGCTTTCATTGATATTTAAATTTGATGAGCCCATACATTTCGTGACAAAATTAATTTAGTATAATTTGGGCGCGTCAAAGTCCTATGTTTTCTAAATATCTGTTGTTTAACCCGATTTGATTTTTTCTTTGTTGAATCATTGTTGTGTGCCAACTGATACTGTATGAACACAGTTTTAGATAATCATTAGGACTATGTTTGGAGACGAAAAATAGCATATTGTAGCTAAAATAGCATTAATTAGGTAAAGTCTGACTACTGATAATGAGGTTTGAAAAATCCAAATATGCTAGGTCCATCATACAAACCTCCCGATGTGCCAAATTCTGATAATATGAGGTCTTCATGTGAATGGAATTAAATAGTGATATGCAATGTGTATTTAGGTACTCTCCTTCTTGTTTATCTTTTAAAAATGTGGTCACAACATGTTCATTTATTTAAAAGATTGGCGTATAAATATTTAATCATACTGTAAATAATTTTTTTGCAACTAGAGGCGTGGACCCCCAGCTTGGGCCTGAATCAGGCCCAGTGTGGGCCTGAAATAAATAATTTCAGGCCCACGCTGGGCCTGAAATAAATCATTTCAGGCCCACGCTGGGCCTGAAATAAATCATTTCAGGCCCAAGCTGGGCCTGAAATAATGTCATTTCAGGCCCAGCTAGGGCCTGAAATAATATCATTTCAGGCCCATTGTGGGCCTGAAATACTAGGATTTCAGGCCCACGCTGGGCCTGAAATAATGTCATTTCAGGCCCACCGTGGGCCTGAAATCAAAATAGGTCCCTAAAAAATTACTGATATTATCGACAACAATTACAGATTAAAGATTAGAGATTACACAAAATTAAGGATCGAAAGAAATGCTCCATTGATTTCAATATCAATTACATACATTACACTTACATATATGGATTGTAGAAAAAAAAAATTACAGATTTTGCTTTCAGAACTTGTCTCTCATTATTTTGCTTCCAGGATTGTAGCAACAAACCTCCTCCTGTGCCAAATTCTCAAAATATGAGTTGATGATGTGGATGAAATTTAATTTTGGTATGCAATGTCTATGTAGGTACTCTCCTTTTTGTTTAATATTATAAATAATTTCATAACATGTATATTTATATAAAATATTTACTCAATCTAATATTGATTATTTTAAAAAATGAAATGAGATTATTGTGTCAGGCCCTGCGTGGGCCTGAACATATCTCATTTCAGGCCCACGCTGGGCCTGAAATGGAGTTATTTCAGGCCCAGAGTGGGCCTGAAATGAGATTATTTCATGCCCATGTTGGGCCTGAAATGATATTATTTCAGACCCAGCTTGGACCTGAAACATTCTAATTTCAGGCCCACGCTGGGCCTGAAATAATTCCAATTCAGGCCCAGCTTGGGCCTGAAATAATATCTTTCAGGCCCTGCGTGGGCCTGAAATATTCTCATTTCAGGCCCACGCTGGGCCTGAATAATCTCATTTCAGGCCCAACGTGGGCTGTGATTTAAAATTAGGGTAGTGTACCAGTAAGGTTCAATATTACTTATAGTATCGACAAGAGAACAGATTATAGATTAGAGATTACACAATAACAAGGATCATTTTAGTTCAATATTCCTAAAATGCTTTTGTTTCGGGCACACTGTGGTCCTGAATTCAATTTATTAAAGCAAAAGCAAGGTTCAATATTACTGATGAGTTCGACAACAATTACAGATCATATATGAGACAAAAATAATGATCCGAAGCAAAGTTTCATTGATTTTAAAAGGAGTACATGGATGGTATAATTACAAATATACAATGTTTGTGATCACAATAACATATGCATTGTATTCACAAAAAAAACTATTTACAGATTTAGCTTCCACCACTTGTCTCTCATTATTTTATAGCCCACCTCAAATCGATAATTTTTCATTTGCTTTTGTGTAAAATGTGTAGATCTTTGAAAAACTAGACTTTCTGCATATCGCATCATGAAAAATGCATAATCCAACCTGAAAACCAATAATCACATTGTTGTCATATTATGAATCCAACCATGAAATACATTGTTAATTTTGACAAAAATAAAGATCCTCTTACGATCTGGTTTGGGTGGGTCCTTGTACAACAATTTTCTTAAACTCTGTCCCACCTATGTTAGGCAATCCCTTATTCCATGTCTTATTTCAGAATTTAAGGTGTCCATAACCTAAAATTTATATTTTTTCCAAAGCTATAGGTGTAGTTTAGTTCCATCAGTGGGTTTTGCTCAAAACCCACTGATTGACTTCCCATATCTGGATTTCTGAGAAACCATTATCAATAGTTAGGGATGAGGTTTGAGAAAGAATTTAAGGTGTCCATAACCTAAAATTTATATTTTTTCCAAAGCTATAGGTGTAGTTTAGTTCCATCAGTGGGTTTTGCTCAAAACCCACTGATGGACCTCCCATATCTGGATTTCTGAAAAACCATTATTAATAGTTAGGGATGAGGTTTGAGAAAGAATTTAAGGTGTCCATAACCTAAAATTTATATTTTTTCCAAATCTATAGGTGTAGTTTAGTTCCATCACTGGGTTTTGCTCAAAACCCACTGATGAACCTCCCATATCTGGATTTCTGAAAAACCATTATCAATAGTTAGGGATGAGGTTTGAGAAAGAATTTAAGGTGTCCATAACCTAAAATTTATATTTTTTCCAAAGCTATAGGTGTAGTTTAGTTCCATCAGTGGGTTTTGCTCAAAACCCACTGATGGACCTCCCTTATCTGGATTTCTGAAAAACCATTATCAATAGTTAGGGATGAGGTTTGAGAAAGAATTTAAGGTGTCCATAACCTAAAATTTATATTTTTTCCAAAGCTATAGGTGTAGTTTAGTTCCATCAGTGGGTTTTGCTCAAAACCCACTGATGGACCTCCCATATCTGGATTTCTGAAAAACCATTATCAATAGTTAGGGATGAGGTTTGAGAAAGAATTTAAGGTGTCCATAACCTAAAATTTATATTTTTCCAAATCTATAGGTGTAGTTTAGTTCTATCAGTGGGTTTTGCTCAAAACCCACTGATGGACCCCCCATATCTGGAGTTCTGAAAAACCATTATCAGTAGTTAGGGTTGAGGTTGGAGAATGTAGATTAGGTGTCCGAAACATCAAATTCTAAATTTTTTCCAAAGCTATACGTCTAGATTAGTTCCATCAGTGGGTTTTGCTCAAAACCCACTGATGGACCTCCCCTATCTGGAATTCTGAAAAACCATTATCAGTAGTTAGGGTTGAAGTTCTAGAAAGTATTTTAGGTGTCAGAAACCTTAAATTATAATTTTTTCCAAAGCTATAGGTCTAGTTTAGTTCCATCAGTGGGTTTTGAGCAAAACCCACTGGTGGACATCCCATATCTGAATTTCTGAAAAACCATTATCAGTAGTTAGGGTTGAGGTTCTAGAAAATATTTTAGGTGTCAGAAACCTCAAATTATAATTTTTTCGAAAGCTATAGGTCTAGTTGATTTCCATCAGTGGGTTTTGCTAAAAACCCACTCATGGATGCTCCATATCTGGGTTTCTAC
Source organism: Boesenbergia rotunda (assembly GCA_024364735.1). Taxonomy (NCBI): domain Eukaryota; kingdom Viridiplantae; phylum Streptophyta; class Magnoliopsida; order Zingiberales; family Zingiberaceae; genus Boesenbergia; species Boesenbergia rotunda. The sequence goes on from JAGFNQ010002780.1 coordinate 438,824, forward strand.
AAAACTATTATCAGTAGTTAGGGTTGAGGTTGGAGAAAGTAATTTAGGGTTTAGGGATAAAATATGTAATCGAACTTGGGGGATGAAGTCAAAATATTATATGGTTAAGGGTGGTCCTGAAATAATTTTTAATTCAGGCCCACGGTGGGCCTGAATTGTCTTCATTCAGGCCCACCGTGGGCCTGAAATATCTTCATTTCAGGCCCACCTTGGGCCTGAAATAAAGTTATTTCAGGCCCAACGTGGGCCTGAAATTATAATTTGAGGTTTGTAACACCTAAATTCCACTGATGGACCCATTGATGAGGTTGGAGAAAGTATTTTAGGTGTCCGAAACATCAAACTATAATTTTTTCCAAAGCTATAGGTGTAGTTTAGTTCCATCAGTGGGTTTTGAGCAAAACCCACTAATGGACATCCCATATCTGGATTTCTGAAAAACCATTATCAGTAGTTAGAGTTGAGGTTGGAGAAAGTATTTTAGGTGTCCGAAACATCAAATTATAATTTTTTCCAAACCTATAGGTGTAGTTTAGTTCCATCAGTGGGTTTTGAGCAAAACCCACTGATGGACCTCCCATATCTGGATTTCTGAAAAACTATTATCAGTAGTTAGGGTTGAGGTTGGAGAAAGTATTTTAGGTCTCCGAAACATCAAATTATAATTTTTTCCAAATCTGTAGGTGTAGTTTAGTTCCATCAGTGGGTTTTGCTCAAAACCCACTGATGGACCTCCCATATCTGATTTATATAATATATATTGTTGATTAGATTATATAATGATTTTTAGAATAATATTCTATATCTACCTACAAGATGTGACAGAATAGATCATTTGGCACACAATAGTGCAGCAACTGGCACACAACAGTGCATTATCAGTTATTATATATGACCGTATCACTTGGCACACAACAGTGCAGCAACTAGATTTGAATAAACATCACCCAATTGTTTTGTTTTTGTTGACAATATATTATATAGAATAACAACATCTACATAATCATAACAACATCCACATAATGAGATTTTTCCATACAAATGGAGGTCAATCGACAGCAATGGATTTTTACATCACCAATACAACATTCAGATTATCTCAAGTTTTACAAAACATATCCCTCAGAATATTAACTGTTAGCTCAAATCTGATTCTACTCATGTCTCTTTGTTTGAAATCCATCTTCTCATCGTATAGGAGACATCGAACATATTGCATGACAAAGAAGGCACAGTCCACGCTGAAATTAACAAACACTTTTTTATATTTCAATAAGTGGGTTTATAAAATACTTTCTTATTTTTAAAAATTTTTAACCTCTTCCTCATTTAGTTACCTATGTTCTTGTTGGGGACATTTTTGTCTGACGGAGGCCCATTTGTCCAAGGGATGATGACTTTGTAGATACGGATGAATAGCCGTAAGTTTCTCGCCAGTATATTGTTTAAGTTCTTTTACCTGTCAAACATATCATGAATTTATTAATCACCATCAATGACATTTTAGACAAAATGATGACCATATATAAGAATAAATGAAGTTAGCTCACCGCTGTGTCAAATTCATGCTTATATTTACGGCCACTAGCAAGAGAATTAAAATGATTGAAAGTCATGGATTCTGTATCCACCGCCAACAAGTGAAAGTGTGTATTATCACTGCACAAAGGGATTAAAATAAATCTAAACCCTTGTTCTAGCATATCAGTCTTCATCACTTGTTGCAGGGAAATCTTTCTTGACGATCTGATTGATGCCTACAAATATGCATTCACAAAATTAATAATACCCATATCATAATATTAGGTCTTCTACAATATATCTGTTTAATTAATATACATCACTTACTGTGAAGAAGGTTGAACAATATATTGACTTGTTGTATGACCTACCACATGCGGATGCTCCCCTAAATAAAATTTTACAAAAGGCATCAATGACCTCGCCTTTTGTAAAAACCTCTCCATTGAGGATTTGTAAGAATGAATGCAAATTCAAAGCAAAGGGTGCATCCTCCCAGATAAATTCATTTGCCAACCTGCCATGTAAATTGATAAGATTATATATTACATAAGAAGATATATTAACTAAACTAAACTATAATATTTTGTAACTTACTTTAGATTCTCCAATCTGTTTATCAGGCAGACCACTTCTTTATCTTGATTTTTCTTCTTTGTATTCATAAAATGTTTCTTCACAAACTACATCAATAAAATTTATTTAGACCAAACTAATTATTGACCAAATCCAATACAATTAACGTATTTTAAATGAAATTAACACACTTACATCAATGCCTTATTGCCTCATTTTGTATAGTTCGGAGGTTCTTCTTGTTTCCTCCTCTATGTCTTCTTCAGACATGACTTCCATTACATTAATGTTTCCTCTTGCTTCATCCATATCCTCCTCACTAAGTTTCCTTTTTCCCTTGTCCTTGACATTTGATATTTGTTTCCTGTCCCGCTTCCCCTTAGGTAAAAGCTGGTGCCATACTGGACTGTCAATTAGAGTATCCCTGTAATCATACCGAGTTCGGTCACGTCCTCTCCTAGGTGTACAAGATACTGGATCAGAAAGAGGATCGACTACAGGATAGCTTTCTTGACCCTCCATGCCTTTTTTTTCAATAATTGAAAGTAATTCCTTAACCCTTTCATTCATACATATATTCTCCTCTGTTAGCTCCTTGATTCGGTTGTCCTTAAGAATGCATTCACCACATAGCCTAACATCTCCTTCTGATGTCTCCATTGCCCGTGGTATGTCATCACCGATATCAAGGTTCTCAAACAATGTGTTTTCATGTAGGTTAGGAATTAATTCAACAATAACCTGTCAATTACGAAGTACACAAATGTTACTACCTCTATATCTAACTCAGATAGATCACATTTAAGAATAATTACCTCTTCGGACGAGAGTCGGTCGACAAGGCCCCTCACCATACTAATATGCGAAGGAATATTCCTCCACTTATTTATTCGAGGTCCTTCAACATTGAATAGTTTTTGAATTGGTACATGCTCCAAAAACCATGCCTACACAAAGTTTTCCAGCCAAATACATTAATGACATCAAAATATTTTAAATTTTAACAAGATAATTCTACTCACTGCCAAAAGCCCTGCAAATCCCTTTAGGTAAGGGAGGTTGGTGGTGCTCTGGTTTCCCTGAGTTGATGAAAATAAGTCCCCAATCTTAGGTAATTGTGGCGACAAAAAGTGATGGATAGCTTCTACCCAGTTGAATCTACCTAGATTGTCATAATCATCTACTATATCTACAAGACCTAGAGGAACCTTATATGTACTAGACGAAAATAAAACAGAAACAAATATATACAAAATATAAAATTTACACACTAATAACACATCATCCTCTGATTCAACACTTTTAGAAAAATGTTTAAGTAACTTCTCAAGTCTTGTTCTTGTAGGTTGTTTTTATTTTGAGAAGTAAGTATGATAGAGGTCACCCGATGCTTTAGTTGAATTAATAGGGACCGAAACACCACGGTCCACTATACCCAGTATCAAAGCAACATCTCGTCTAGAGAACGCAACCGGTACACCTAATACAATTAAAATATTTAGTTATCATCAAGAATATAGGCTTGAAATTATTCCACGTTGGGCCTGAAATGAATTCATTTCAGGCCCGAGGTGGGCCTGAAATGAATTCATTTCAGGCCCGAGGTGGGCCTGAAATGTATTCATTTCAGGCCTACCGAGGGCCTGAAGTCAATTTCACTTCAGGCCCTCAGTAGCCCTGAAATGAAATGATTAAACTTTATCAAAAACTAATCATTTCAGGTCATCTATATTACTGTCTTATCTTACTATAGATACTATAGATATTGTCTACAATTCATAACTAAAACTATTACCTGAGAATTTAAAAACTTGCGAGGTTGAATCCCAACTTTCAAATATATTAACCAAAATTCCACGGATATGCTGCAATTCTTGTATGCCCAGGAAAAAACTGAAAGGCGACCCTTTGATCTTCGCAATGTGTCGATCATTTAAAATTTCAAATGCTTCAAAAAATTGTTTAAAGTGGCCTAAAACACTGCACCAACGTAATTTTTGTCCAAAGTCATCTGAATCCTACAGTTTATATACAGTACAAATTTATTCAGCAAAATAATTTTAAACATGTTGACAAACTATGCTGGTTTAACCTAAGCATATCGCTAACATACCTTGGTGGATAATGCCAAGGAAGAAGACGGTAAACCACCCACAGACCTTTTTACTGACATTATCAAATAAATCAAACGTGCAGAAACCCTAACCCCTTGGTGTATTACGCCGATCAGTCTGGACTTCAACGTTAACAATGAAACCCACCTCAGGATCACACAGAAACGCTTTTGAGAATTGCCTAGGTTTTGGTTGTCCGCAGGGATTCGTGGGATGAGCTCACGACTATATCACAGCTAGGGCACGCACAATGTCCTCCACCTTCAAACCTTCCATTTACGTTGTTGCGCTGAGAGAGAATGGAGAAAAATTCGACTGCTACCCATCCGAACCATAAATTAATATTTTATTGATAAAAGTGGTTCGGTTGTCTCGAAAATGTGTTTGATAAAGCTATTCATTGGCGGGAGGGGTATTTCCGTAACTTCACTATATGGGATGCGCCCTTTGGTATAATAAAAATCATGATATTCCTTTCGGTAATTACGAATAGTTGGATACGCCCTTTGGTAAATTGCCGAATCAAAATCTAGAATTCTAGCACTTACCCAATCGAGATTGGAGGGGGAAGATGTCAAAGATGTTGACATCTCACAGCGATAGCCGGTGCCCTGCGGTGCTGATCAAATCAAGCAGTAAAGTTTGGGAATCGGCGATGTCCCCTCGTAATAGGGGTTGCGACATTGCCGGATAGCCTTAAGGGAGGGAAGAAGAAGCCGACGATTTCGAAATCGTGTGGGTCAGCGGCTTCGACGTTGCAGGGGAGATAAGAGGGGGCAGGGAAAATTGTGAAGAGGAGTTGTCGCCAGGTTGCTCGCACGAGGATGGCGGCACAGAGAAGGAGAAGAAAACGGTGGTAGCGCAGAGGAGAGGAACCGCTCACTGGCGTGCGTGCATGCGACGTCTGGGAGAAATGAGAGGTAGTGTTTGAGAAAATGCGAAAATGCGATTTTCTGAAAAATAAAAATGAAAAATGGAACAAACCAAACGCCCACTAAGGTAGTGTTTGAGAGAGCTTCTACTAGTTTTTTTTAGATTCTAACTATACAGAAGTACTTTTAAGTATTTGTGAATGTCAAATTTTACTTTAACTTCTGTAAATTTTACTCAAAAGCTAGAAGTAAGAATTTGAAATTTTTTTTCTGCTTCTGCGTTTTTGCTTCTAGTCCAGAATTAAAAGTTGACATTTATACCCTTAATAAATTTATCATTTTACATAATTATCACCACACTTTTAAATAAAATTTTATATATTTATATAATTTATATTTTTAGAATTATATATATATATTTTTATAAATTTATATAAATTTTATCATTATTTTATATTTTTATATTTATTATTTTTATATCTTTTTTTAAACATATATATTATTAAAAATTTGATATAATATTCAAAATATAATAATAAATATATAAAATATTATGGATGGTGTATCAAAATTATATTTAGATAATTAAAAAATAATAATTTATATAGTTAAAGGATATTATTGTCATTTAACTAAAATTTAAACTTGAAAGCAATTATTCACCAAACAGTTAAACTTTATTATATTAGTTTTTTATTTCTATTCTCAAATACTTCATACTTTAGCTTTCTACTGATTTCGAAATAATCTCTATAAAACTCACTTTTCAAAAATCAAAAACACTCTCAAATACTCTCTAAGTGAAAAATTTGCCCTGCTTTTCGTTGTGGGACTAAACTCCCAGCACTTGAGAGGTCATTTCTATCTAGGGTTGTAAATGAATTAAGCCGCTCATCAACTATTCGGAGCTCGATTCGATAGAAGCTCGTTCGAGCTCGTTTAATAAAACTCGTTAATATTAACGAACCAAACTCAAACTCAGCAGTATTCGACTCGTTAGCTCGTGAACAAACTCGTTAATAAGTTCGTGAGCTAGTTCGTAAAATATAAAATTAATATTTAACATTAAATATATAATTTTGACATTTTTACATTTAATAAATATAAAATATCCAATAAAGCTCATTTGTATGAATAAAATCCTAGATTTTAGTAAATATTTTATATTTTTTAGAATATATAATTTATTTTTTCAATAAATTGATGAATAATTTAATTAATAATTTATATTTGGTAAGTTCGTTTAGGGCTCGATTAGGCTCGAATATGCTCGCGAGCCATCATTATATTCGATAAATTAAGCTCGAGCTAGGCTCGATAATAAACGAACCAAACTCTATAATTTAATTAATAATTTATATTTGGTAAGTTCGTTTAGGACTTGATTAGACTCGAATATGCTTGCGAGCCATCACTATATTCTATAAATTAAGTGATCCTGTCGACGAGCGAAGATCGGTTCTCACTCAAATGACTCGGTCTAACCAAGCCGACCCGGTCTGCTATAGTTCGAGAGATCGGACCGAAACAGAGCTCTCAATGTGGTGGAGTGGTTGCAGAATGGCAGCGATCCCTTCTCTGAAGCTCAAATGGGGTTTATATACGGGGAAGAAAGGGTCTTCCCCGTGCGAACTGTCACATATCATTAAGGATCCGTCAGGGATTAGGCTAAGTGACTGGCTGTCTTAGCGGCGAGGTGAGACTGACACAGCCGTCTGACAGTCTGTAAACCTGTCCTTTCCTGACCCTGATTAATGTTCGACGGCTATGTCAGGTAATAATTGTGTTCAACACCTTTTTCCCTTAATGTCGAGTCTTGACAGATCTGACCTCTTGGTGTCCGAGCTCTGGTATCCGACCCGAGGTCGCTCAGTTCTAGCTCTCGACCTCTTGAGGTCTGAGCTCTTGCTCCCAGCGTCCGGGTGTCTGAGCTCTCACACCCGACCTGAGGTCATCGGGCACTAGTCCAAACCTCCTGGTGTCTGAGCTCTTGTTCCCGACGTCCGGGCGTCTGAGCTCTCGTACCCGACCTGAGGTCATCGAGCTCTAGTCCAGACCTCCTGGTGCCTGAGCTCTTGCTCCCAGCGTCCGGGCGTCTGAGCTCTCGTACCCGACCTGAGGTCATCGAGCACTAGTCCAGACCTCCTGGTGCCTGAGCTCTTGCTCCCGACGTCCGGGTGTCTGAGCTCTCGCACCCGACCTGAGGCCTCTTGGTGTCCGAGCTCTGGTATCCGACCCGAGGTCGCTCAGTTCTAGCTCCTGACCTCTTGAGGTATGAGCCCTAGTCCGGACCTGTCGGTGTTCTATCTACGCCTTCGACCCGGCCCGGGGAGTCGGGTAAGATCCGGCTCGACCTGTCGCGACCGGGTTCTACTGGGCTGACTCCGACCGGGCCCTCCATTTTCCTAAAAATCCACTCACCCGGATCACAAGCCTCCCCCTCAAGTCTAGTCGAAGGAGGCGTCAAGTCCGACTGACTAGGCTCCTGGCCCGGTCGGCCTGACCCCCTTTTCGCCTTCCCGAGTGTCCCTCGCATTCCAACTTGGTCCTTTGAATGCACGATCCCCCATCAAGTTATTCCTCAATGCCTGACCACGTGTCAACTGCCGAACGGGTGCTTCTGGTATCAAGGCGTCCTTGGGAAGCTTAGAGACGTGGGGAATCGTGTGGATCGGACGGTGGAGGCTGAAGCCCGCCACTTCCTTCCCCTTCATCCGACGGCTGCCCTTGCTTTGCCTGCAGTATAAATAGGCTTAACTCATCGTCTCACCCTTTTTCACTTCGACTTTCGCTTCTCCTTTCGCTTCTGTCCGACCTCCTCGAGTCTCAGCGAGCAGTGCTTTCGGCGATCAGTGTTTTGTAGCGAGCCCTGACATTAGGTACTCTTTTCCCTGCCTAAATTTCTTCTGTTAATTCTCGGGCTTGACCATATGGCCGGCTCGTCTTCTGCACCTGGGCCGTGGTATACCACCACCCGTTCGACCTTGAGTCTGGGTTCCTTAGAAACCCTCCGTATAGATTATTGCATTCCAGAAGACCACCCTTTTGTTCTCCCCTCTCGGGACGACCGACCTAACCAAGCCCCGGTGAACTATTTTACCATCTTTAAGGATCACCTTCTGGCCGGCCTGCGATTCCCTTTGCATCCCTTTATTGTGGAGATCTGCCGGTATTTTCAAGTGTCCCTCTCCTAGTTAGCCCCGAACTCAATTCGGATCCTGTGCGGTACAGTGGTCATCTTTGAGTCCTTCCGAGTTCCCCTTACCCCTAGGATCTTCCATCTCTTTTTCTACCTTAAAATGCAAGAGCCCGACTGTTTCTTTTTCCAGGCCAGGGTTAACACAGCATTCCTAGACAAGGTTCCTTCTTCGAACAAGGGATGGAAATCCCACTTTTTTTACATAAGCACCACCCCGCCTGCGTCCTGGCCCCTTAACTGGCTAGAGGAGTTACCCGACCACCCTGCTGCTCCTCGAAGGTACCGCGCCGACCCCGGCTTTCGATCGGCCTTTTCTAAAATCGGAGAGCGTCGTTTTCATGTCGGCAAACTGCTGAGCGAGGTCGTGCTTTATATCTGCCGGCTGAGTAAGATCCCTGCCAGACTGCCCGACACTTATGGTAAACTCCCCTTTTTACTTACGACTCCTTTAATGCTAACTAAAACTTTTTCTGACTCGCAGCTCAGGCCCTGATGGACGCCCTCCTTGATGCAGAGTTGGCCCTAGAGGACGAGGCGTTAAACACCCGGGCGGCTGAACTGCTGGCCCTCCGAAATGTGCCTCCCGTGAGGGTGACACCCGCTCCCGGGCAACCGGGTGGGGCGGATAGCGATCCGGAATTGGAAGTGTTAGGCCAAAGCGTTGAGGCAGACCTCCCGGAGGTCCGCGTGGAGGCCGAAAGGCAGACGGTTACTACGGGTCCGTCCTCTTCCCGTGCGTCCAAAAAGAAGAAACGGCCTCGAGAAGCTGCTTCCTCCAGCACTCCCGCGACTCAGGCTCCACCTGAGAGGGCGCCAGAGCTGCCCGCTCCCTTGCCCAGTCGAGTCAGGATTCGGCTGTCGACTTCCCGCTCGGCCTCTCCTCACCCGAGAATCTCAGCTCCAACTTCCAGCGCTGCTCTGCCCGAGGTCTCCTTGCCCAGACTGAGCACACCCCGACCGATGGGCTTAGCCGCCAGCTCGGTCCCCGCTCCTCCGGAGGACGTTGTTGATACGGTTAGTGAAGAGGCGGCCGCCTCTCTTCTGGCTATGCATGACCTTCCCCGAGCTCTAGTAGAGGTGCAGCTTCCCTCCGAAACTTCCCTACTTCGGATGGTCGAGCCCCAGCCACTCAACCTGCATGGTCATCTTTCTGCGGCTTGGGACCAATGCTTGGAGTTAACTGAAGGACGAAGTCCTTTCAGCCTGGCCGACAACTTTGCCATGGACATGGTCAAGGTATACCTTCCCCTATCCTCCGCTCTCTTCACTCTCTTCTTACATTGCTTGTTCTCGCGTAGCTGTGGGTCGGGGGCTAAGCAGTCACCAAAGCCTTGGTCACGAATGTTAGGCAACGCCGAGCTGCTGAGCATAAGATACAAAACTTGGAGCATCAACTAGCTCAGTGTGCTCTCCCCCCTGGTGTCGAGGGTCAGACCCGACTCCGTGACGAGATAACCGTTTTACGAATGCAATTGACGGAGGGTGATATCCGACTGGAGCGAGCACACGAGGTATTGGCGACCTCAGCCCGTGAAATGGATCAGCTCGGCACTCGGCTGGAGGCCGCTGAGGCCACGAAGAAAACCGCCCTTACTCTTGAAGCTCGGGCTCGTTCTGACCTGGACAGGAAAATCATTGAGGTCCGCGACTTACAGCAACAACTGCGGGAGGCATCCGTCATTCACCAGCAGGCCCTCCAAAACAAAGAAACAGAACTCGCAGCCTTGAAGGGAAAGGCGACCGAACTCCAGGCTCAGCGAGAGGCCTTTCAGGCTTTGGAAGCCCAACTGGTAAGTACGGAGGCAGGCCTGACAGCCAAGGATGCTCAACTTAAAGAGCGAGACGCCGAGGTGGTCCACTTGCAGAAAGAGCTAGCCGATTTCAAAGCTGGGGAACTGGCCCGGATCGAACAAGCCAGATTAGCCTATGTTCAATCACAGCCCTTTCGGCAGCAGGTGACCCAGAAGATTGTAGGCATGATGAGGTATGGGGTAGAGGGCGCAATACAGCAGCTCAGGAGGCCGGCCATCTCCCTGCTGACCTGCTTCCCAACGTGGTGAAGCTTTCCCTGATCAAGGCCGCGATCCCCCCCGACGCCTTCCCAAAATTTACTTAGCTCAGCGGGCCCGATCTCCCTTCTCCCGAGCTGTTGCTCAGTCTACTCCTGCTCCATCCTTAAGCTCTCAAAATTTTTGTAATGATACTTGATTTCCTGACTTGGCCTCCAAGGCCCCATTTTGTGATGGCCTCGGGCCCGAACTCATTTCTGTGGATTTTTCTTTTTCTTTATTTCGTTTAGCTGTTTGCGACACATGAGATTTTTGTTAAGTGTTGCTTATTTGCTGCATTCGCTCCACTCACCGAAGGCCAGTTCTATGAGCTACTTAGCAGAACTTCGCTAAGTATAGATTACTCGGGACACTTAAACTACTGTCGTGAGGCAGACCTCTTTAGGTTGGGTAATGAGTTTTCGCTAAGTGCCGACTATTAAAAATATTTACGCTATCAGCGGTTCGACTGAGCTAACATCCGATCTCAGGGGCGCCCCAGGGTCAGGTCAGTGTCCCGACCTGGCTATGTCGCTTAATTAGGTCGGCACCTTATCCATGACGCGCGAAATTCCCGCTAAGCGTTATTTATTTAACTCGCTTCGTTCATTTTGCAAAGGCCAGCGTTTGTGTCCCGCGACGAATTCCCGTTCAGTGTCGATTACTCGGAACGTTCATCTTGGTCTCCTTAGCTTGATTTTTTAGGTCGACTCAAAAATTTGGCTAAGTGCCAGGGGCTCGGGCGACTCGTGTTATTAGTCTTCTAACCTGGCCTTTTTCCAGACTTGAAATTGTAGCTTGGTCGGGTTGATATCCTGACTCAGCAATGAAGGTCAGTCGGGCGTACGACCTGACTTGGTGATTTTGCTCAGTTAGGTGGATACCCTGACTCGGCGATTTTGTTCGGTCGGGTGAATACCCTGACTCGGCGATAGGTATTGCAGAAGGATAACGACTCATGTTTATCTCGAGCAAGAGCCTGGACACCGCTCGACTTACTCCGACCGAGCGTGGACCGCCACGCCCGACCAGGCCCAACCGAACGTGGAACGCCACGCCCGATCAGCGCCGAGTCTGGTGGGTGCGTGGGAACAAGCCCACTTATAACTTGCCTTAGCAAGAGTCTGGGCACCGTCCGACTTACCCTGACCGAGCGTGGACTGCCACGCCCGACCGGGCCCGACCTAGCGTGGAACGCCACGCTCGATCGGCGCCGAGTCCGGTGGGTGCGTGGGACCAAGCCGACTTATAACTTGCCTTAGCAAGAGTCTGGACACCGTCCGACTTACCCCTGACCGAGCGTGAAGTGTCACGCCCGACCGGGCCCGACCTAGCGTGGAACGCCATGCCCGATCGGCGCCGAGTCCGGTGGGTGCATGGGAGCATGCCCACTTATAACTTACTTTAGCAAGAGTCTGGACACCGTCCGACTTACCCTGACCGAGCGTGGACTGTCACGCCCGACCGGGCCCGACCTAGCGTGGAACGCCACGCCCGATCGGCGCCGAGTCCGGTGGGTGCATGGGAACAAGCCCACTTATAACTTGCCTTAGCAAGAGTCTGGACACCGTCCGACTTACCCTGACCGAGCGTGGACTGCCACGCCCGACCGGGCCCGACCGAACGTGGAACGCCACGCCCGATCGGCGCTGAGTCCGCTGGGTGCGTGAGTGCAAACTCACTTATAACTTGCTTTAGTTATCTTTTGAGGAGTTAGAGTTTTTGTCATCGCTTTTTCTAAGTATAAATACAGGGATCATTTCTCTGCGCTCTCCTCACGGTACAATCTTAAATGCACTGCGCTCCAAGGTCTCCCGAGTCGCTTTCCTTGAGCATCTTGCAGATAGTAGGCTCCCGATCCCAGCGCCTCGACCACCAGGAACGGACCACTTCATGGAGGCTCTAGCTTGCCTACTTCTCCAACTGGCTTGATTCTTTTCCATACCTTGTCCCCTACTTGGAATGTCAGGGGATAACCTTTTGGTTATATCGATTCCGCATCCTTTGCTGGTAAGCAGTCATGCGGACTGTAGCCTTAGCTCGGACCTCCTCGATCAGATCTAGCTCAGCCCGCCTTGTCTCCGCATTGTCCTCTCCATACAGATGTCTTCTATCAGACTCACAGCCGACCTCCATGGGGACTACTGCTTCACTCCCATAGACTAACTGGAAGGGAGTGCATCCTGACCCCTCTTTGGGTGTGGTCCGAAGGGCCCATAGGACACCAGGCAGCTCGTCCACCCAGGATCCCCCGACCTGATCCAGCTTAGCTCTGAGCCCTTTCAGAATCTCTCTATTGGCCACTTCAGCCTGACCGTTACTCTGGGGGTATGCCACGGAAGTGAAGGCCTGCTTGATCTCAAATTCCTTGCACCAATTTCTGATAATCCGCCCCTGAAACTGCCGACCATTGTCTGACACCAGCTTGTGAGGTATGCCATACCGGCACAAAATGTTCTGCTAAAGGAATTTCTTCACTGCTTGCTCGGTGATCCGTGTAGGATCGATGCACGTGAGAGGGGGGGTGAATCACGTGACTTTTAAATTTAAATCAGAGTGCTTTAAAAAGCGTGCACAGCGGAAATGAAAGAAACAAAAAACGAACACACTAACACAAACGAGTTTTACTTCGTTCGGAGCCTTCGTCGACTCCTACTCGAAGGCCCAGGTCCCTCGGACCTTTCCGTTGGGCAATCCACTAATACTCTCTACCGGTAAACACCGATAGAGTAGGCGAGTACAAAGGAATTGAAAATGTGACAACCCCACACTTTCAAGTAATTAAGTGCAATAAAGTATTAAAAGAAATTCTTCTTTTTACCGACGTTCGGAGTAGGTCAACTCTTTCGGGGCAGCAGGACGTCGTCGGCTCGAGGTGAAGCGTTTCCGGAGCAAGGCGCGAGCGTAGAAGAACTTGGAGGCTTTGGAAGAAGTGTTGTTCTAAAGAAGAGGGTCGAGGGCCCTTTATATAGGGCTGGGGGCGCCCGGGATGCTCGGGGCGCCCCCCCACGTAGCTTTCGATCCGGCGAGCCCTCTGGTCAAGGCTGATCTCTGCTTCTTCGGGATCACCTTTGACTGGGGCGCCCGACGCGCGCGGGGCGCCCGGTTTGACCGGTCAAGGCTTCATCTTCTTCGCGAGGGCAGCTGCCAGTGGCGTGGCACAGTGGGCGCCCGCGACACGCGGGGCGCCCGACGCGCGCGGGGCGCCCGAAACATCCGGGGCGCCCCCAAATGTGCTGCTGTCGGGGCGTTTACTTGCTCTGCTGACTTTGGGTTGACTCTGGGGCGCCCGAAACATCCGGGGCGCCCTGCTCAGTTACTGCCTCACTCCTTTGAGGCTCTCTGAGCTACAGAAACACAGTCCTTCGGTCCTGCATCCAGGGTTAGTCCAAAACAACAATTAATAAGTTAATTTACACAGCCTTGGCTGTCTTGGTTCTGACTTTGGGTCTCCAAAATGGAGCCCTAGGTCGAGCCGACGCCTAATGTTCCCTCAAGGGGAACGCGTCCTCACTGGTTCGCTCCTCCAGTGACTTACCTCACTTACCTTGTGCAGCTTTACTTGACTTCTTGACCCACCAGGACTTCCTGCCAAGGCTCAACCACCTTGGTCTTCCTGCCAAGTCTCAACCAACTTGGTCTTCAGCCAGTTGTCAGGTCCCGCGGACCCAACTGGACTTCCCGCCAGGACTCAACCATCCTGGACTTCAGCCTGGTGTCTGGTCCTAAGTCTTTCAACCCTGCACACTTAGTAAAGGGGTTAAACACTAACAACCCTAACTTTAACCACTTTGTCATACATCAAAACCCGAGTTTGACCGTTAGTGCAAACTGCACCAACAATCTCCCCCTTTTTGATGTATTGACAACTCAGGTTAAAGTTAGAAAAAAACTAGCAGATACATGCAAGTAAATAAAAAAATAAGCATGAAAGTACAGGGTGCAAAATTAAGTAGCAAATAGAATTTTCTAAGCTTTAACCCTACTCTCCCCCTTTGTCATTCATCAAAAAAAACATACGTATATTAAGTTATGAAGAGTAGGATCCAAAGCTAAGTGATAGGGAAAACTAGACTTAGGCAAAATAGATTAAGTAAGATAAATAGCCTAAGTGAAAAAAGGAACTCCCCCTAAATCAATTAACTTAGCTTTCAAAGCTAACAAATAGTTTTCAACAACATTATTTTTCAAATGAATTAGAAATATTTTCAAAGTTAAGCTTGACAATCTATAAAAATTTCCCAAATAATACATATTTTTCAAAGCCAAAAGAAACTTTGCTACTGAGCTTTAACTTAGAAGAAGGAAGATATTCTAAGAATAAGCTTTAAAAGTTTCAAGACCATTATTCAATTTTTAAAACTAATTTTTCAAGAATATGCCTTAGATTCTTTTGAAAATAGTTATACTTTAAAAGTAATATCATAGACTTAATCAAACTATTCTTAAAATTAATTTTCCAAGTTAGTTTGAGCTCCCCTTAACTTGACAAGCCCTTAGAATTCCTTGTCAATTTCAAGGTAAACATTCTATTATGTCCTAGGGATATCCAAACTACAAATAAAAATATTTCAAAAGAATCATTTTTGGAAGTAAATCAATCAAAATATTTTGATACTTTCTAGTATAAGAACAAGCTAGTAGTGGATTTTCAAAAAACATAAGTGTTTTTATTTTAAAGTTAATTTGAAAATAGTTTATCAAAGAAAATTAGTAAAATTTGAAAAAGGAGATTTGCAAGACCCAAAAATACGGATTTTTCAATGCTAAATAGGAATTGCAAGGAACTATTTATAAGCATAATCCTAATATTTTTCAAACAAAACAGTAAAAATAAGACATGTATGGCATCTCTTAAAATAGGTTTAGATATAGGGCATTTTTATTTTTAATCACATATTTTAATAAAATAGTTTAAAAGTATTTGAAGAGAGATTTTCAAGAGGATTGTTTAATATTTTGAAACAAAATTCGATATAGTAATAAAGTTATTATTATTATTTTTAAATGATAATAAGAATATCTTTGAAAGCACAAAAAAATTGAAAATAAGTTTTGAAAAGAATATAATTGAAAGAATAAAAAAGACTTTAAAGCAAAAAGTATTTTTAAAATAGTTATTTTCAAATATGTTATAAGGAATTTGCCAAAAAGATGTATAGAAATATTTTCCCTCCCCCTCAACTCGATATTCTCCATAAGTCCTTAGGGGTAAGTTCGTAAAAGAACAAGCAGAAAGAGAAAAGGAAACAAAAGAGTTTTTTTTTTTTTGGTTAAGTTGGTTTAATTAAGGATTAGGTGTAGGCTTAATTAAGCCTTTAGTGTGGGTTTGCTTTTAGGTTTGGTTTAATTAGGTTTGGATTCATTAGATTTAAGTTTAGTTTAATTAAAGTTTAATTAGGTTAATTATATTTAAGTTTGGTTTAATTAAAGTTTTTAGTTAAGTTGGTTAAGGTTGGTTGGGTTGATAAATTTTAATTAAACATTAAAAATTAAGTTAAAGTTTTAAAATTTAATTATGATTTTAATTGAA
The DNA here is from genome assembly GCA_024364735.1 of Boesenbergia rotunda. Classification (NCBI taxonomy): domain Eukaryota; kingdom Viridiplantae; phylum Streptophyta; class Magnoliopsida; order Zingiberales; family Zingiberaceae; genus Boesenbergia; species Boesenbergia rotunda. The sequence continues at coordinate 454,687 of JAGFNQ010002780.1, forward strand.
GTAATATTTAAAGTTTAATTTTAATTACGATTAAGAATTAAAGTTTAATTTTAATTAGGATTAAGAATTAAAGTTTAATTTTAATTAGGATTCAATTTTGGTAAAATTAAATTAAGATTTAATTAAGAGTTAAAGTTTGATTTTAATTAAGATTAAGATTAAAGTTTAAATAATTAAGATTTTTAATTAAACTTAAGGTTAAGGTTTAATTAATTAAGAATTTTAATTAAGATTAAGGTTAAAATTATTAAGAATTTCAATTAAGACTAAGGTAAAATTTTAATTACAAGCTTTAGTTATTTGGGGATTAAAGTTAGAGGTATTTAAATGAAGTTTTAATAAAGGGTTGAAGTTCAATTAGGTAAAATTTTAGGGGTTAAAATTTAATTTGGTCGAATTTTAAATAAATTAAAGTTAGTTAAGATTTAACTAAAGATTCAAGGTTAATTCATTGGAGTCTGAATAAAGATTGAAATTCTAATTAATTAAGGATTAAAGTTGATTAAGGATTAAAGTTTATTAAGGATTCAAGTTTAATTAATTAAGAATTAAAATTTGATTATGTAAAGAGTTAGATTTTTAATTATATAAAATTTAATTAACGTTAAATTTTAATTTAATTAAAGTTAATTTAAGTAAAGTTTGATTATGCAAATTTTAGTTAAAGTTAAAGTAGAATTTAATTAAGGTTAATTTTTAATTTATGTTGAAATTTAATTAGATGAATTTTTAATTAAGGATTTAATTAGGTGAAAAATTAAGATTTAGATTAAATTAAAATATGATTTAATTAAGAATTTTAAAGTTTAATTTTAACATTTAAATAAGATTCAAATTTATAGATACGATTAAAATTTTAATTAATATTTAATTTGGTGAAAAGAAAGTAAAATTTTATCGGTTAAAATTTAATTAAGTAACGGTTAGGTTAAAATACCCAAGTTTCAAATTTTATTGTCTCTAATCATCTCACTCAGTCTAATATTGTCAATCAAAGGGATCCTATAGTTTGTGTGAGATGAGCTTGAATTTGATTTATAAAAGTTAGTCTGACTTTTTGTTAGATTCAGGTTTTACAAGAAGTAGTTTAAAAGTATACTTCGATAAATAGCTTCCAGGCGGGAGGCGAGGCACAAGGGCCTTCTTTGGCCGAAGCCTTATTGGAACAACAACCTCTTTCTAGGCAAAGCTGCTTAAGAAAGTTATACTTTTACCCTACCTGTTGAGACACCCTGGTCTAACAAGTCTTGGATGTGTCGAGATAGTTTCAGCTAGTTCTCCCTGAGAGTCTTTCTAGCGTACCGTTATCTCGACCCACCCTAAGTCGGTCAAGAGTCAGATTAACTTTTAAGACTAGTCCTAAGTGCCCAACTGGGCAAAGGCCGATTTTGAGGTGCCAACTAGTTTGGTGCCTCCCCTGGATTATAGGTTGAGTGCTTTGCGCTGTTAAAGTGGACTCTTAAATTTTCTTTTAATTTTGAATTAGTTAAATTTTTTAATTTGTCTTTATTAGGAATTTTTGTAATGCTTAAATTATTGTTGGGTTTTAATTTCGAATTACCCAAGTTTGTAATTTTCAGTTTTGAAGAATTGTTAATTAACTTGGGTTTATTTTCAAGTTTAATGGTTTTTGAATTTTCGATTACAATTGAACTATTAACTGAGTTAAAAACTTTATTGAGATAAACATTGATTTTATCGAGGGTTAGATTTTCACAATCTGAATTAACTTGGTCAATGTTTTGTTTAACCAAGTCAGAGTTGAGTTTGTTCTGGTCTAAAAAGTCTAAAATATTGCAGGATGTTTTTAACAAAATATGCATTTCGGGAGGATTTATAGAGATATCTAATTTATTACAAGAACCTTCTACACAGTCAGATATTTCAGAGATTTGCTCAGAATCATGCAAGACATTTGTATTAATAATACTAGGGGTATTCTTGTAATTTACCTCAATCGCATCCCCTAATTTAGTAGGCTTTACCGTTGGTTCAGGCTCGACTTTAGTTGCAAATTGGACTTGATCTTCCATCTTTAAGTTTGGTTCTGCGATTGATTTAGTAGACTCATCTTCAGCTTTAAGGTTAGGCTCATCCAGCTCCTTCAAATTCTCGTGCAATTCATTCAGCCGAGTCCATAGGTCATATGCGTTGTTATACTTTTCCAGTCTGCAGGAAATTTTGTTAGGCAAAACTGCACAGATTAATTTATTTACCTGCTTGTTCAGTTCATCATTTTGAGATTGGTATCTCAGGGCTAACACGTAGTCGAAGTCTTGACTGCCCAAGAAGATCTCCATTGATCGTCTCCAATAGTCGAAATCTTCTGGATAGTAGTGTGGGGGCTCGTTGACATTTCGCCCTTGCATCTTATTTTGCGCCATTTAGAAATCTTGCACACAAAAAATAGACCAAACAAAGTCCCAAGACTAGGTCTTGGATTAGTAGTGCCGGCAGATATAAATATATAAAAATAAAATGGCCAACTCGAATGGTGTTGCACCAAATTCGTGTAAAATCGATCGATAAAAAAAACTAATATATAAATATTGATAATAATATCAGATTTAGACTGTGAGCAAAAAAAATCACAGACAACGATAAAAACTGGATTTCCCCCCGCTCTTACGGTGGTTGCACCGATAGAGAGCGTACCAGGCTCTGATACCACTTGTAGGATCGATGCACGTGAGAGGGGGGGTGAATCACGTGACTTTTAAATTTAAATCAGAGTGCTTTAAAAAGCGTGCACAGCGGAAATGAAAGAAACGAAAAACGAACACACTAACACAAACGAGTTTTACTTCGTTCGGAGCCTTCGTCGACTCCTACTCGAAGGCCCAGGTCCCTCGGACCTTTCCGTTGGGCAATCCACTAATACTCTCTACCGGTAAACACCGATAGAGTAGGCGAGTACAAAGGAATTGAAAATGTGACAACCCCACACTTTCAAGTAATTAAGTGCAATAAAGTATTAAAAGAAATTCTTCTTTTTACCGACGTCCGGAGTAGGTCAACTCTTTCGGGGCAGCAGGACGTCGTCGGCTCGAGGTGAAGCGTTTCCGGAGCAAGGCGCGAGCGTAGAAGAACTTGGAGGCTTTGGAAGAAGTGTTGTTCTGAAGAAGAGGGTCGAGGGCCCTTTATATAGGGCTGGGGGCGCTCGGGATGCTCGGGGCGCCCCCCCACGTGGCTTTCGATCCGGCGAGCCCTCTGGTCAAGGCTGATCTCTGCTTCTTCGGGATCACCTTTGACTGGGGCGCCCGACGCGCGCGGGGCGCCCGGTTTGACCGGTCAAGGCTTCATCTTCTTCACGAGGGCAGCTGCCAGTGGCGTGGCACAGTGGGCGCCCGCGACACGCGGGGCGCCCGACGCGCGCGGGGCGCCCGAAACATCTGGGGCGCCCCCAAATGTGCTGCTGTCGGGGCGTTTACTTGCTCTGCTGACTTTGGGTTGACTCTGGGGCGCCCGAAACATCCGGGGCGCCCTGCTCAGTTACTGCCTCACTCCTTTGAGGCTCTCTGAGCTGCAGAAACACAGTCCTTCGGTCCTGCATCCAGGGTTAGTCCAAAACAGCAATTAATAAGTTAATTTACATAGCCTTGGCTGTCTTGGTTCTGACTTTGGGTCTCCAAAATGGAGCCCTAGGTCGAGCCGACGCCTAATGTTCCCTCAAGGGGAACGCGTCCTCACTGGTTCGCTCCTCCAGTGACTTACCTCACTTACCTTGTGCAGCTTTACTTGACTTCTTGACCCACCAGGACTTCCTGCCAAGGCTCAACCACCTTGGTCTTCCTGCCAAGTCTCAACCAACTTGGTCTTCAGCCAGTTGTCAGGTCCCGCGGACCCAACTGGACTTCCCGCCAGGACTCAACCATCCTGGACTTCAGCCTGGTGTCTGGTCCTAAGTCTTTCAACCCTGCACACTTAGTAAAGGGGTTAAACACTAACAACCCTAACTTTAACCACTTTGTCATACATCAAAACCAGAGTTTGACCGTTAGTGCAAACTGCACCAACAATCCGGGCCAGTGCTTCTGCTTCGACCCACTTGGAGAAGTAGTCCACTGCCACCAATAGAAATTTCTTCTGGCCTGCTGCCCTGGGGAAGGGTCCCACTATATCCATGCCCCACTGATCAAAGGGACATGTTACAATGGACGCTCGCAACATCTTAACCGGTCGGTGAGACAGATTCTGATACTTCTGACAAGAAAGACAGGAAAGCGCCATCTTCTCTGCATCCTTTTGAAGGGTCGGCCAAAAGTAACCGGCTAGCAGAACCTTCCGAGCCATGGACCGACCTCCTGAATGATTTCTGCAGCACCCCAAATGCACTTCTCTGAGTACATAGTCCGCATCTTCCTTTCCGAGGCATCTGGCTAGAGGTCGGGAAAAAGCCCGCTTGTATAATGCGACCCCTATCAGGGTGAACCGGGCTGCTCTGATCTTCAGTATCCGAGCTTGCTCGGGGCTGTCCGGAAGAGTTCCCTCTTTCAGGTAGGCGATGAATGGAGCTCTCCAGTCCCCCTCTATCTCCATTTCTACTTCCCTCTCGACCTGAGCCACCAGCATGACCTGAGGTGAAGGCTTGGGGAAGACCCACGGCCGGACCGAGCTGGCCAGCCTAGCTAACTCACCCGCCTTGGCATTGTCCCCTCGGGGGATCTGTATAATTTGAACTTCTTGGAATTCTACTTGTAACTGCTGATACGCTTCTACATAAGCCTGTAGCTTCTCGTCATTCACTTCAAACCGCCCAGCCACCTGTTGAGTCACTAACTGAGAATCAGAATGTAGGAGGACCCGAGTGGCCCCGACCTGTCTGGCCGCTTGAAGGCCTGCCAAGAGGGCTTCGTATTCCGCCTGATTGTTGGTAGCATGATACTCTAGGTGCACGGCCAGATGAATGGGGTCACCCTTAGGAGACATCAATAAGACTCCCACGCCACTTCCTGCCCGAGTGCCTGACCCATCCACATATATTTTCCAGACCTCCTCCTCTTCCTCGGTATGAAGTTCACTCAGGAAATCTGCCAAGGCCTGAGCTTTGATCGCCGTTCGGGGCTGGTATTGAATATCATATTCGCTCAGCTCGGTTGTCCATTTGACCATCCGACCTAATACTTCAGGGTTGATCAAGACCTTCCCGAGTGTGCTATTGGTCAGCACTCGGATAGGATGAGCCAAAAAGTAGGGTTGCAGTCACCGAGCCATCAACACAAGGACATAAGCTAACTTCTCGAGTGTAGTATATCTACACTCGGCCTCTTTTAATAAGTGCCCAAAGAAATAGACCGGTTGCTGTTCGGTCTATTTCTGGGTTACAAGCACAGCACTCGCAGCTCCCTCGGTAGCAGATAAGTAAACGTACAATGGTTCTCCTTCCTCGGGTTTGGCTAGCACTGGCAGACTGACCAAGTATGCCTTCAATTCTTCGAAAGCTCGGTCGCACTCGGCATCCCACTGGAACTTGGAAGCCTTGCACAGGATCTTGAAGAACGGCAGACTTCTATCGGCCGACCGGGAGATAAACCGGGATAAGGCCGTGATCCTTCCGGTCAGGCGCTGAACTTCCCTTAGATTTTTGGGCGGTGGCATGTCTAGCAGAGCTTTCACTTTACCTGGATTGGCTTCTATTCCCCGCTCGGTCAAGATGTAGCCCAGGAATTTCCCACTTTTGGCTCCGAACAGACATTTTGCAGGATTGAGTTTGAGGTCATACCTTCGAAGAGTGCAACAGGTTTCACGGATATCGGCTATGAGGTCGGCAGCTTGGGCAAACTTGATGAGAATATCATCTACGTACACTTCCACGTTTTTCCCGAGCTGCTCCTTAAAAACTTTATTCATCAGCCTTTGATAAGTGGCCCCGGCATTTTTGAGTCCGAAGGGCATAACTGTGTAGCAATAGGTGTTGGGTATGGCTTGACGGGTTTCCTAAGCGGATACCTGGTCGATCCGAGAAACCTCTCCATGCCAATGGATTAAAAATTTAATCCAAATGGAGAGCCGTCTCTCATCGTCCGTCTCGTACCGTATCGAACGATCTAGATCACAAATCGACCAATTACCAATATCGACCTTGTGATTTGCTTGATCGTTCGACCGCGGAAAAGGCGACGAGTGGATCGCCGGCTTTTGTGTTTATGGTCGGGGTCCAATTATTTAATTATTAGCTATGATACAAAATCAAAACAATTAAATAATTAACATAAAATGACGAGGTATAAGAATAAGGCGCAAAATGAACATAAAGAGCCAAGGAAGAATATACCTTCCGTTACCTTACGATCTTCTACCGTATGACCCTCCCCTCTTGGACGTCGTGTGGGCGATGATCTACCAAGACTTGTGGCCACCAAGTCGATCACTTCTCCTTGTGCCAACCAATCCCTAACAAAAGGGATGTCGCCGACCCCTGCAAGGAAGAAGATAATCCAAACACAAACCCTACCTTTCCTTTCCTCCACCGCCAGCACCTCATCTTCTTCTCCATAGCAACACGCGTTGTGTTTCTGCCTTGGAGAAATCTACAAACTGCAACTTTTCTGCTTTCTCCCGATAGAAAATTGTCGAGCAACCTTCTTACCAGAAAACAAGTTGCTGACTGCTTTCTCCATTGCACGCAATTACAAAATCTTTGGAGAAGAGAGGTGTGAGCAACCTTAGAGAATAGATGTCGTGAGCATCTTGACTTCTCCACAACCCACAGTCGGCGGTGATCTACAAGATGCCGTATGCATCTTTCCTCCCCAAGTCGGCGCCGTGAGCAACTTTGATCTCTCCACATGTTGCCGTGAGCCACTTTTTTTTTTCTCCACATTCTGCCGTGAATCATTGGAGAAGGCCACCAAAATGTTCTTTTAGAAGGATTAATTTCAAGCAATTAATCGGAGAAAGGGCCAGATTAATTGCATGCGTTGCAATTAATTGGAGAAGAGCAAAATTGCATGCGTTGCAAATATTGCATGCGTTGCAAATATTGCACGCGTTGCAATTAATTGGAGAAGAGCAAAATTGCTAATTAATTGGAGAAGCATCTGATTAATTGCATGCATTGCAATTAATCGGAGAAGAGAAATACTTTCTTCCGTTCGGCACCGCAAAGTGAAACGAGAGGGGGAGGAGAGGAGAGAAGAGGCTAGGGTTTCTTTGTGATCTATTGGATTATTTTCATTAACTTGGTTTCATGCCATCATAGGGTATATATAGGGCTACGATAGGGACCATGAGGAGGAGTTGGATCTTGGCCTGCTAATGGACCCGGTCCATTAATGAGGATCCATTCCACTAAAGGGCCCTCATTGAATTACCTCACCAACCCCCATATTTACATATGGGCTCCACTTATTACAAGTCGTCCATCCCCCCGTGTTTAAGATTTCGAATGCCCGTTAATTAATTAAATTACTGACAATTTAAATTAATTAACTTCTGGATCCTTGACTAGTACCACTCGACCTTATCATCATGCCGGATCAAATCCACCTGCAGGGTTTAGCATGATAAACCTTTCGAGCTCATCAAGGGGGCATCATCAACCTGACTCACCAGGACACGGATTCTGTCAATAATCAACGGCACATCATATTATTAATATTATCTCCCAACTTACCGGGCCTATCGATCTAACATAATAGATCTCGCCCATTGATAAATTAAAGAAATAATAATTAATAATATATGCCCATTATTATATCGGGATTAAGGGATCGTACTCCATAATAAAGTCTGAGGTCCTATACAATTATCGAGTCAGTACAAATTGGATAACCTCGTGTTTTGGTCCTGCTCAATGTACTCAAAGCACACTAGTGTAATCCTATGGTCAAGACCAACCACACCTAATTACACTACAACCATTCCGATGGGTTGTCCAATTCCATCTCGGTTGTGGGCCTCTATTTATACTAAGCAAGAAACTGATAACATGATCTTCCGTGTGACACCACACACCATGTTATCTACAATGCAAAGTAATTGGACTTCATGCATGTACTAATATCAACAGGCACCTAGTGTAGTTGTGATTCTCTTTTCAAAATAAAGATGTTCATATATATAAAAGAAGCATGTCTTTCAGTATACACATCTAACAATAGGTGCCTTCGGTCGTGACAAAACTAACCTTCTCTTGATCTTCTAAGGCTAAGGGCACTTGATGGTATCCTTGGTAGGCATCCAACATGCAGATGAGTTCATTCCCGGCGGTAGAGTCTACCATCTGATCTATCTGGGGGAGCGGGTAGCAGTCTTTAGGGCAAACTTTATTAAGGTCTCTGAAGTCGATACAGACCCTCCACTTGTCACCCGGCTTAGAGACCAGCACTACATTGGCAAGCCAGGCCGGGAATTGGACTTCTCGAACGTGTCCAGCTTCCAGCAGTCTTTCCACCTCGACTTGAATGATCTTGTTCTGTTCGGGGCTGAAATCTCTTTTCTTCTGCTTGACAGGTCAGGCATCCGGGTACACATGCAGCTTGTGCTCCATTACCTCTGGTCTGACCCCCTTCAAATCCTGCTGAGACCAGGCGAATACATCCTGGTTCTGGGTCAGGCATTCCACCAGCTGTTGTCGGAGGTCGGGCGGGAGCCCAGGAGCTATTCTCACCTGGGTCTCTTCTCGATCAGGCAATAGCTGGATCACTTCTTTTTCTTCTATCAGCTCAGCCCAGGGAGAGGGCTGAGAAGACTGCACTATGTTACAGTTGGTTGGCGCAGCTCGGAAGGTCTTGCTCACTTCTACCCGAACATCATTTACGTAACACCGGTGGGCGACCTTCTGATCTCCTCTGACTTCACCAACCTGATCTCCTACCGGAAATTTGACTTTCAAGTAGAAAGTGGACACCACCGCTCGAAACTCATTCAACACCGGTCTGCCCAGGATGGCATTGTAGGCTGAGGGGGCGTCCACCACCAGGAAGGTAGACCACCGAGTCCTTCTTAAAGGTTCTTCACCAAGTGAGATGACCAATTTGATCTGGCCCAACGGCTGGACTTCATTTCCCGTGAACCCAAACAGAGGCGTGGCCACAGGCTGGAGCTCAGTAGTTTCAATTTGCAATTGTTCAAAGGCTTTTAAGTACAAGATATTCACCGAACTTCCCGTGTCCACAATGGTTCTGTGAATCTGGTAATTAGCTATGATCGCCGTGATGACCAGGGCGTCATCATGAGGGACTTCTACTCCTTGTAGATCTGAAAGGCCGAAACTGATTTGCGGTCCCTGAGCTTGGGCAGAGCTGCAACCCACTTGGTAGATATCAAGTCGCCTAACTTGCGATTTCCGAGCTCTGTTGGAATCTCCATAGGTGGGGCCACCGAAAATCACGTGAATGGCCCCGTGTACCGCATTCTACTGGTTGGCATGTTCCTCATTCACATTGTCGTGCCCTGGAGAGGTGGGGGTCGGGAACAGTTGTCTGGCTGTGGGGGCGGTCGATCGAGCATTGATCTCAGACTGGTTCTGCGCTGTTCTCCCTCGACCTCGGCCGCCTCCCTGTTGGGCTCCTCTCAGACTGCCCCACCCAGCACGACCCCGACCCCTGTCGGCCTGCCAGCAGTCTTGAAGGTCGTGGGTATGGCTGTTATGGAAAGAGCAGTAGGGCTGCCATCTGGACGGGAAGCAACCCTGGGCCACTTGTTGAACTATTCCCCTTTCGGTTCCCTGTCGGTGTCCCATAGCTCTGGGACTTCTGAGAGGTCCTCCGGGAGGCGCACTCCTCTAATGATGCTGGGGGACCTCGGGTGCTGGTCTGACCTCCGGTCGCCTAGCGGCTTGTGCTTCTTCTACATCCACGTATTTGCTAGCTTTGCCTAGGAGACCTTCGAAGTCCTTTGGAGGTTTTCGGATCAAGGATCTGAAGAACTCGCTCTCCTGTAAGCCTTGTGCAAAGGCACTGACTAGCACCTCAGACGTGGCAGTGGGTACATCCAATACGACTTGATTAAACCTTTTGATGTATGCTTTGAGGGGCTCTTTGGAGCCCTGCTTCAGGGTAAAAAGATTGAGGCTGGTTTTGTGGTGTCTCTTGCTGCTCGCGAAATGTTGGAGGAACAATCTCTTAAAGTCAGTAAATTCTCTCACAGATCCCTCCGGCAGCCTATCGAACCATCGCTGGGCCGACCCGGACAGAGTGGTCAGGAAGGCTCGGCACTTTACTCCGTCGGAATATTGATGCAGCATTGAAGCGTTCTCGAACTTCATTAAATGCTCTTCGGGATCCGTGGCTCCCCCATATTCAGCTATGGACGGAGGTCTGAAATGCTTGGGCAAGGGCTCCTGCAGGATCTGGTTGGAAAAGGGGAATCATGTACGCTCCGCCAAGGTCGGCACAAGGGGAGACTTCCCTTTGTTAGCTTTGGTACGGCTGGATGTAGCCTCGTGAGGATCTGATTGCCTTGCTCCCTCAGCCGGGCCGAACAGCGCCCGGTGGAAGTGAGGACTCTCATCCTGTCGAGCCCCTCCTTCGGTGCCCACCCGAGTAGTCTGCTCGGCCGGGCCTGGCTGAGCGGGTCGAGCGGCTGCTTGCTGGGCCTCTGCCAATTTCCTGGCCCTAGCTTCTATCAGCAGCTCCAGGTCTTCTTGTGAGAGAGTAACGGTCACCCGATTGGAGTCGCTCATCTTCAGCTCTCGATCAGGCGAGATTCCCACAGACGGCGCCAAATTTGATCCTGTCGACGAGCGAAGATCGGTTCTCACTCGAATGACTCGGTCTAACCAAGCCGACCCGGTCTGTTATAGTTCGAGAGATCGGACCGAAATAGAGCTCTCAATGTGGTGGAGTGGTTGCAGAATGGCAGCGATCCCTTCTCTGAAGCTCAAATGGGGTTTATATAGGGGGAAGAAAGGGTCTTCCTCGTGCGAACTGTCACATCCCATTAAGGATCCGTCAGGGATTAGGCTAAGTGACTGGCTGTCTTAGCGGCGAGGTGAGACTGACACAGCCGTCTGACAGTCTGTAAACCTGTCCTTTCCCGACCCTGATTAATGTTCGGCGGCTATGTCAGGTAATAATTGCGTTCAACACCTTTTTCCCTTAATGCCGAGTCTTGACAGATCTGACCTCTTGGTGTCCGAGCTCTGGTATCCGACCCGAGGTCGCTCAGTTCTACCTCCCGACCTCTTGAGGTCTGAGCTCTTGCTCCCAGCGTCCGGGTGTCTGAGCTCTCACACCCGACCTGAGGTCATCGGGCACTAGTCCAGACCTCCTGGTGTCTGAGCTCTTGTTCCCGACGTCCGGGCGTCTGAGCTCTCGTACCCGACCTGAGGTCATCGAGCTCTAGTCCAGACCTCCTGGTGCCTGAGCTCTTGCTCCCAGCGTCCGGGCGTCTGAGCTCTCGTACCCGACCTGAGGTCATCGAGCACTAGTCCAGACCTCCTGGTGCCTGAGCTCTTGCTCCCGACGTCTGGGTGTCTGAGCTCTCGCACCCGACCTGAGGCCTCTTGGTGTCCGAGCTCTGGTATCCGACCTGAGGTCGCTCAGTTCTAGCTCCTGACCTCTTGAGGTCTGAGCCCTAGTCCGGACCTGTCGGTGTTCTATCTACGCCTTCGACCCGGCCCGGGGAGTCGGGCAAGATCCGGCTCGACCTGTCGCGACCGGGTTCTACTGGGCTGACTCTGACCGGGCCCTCTATTTTCCTAAAAAACCACTCACCCGGATCATTAAGCTTGAGCTCGACTCGATAATAAACGAACCAAATTCAAACTCCCAAATATTCGGCTCGGTTCGATTCGATTACAACTCTATTTCTATCGATCTCTTTAATTGTCATTCACATTTCCAACCTGCTGATCTTAATTAAGTTCTGGACCCCGACGTCAAATGACTTTGGTGCCGATAGCAAACCCGAGGGACCTCCCCACGCATGAGTTGGACTCGACTGTTCCATTCTCATTTTCCGGGAACCTTCTTTGGCACCTCCCTTTCAATGCGCATACAGTCTTGCAGCATGCAACGTGGACCCGGTTCATCTTCGCTGAGGACAAGAAGGGATCAACTCCCGCGCCGTAAGGACGAGGTGCGTTCGCATTGCCAATATGCTGCCTCGCTATCTTCCAGCTGTGGCCAAGTAGACGTTCCACATCAAACTTCCTTTGCGATTTAGTCCATGCCTCGTCCCAATAATTGATGGCTCTGTGCTCTGTTTTTAATTAATGGCCTTCTAGTTCCAGGGACAGCAGAAGAAGACAAGGGCGGCTGGGCACGGTCGTATTTTTTTTTTTGCAGTCATGGAGGCGACGACAGGAAGAGGAAGTATAAAAAACAGAGCACGCATTCAAATGCATGATTGTCCGCATCCCATGCATGGAATATTTGCGTCCCAAAACAGATTGAAGACTGAGTTCCTCACTTGATTATCTTATCTTGTATGTATTCCCTTACTTTGTTTTGATATAATATTGATGTTTGGACTTTAGGGCAGATGGTCCATTAAAAAGGTTCCGGGCGGTGAAAGCGAACGTGTTCTTTAAGGATTCGATATAAAGTTAAAGCTTCAAGTCAACTCAGTATATGTAACTTCTCTGAAAGCTCGAATGAGCGAGAATTTATGAACCAGGTAACGTCTTCGTATCGAATGAATCAACCGATTGGATTATTTCGGCTGATAATTGGGATCACATGAAACAGCATCGTGCCACCGAAACGAAATCAATAATTGACGACAAACGGAATAAACAATACTGTGGAATAACTAGTTAAGCTCGGACTATTGCAGTTTAATGCGTTGAGGGAACGAAATAGTATAGAAAGAATGAAAGATTCCTAACAATTTAATAAGAGTTTGTCCTCGCAGACGATCGAGATTATAACAAAAGATTTATAATTGAATGCTATCAGGATTCTTTCATTCCTCTGTTACGGATGCTGTAACTGGCTTTCAGATATATAGAAGGCAAAGACAGTGCAATCCTACAATGGTAGAGGTCAAGTTCTTCTGTCCGCACAAGACTTTTGGTAACTCAGTAAAAATGTACTAGTCATGCTAACCGATTGTACTCAGTTAGGCGTAAGATCAACCCATTTCATTCTAGTGATATTATAAATCCATGGATGGTCTGGCTCGACCTATCTGTCTCTCTCTTTCTATCTTTTTAATTAGTTCAGGCCTCATTCTCTCCGATCAATCTCATTGCCCACGTTGGAGAGCACTTCATGGGGAGGCACTCTTGCTGCTACAAGCAGAAACTGAAGAAAGGCCTGTGGTCGCCCGACGAGGACGAGAAGCTCTTCAACCACATCACCAAGCATGGCCATGGATGTTGGAGTTCTGTCCCAAAGTTTGCAGGTATAACTCCTCTCCGCCCAGTTCTGTTTGTTTATTCGGAAGAATCATCGAGGGGAAGCAATGGAAATTCTCAGGTTTGCAGAGGTGTGGGAAGAGCTGCAGGTTGAGGTGGATAAACTACCTGAGGCCTGATCTCAAAAGAGGCATGTTCTCCGAGGAGGAGGAGAGGCTCATAATCGAACTCCATGCAGTGTTAGGCAACAGGTGAATCAGATTAACGCATCAAATGTCTTCCATTTCTGTGACATTTGACATCTTTTTTCCTCTTTCTCTTCAGATGGTCGCAGATTGCCTCGAGGTTGCCTGGAAGAACCGATAACGAGATCAAGAACTTCTGGAACTCCTGCATCAAGAAGAAGCTGAAGCGGAATGGCATTGACCCTGACACCCACAAGCCACCCAAAGAGGAGAAACCCCCCAAGGATGAGCTAGTCGCGCCGTCGATCATCGAGAATTCAGATTTGTCCAACTCCGGGACGTCCGAAAGCCAGTCCTTGAGCCACAGCCTGCCCCTCCGGTTCGAGCAAAGCGACATGGCGTTGAATGTGATTCCTGAGTTCAGTACTGGCTACAACAACGACAACACTCTCACTTCAATTATGAATCTCCCTCAAGACGCTTCATTTCAGCCTTTCCAGTATTTGGAAGGAGGTATCGATGTCAATCCAAGTAGCAGCAGTGGGAGCAGTGGGAATAGCAGCAGCGCAATGCAGTTGCAGAGCTATTTTCCATGGTCAGAGTTGCTGCCCGATGGAGGTGCTGAAATCCACATCGGAGGGGAGCCGGAGGACCTCAAGTGGTCAGAGTACCTCAATGGCACCATTCGATGCACGTACGGGATGCACAAAGAGAGCCGCAGCTGAATTCTTGGCCCCGTAATTGAATAATTGAAAGACGTGTTGAATTTGTAAGGTGTGTGAATTGCGTGCCATAGATTTTTTATTTTTGCCTCCTCCTGTACAGAAGGACTCCTCTAGCACAGCTGTTGGCTATGTGCACTTTGAACTCGGCAGAAAATAAAAGCCATTTGCTCATGTTTCTTGTCTTTTGAAGACTCAAGAAGGAGAATCTTTGTGTTAATGTGAGTCTGCATCAGTTTCCTATTTCATAAACAGCATCAGCATTCAAGTGATGGGATTGATTGATGTTTATCTGAAGAATGCTGTTGGCAGTCAACCTGTGCAATTATGCGAAGACAAGTGCATCCATTCGGCTTTCTTCATGTACCTTCTTTACTGCTGCGTTGAGACCAAAAAAATGTGCGAATTGGAAGGATGAATCTTTGGGTCGCGGAGGCGGCTTCCTGGTTGCGTGTTGCATTCGGCCATTAGCCACCAAGTCAACAGATTTCTTGGAGACTTCTAGTGTTTTTTCCCCCTAAACGTTATATTCCGAAGCATCGACGACTTTAAAAGACAAGGGACGGGGAAGGGGAAGGGGAAGGGGAAGGGGAAGGAACAATAAGATAGTGACGAAAGAATGAGGAAGAACAAGGTAGCGTGTTCTCGAGCATCGCCAAGTCTATGCGGCCCATTTCACATGGGCAACGCATGTGAACTCCAAGATTAGATTCGAGTAATCTAATTGTGGAGCTGGTTTGGGGAGTGCCATCAGAATTGGACAAGTCAACTTGCTCCAATCTACGGCATCATTTGGTTAGATTAAAGAAGAATAGATTTTGATAAATTAAAAGATAAATTTTCTTTCATGAATAGTTGATTAAAACTCGCTTATGTCGAGGGCTTTGATGAAAAACTTTCAGTCAGATATATGCTACTAAATAAAAAAAATACAATATTTAATAAGAATACAAAACTTTGCAGCTGCGTTAGTAGATGTCGTACCTATCAAAGTTGCATGTCAAAATCTATGATAGCAACTTTTGCAAACAGTCCGTCAGTCATCCAATCTCCATATAAAAAAAATTGATGAACTAGACAGCAAACAAATTGAATCTGAGGTGATCGGTTTGATTTTACGAAAATTTTTCACCGATCATAGGGCATCCAATCTCCATATAAAGTGGCGGGGAGGTAATACAACAGAAATTGAAGAGATTTCGTTCTATTCTTTTGAATTTTTCGCTTCCATTTAAACAATGGATTAAAATAAGCATTTCAAATTTTGAAATGAAAAATGATAGGGAGAGTGAAAATGAGAGAGTGAAAGGTAAAGTCAATGACGTGATACTTTGCATGCAGCGATCTCTGACTGGTTCACCGTGCCCCCCAGGGTATAATTTGATTCGAGACGGCGGCCGAAGGTCGTCGATGGTGTCCAAGCGATAATCGGACGTGTGCATATAAAGTGTCACGTCATTTACTTTACTTTCACTCTCTCATTTTTACTCTCACTATCATTGCTCTTTTGAAATTCTATCTAACTTTCAGATTTTAAAATGTAATAACATTAGTGTTGGATTTTTTTAAAAATAACACCAGTGTGATACTATATTTCAAGAAAAGCAATGATAGGGAGAGTGAAAATAAGAGAGCGAATGATGTGACATGACGTGACATGACGTGACACTTTGCATGCACACGTCCAATTATCGCTTGGACACCATCGGCGACCTTCGACCGCCGCCCCGAATCAAACTTTACCCTAGGGGACACGGTGAACCCATCGGAGATCATGCATATAAGGTACCACGTCATTTACTATAGTTTTTACTCTCCTAATTATTATTCTTTCAAAAATATAATACCACTATAATATTGAATTTCAAAGAAAAATAACATTAATAATGTGGTAGTATATTTCAAAAATAGAATAACCGTGATATTAATTTTTTAAAAATAAACATAGATGATTTAAAATTTATATAGTTTTAAAATGATATTGATTTTTAAAATAAATATTAAATTATATTATTCTTTTAATACAATACCATTGTGTTTTAACTCAACTGGGAAATCATAAATTCGATGTTATCCGATTCTAACATTAATGCGGCGCCATAAAACATAAAATTGGATAGAGCTAGAAAATATAAAACAAAAACGTTATTTAAAAAATATGAGCTTTTTAAATTTTTTTCTTTTTTTTCCCATCGTTGTTAAAAATTTGATAACGTAGTTAGTTCCGGCCACGGGCCGGTCCAACCCGGACTCGGCCCGGATTCGTAATCGGTCACCGGGTGACTATTGACTCCGTTAGCCGGGACAAATCGGAACACCAGGCCAGTTCCGGTTTATATATCCACCTAACATTATATCCGATCCCGGTTCGGAATGATGGTTCCAGGGTTCGAAACTTCTGGGAGGGTAATTGGGCCTAATTGGGCCAGCGAGGCTAAAAGGCGATTTATTCTGAATTAACGCATCATCCGGAGTCCGGATCACACTCAAACTGCTTTGTCTGCTAGGGTTCGGTTCGAGTCGATCCGATGGACCTTCGGATCGAAAGGGAAGGAAGACAGGGGTTGAAGATCACAGGAGTTCAGAACGAGTCTCTGAAGTGAGCGGGAAAGGCCGAAGATAGCGCCAATTCTTTCCCATTTCGCCATCTCCATCACCGTCTCCTCTATCTCTTCTCCGTGAGCTATACACAAGCCTCTCCGCCGAGGCCACCATGGGGATAAAGGTAAGCTTTCACATCCATATGCCTCTGCGATCGTCACCCTCACTTTGCCATGGCATCGTTATCGCTCCCTGTCGCTTTGCTGTTAGGGTTTGACGAAACTCCTTGCGGACCACGCTCCCAAAGCTATGAAGGAACAGAAGTTTGAGAGTTATTTCGGCCGGAAGATTGCAATCGACGCCAGCATGAGCATCTACCAGTTCCTTGTCCGTTTCTATCCCTTATGTTTAGTCTTTTTTTCTTCTTATTTTTTTGGATTATGCTTTTGGATATGCCATCCTCTTCTCGAGTTAGGGTTTAGCGTTTTAGATGATGGCTGTTGTGTTTTTATCTCCTGTTTGTTCTACCCACATTTTTCTCTCTCAAATTTATAACTTGATGCCATTTTCTCGCGTATAGATCGTTGTCGGAAGAACTGGCATGGAAACTCTCACTAATGAGGCTGGCGAAGTTACAAGGTGATCTTACACTTGTATCCCATTGTGTGGTACATGATAAATGTTAAAAGTGCTCTAATTTTGAGAGAAATTTCTGCTTGGCGCGTACTTGTTTATTTCTTCTTCTAACTCTCGACATTTGGTGTGGCCGATAAGCCATTTGCAAGGGATGTTCAATCGAACTATTAGATTATTAGAAGCAGGTATCAAGCCAGTGTAAGTCCATTTGCATGTCCAAATATCATATTTTATCTCATTCAGCCACCATCTTTTATAATCATCTTTGTGATGCCAGATATGTATTTGATGGTCAGCCTCCAGAGCTTAAGAAACAAGAACTTGCCAAAAGGCAAGTCTTTACATATTTGTCATGGTTTCCCATCCTATTTTTCTGTTTTTTTCATTGTTGTAAAAGTCGGCCTAGGCGGCCGCCTAGGCGTCGCCCAAGCGCTAGGCGTCGCCCAAGCGCTAGGCGGCACTCCACCGTGGTGCCGCCTAATGCCGCCTAGCACTGCCTAGTGCCGCCTAGGCGCCGATTAGGCGCCGCCCAGGCGCTAGGCGGTAGTCCTCCGCCCGACTACCGCCTAGCGATTTTTACAATCTTGGTTTTTTTTGCAAGATAATGATAATCTGTAAGCTTATTTTATTCGTTAGATATTCAAAGAGGGAAGATGCAACCAAGGATTTGAGCACAGCAATTGAGGTCATTGCTTGCGCAGAACAATTACCTTTATTGGGACTCTTTAGCCTGCTAGAATTTCTTTTACCGCCTTAGTTGGTTACTTTTGTTGTTTGCAGACTGGTGATATGGAGGGAATCGAAAAGTACAGCAAAAGGACTGTCAAGGTAATCTTTGATATTGCTATTTTATTGGAAATTACCATGAGGATCTTATTGCCTGTGGTGCAATCAGCATGAAGTTAGCATGTTGATTATCTGTTTCCTTCATATGTGACATAGAGTTTCTTTAAATATATTTAGAACTTTCATAGTACTTTCTTGAAGAATTTGATTCCAGTTGCTTATTGTAGAGTTTTTTCATAGGTAACCAAGCAACATAATGAAGATTGTAAACGTCTCTTAAGACTAATGGGTGTGCCTACTATCGAGGTAAACTAGTCCACTTTCACTTGTTGATTCTTTATCCTGCACGAGAATTTGAACTAACAATGATAGTTTTGCTTTCTCATGCCAACATTTCTTATAACCGCATGTAGTTTCTTAATATATAAATATTTTATCATTTGTTTTCGTAGCTAAACTCATCTTTCTGATCTAAAGGCACCCTGTGAAGCAGAAGCTCAATGTGCAGCTCTTTGCAAAAGTGACAAAGTAAAATGATGCATTGTAACATATTCCATTTTGTTTTTGTTACTTTAATATCCTAAACATATTTGTTTCTTATTAATCTCTAGGTGTATGCGGTTGCCTCAGAAGACATGGATTCTTTAACTTTTGGGGCGCCGAGGTTTCTCCGTCACTTAATGGATCCTAGTTCCAAAAAAATCCCTGTGATGGAATTTGAAGTTTCAAAGGTATATTTATTTTGTTTATTGCTAATTGAAGTACTGTATTTATCTCATCCTTACTTTCAGGTTCTTGAAGAACTAGAACTCACTATGGATCAGTTCATTGATTTGTGCATTCTCTCTGGATGTGATTATTGTGATAGCATTAAAGGTGAACTCGCTTATCAGATGTTGCACACTCAACAAGTTTAACATACAAGTCTAGTATTCTACTCGCTCACTGATTGTGAAATTTGATAACTAATTTACATTCAAATCTCTATTATGATATTGCTTGCGTAGTTGAATATGGCATCAGTGCTGCAACTGTTCCATGTTTATATTGCTCTTCCATATCTATGTTACTCAGATTTGAAAGTGTTCAACATGACTATGATCGCAATCTCTGACATGACCATTTTTACAAATTTGTACATGTGCTGAATAGGGTTGAGTGTTCACTCTTAGCGTCAACTATTTGGGTGTCATTATCCAAGTTTCTATAGTCAACGCAGATTTCAATAGTTATTTCACGCTGTGTATTTCTTTTTAATGTTTGATCACTGACTCTGTTTGATTGAAGGGAAAAAAAACTTCTGTTTCTGAATTTGATGTTCCATGAAATAAATTATTCACATCATACAGTGATGCTATTTTCAAAAACGTTTTCACAACCTTTCTATTTAATTGGCATTGTCTTTATTGATTTGTTTATGTTGTTGTTTATTATTCTTCCTAATAAAAAGTTTTGATCCATTACAACTCTTTTGGGTTTAACGATCGAAATCGCATCATCCGGTAAAAGCAATTTTATTCTCTTGCCATGTTACCTTTCTATGGTTGCATTTTGGGCTTTCGGTTCTTTTTACATTTTTGTTATGGTCTATATTTCCAATACTCATCTTTATGTACGTAGGACATTCATTGGATTTTTATTTCTCCTCCCTAGAATATGTATTCTTTTTTTACTATGTACATAACATACATAGCAACTTTTTTTATTATTTTCTTGTAACTTTCTATGCAATGCTGCTAAACGAACGACTCTATCAGGCATTGGAGGACAAACAGCGTTGAAGCTCATCCGTCAGCATGGTTGCATAGAGAATATCTTGGAAAACATAAACAAAGAAAGGTGCTCCAATTTCCACGTTCACTCATGCAAGATTTAGTTGCATCACCTTCAATTGTTGTGGTTTTGTGAAAATTAAGATCCGTCAGGATTTTGATGCGGCCCTTGTGATTTCTCTCATAAAATTTGGTAAAATTATAGATATCAAATTCCTGAAGAGTGGCCTTATCAAGAAGCTCGTCGCTTGTTCAAAGAACCACATGTGACAATGGACGTTCCAGAATTAAAGTGGATACCTCCAGATGAGGAGGTTGTAATGAAAATTAATTAGGTGCTAACAAGTCCATTAGGCATTTTTACATAGTATTCCTCTCTCTTATCAGGGTCTTCTGAACTTTCTGGTAAATGAAAATGGATTCAACAATGATCGAGTTGCTAAGGTATTGGTCCTCTTCATAGTGATTTAGTCTGTTAATAATTGATTGTCGAAGTCCCTTTACTAAACTGTTTGTTAATCTCACCTCCTAAAATTTCTAGGCAATTGAAAAAATTAAATCGGCCAAGAACAAATCTGCCCAAGGCCGGTAGGAATTCTTTTGCTATCTTGTCTGAACTTTGGCGTTGCTTATGTTCAATGTAATCATTTTGATTTTTTTTTCCTTCCAGTTTGGAGTCCTTTTTTAAACCTGTTGTAAATACATCCGCCCCTACCAAAAGAAAGGTATGCTTCGGTTGACACGTTTTGTGTGTGCCTGTTTTCTTTTTTTCTCCGCAAAGAAACCTCATCAATTCTAGGTTTGTCTCTTTCTGTTAAGTAGTGGTTCTTTGATTATAGAAATGACATTATAAAAGAATTATTCTGTACTTTCAATTCTTGTACCGGCTTCTGTTTTGATGCAATGACTCAAAATCATGCACATGGTCAAGTGGCGCAAGTGCCATTAGCATTTACGGCTTACCTGTGAATGTTTAACGTGCTTTAACTGCCATACACATTTATGAGTCCTCTGTGAATTCTGACTAATGTTTTGCAATATTTCTCAGGAGAGTGACAAAGCTTCAAAAGAAACTTCTACCAACAAGAACTCTAAAGCTGGAACTGCAAAGAAGAAAAGATAGAAAGCTCCCTCATCCCTCAGAAAATTTGTAGTATGCCATCCTAGCAGATAAGAACTGTTGGCTCAGATTCTAACGTTCCTATGTTTCCTTCTTATCATACTGTTTTGGCATATGATTCTCACCGGCTGGTCATGTTTCTAAGAACTTTGGTGCAAGATGTACCTTTGTTAATTTCTAAGCGTGCTTTATGTTATGTGTGCGACCAATTCCCAGTTCAATCCATCAAAAAATCGCATCAGGTTACTAATTTTTTCTCATTTGAACTGATTTGAATGACATTTAACCTTTGTTTAGTATGGTTTGACGTATGTTGGGTAGATGATCTCTGCTATGATTAAATGAAAATTTTGCTTGTGTTGGTCATCAATGACCTTTGCTATGATAGGTGGCCAACAAAAATCAGTGTGTTTGTCCTCTTCATATATTAGTCATAGTATCTGAATTAATAGTTTTTCGTGATTTTTTTTCTTAACTCTAGAACGGATTATCGAGGACGCTGAGATGAACGAATAGCTTTTTTCACCTTAGGTTGTCAAAATATACATGCAGAGAGGATATGTTTGTAGCTGGATATTATTTGTTTAGTGGTCACGACATGGCTTGTGACCTCGTTAATGTCACTTTGGATGAGCACGGGCCAACCGAGCTTATGTGAATGCCATCCTAGGCCTGAGACATGGTCGACCCATTTTTAATGTATATAGATGTTTACTCTTTTTTTTTGGTACAATAATAAGTGTGTATATTGACACTTTACTGTTTTTAAGTCCGATTAGGTAATATCAAATTTACAAGCCTTGGAGTCCATGATCAAAATCAATTTTAGTGTTTTGAAATTGTATAATAGCATTTAAATCCTAAAAGGCCAGGTAAGATAAAAAAAATTCACACGCATAGGTAAACTTGGCATCCCTTAATTAATACTGAAAAATTGATGCCTTTGCGTGAAAGAAAAATATAATTTGACAAACATGATTCTTCGAAATTATATAGATATATATTCCTCGAACATCAAAATGCCGAGCAATGGAGATAAATTAAACACAGATCTCATGTTTGTCAAAACTTCCACTCATTGATCATTTTATTTTATAAATCAAAGGATAATGATGAATGCTCCTACAACTACAACTTACTACAAAGTTACTACAAAGGAAGAATGATACTCAAAACCCTAATTAATTACAACAACTTGTCAAATTGGAAGAATAACTAGAATCTAAAAAAAGTTAACAAGAACCTTAATTACTCAGTTGAAGCTTAAAGCTGAAAAAGTTCTGATGCTGTCGACAAACGGAGAAGGGTCTCGTTCAGGCGATACAACAAGACGGATGAGTCGCAAGAGGACTTATGGTCAGATCAAAGGCATGCTAGGGGTCAGAGGGCTCGAAGCCGAAATGAGGTTAGGGATGAGGGAGCAAAGAGGTTCTGATATAACAAAAAGTCAATCCCCTTCTCAAAGCATCAGGCAACCCTTATATAGGATGAGCAACCCCCTGTCTTGTCTTGGCTATCTTTTTTCGTAAAAGCTCAATCTTGTGGCATACTCAATCTTGTGACAGCTTTGGTTTTCCCGAGGGTTCAGCTGGGCCGCCAAACGGTCACTCATCTGTCTATGCTGTTAGCTTGTTATCAACATTAATGCTTGATGTCCTGAGAGGACGTGCTTACAACGAATGTCTCTTCCTCATAACAAGGGAATTTTATGTATAATCTAATTGTCATTAAATGATTCTTATCGTAGAATTACCGTCGTTCGTCTTACCATGTAGCTCCGTAAATCTGTGTTGGCCTGGCTGATCGGCCGTAGGAGTCATCTTAGGAGACTCGCCTGCCCGACAATCGATCGCTCTCAAATGGGGCAAGCCACCCCTGAGTGGGCCTAGCCACTGTTGGTGCCTGACCGTTCGGTTGAGCGACTGGGTGCGCCCGACCTAACAGCCGATTATCAGGCCGTGAGTCGCTTCTTAGAACGGGACGAGTTATTTTAAGCACATGACTACCAGGTCGGTCGATTGAGCACTTCCACCCAGCGCCCAGATACCCGACTGAAAATCAGTGTCTTGGGGGTCTCAATTGCAACTTCCTCTGGAGGAACAATAACCAGAATATCGTAAAACTACATCTCCCCTCTGCTCTTCCTCCTCATCATCGAAGATTTTGCGTACTCTGCATGCCGGCAACGTTGCATGAATCAGCCGCCGCCGGGAATCCATGGGAAATAATCACCTCCCTCGGTTCCTGCGCGATAAACATGTGAGACACATTTCGAATCATAAATCTTAATAATAATAGAGAATCTATATGTGATTAATTTACCTTATCGAAAAGCGATTGCCGTCCCACTGCCTCCTCAGCCGAAGCTCGCGCGTGCGGACTCTGATTTTCTTCATCTTCCCGAGGAGGTTGACGACGACTTCCCGTATCCGACGTCGGTAACCACCGCCGGGCACCAGGCGTGGTCCACGAACACTTCCACCTCGTCGCCGGTGCTCTAGGTCTAGGAGTAGTGGGAGCGGAGGCCAACCGGGACCGACGTCTGCCTAATAAACTTGCGGCCGACTCGCTGGAGGACCGCGGCCTGGGACGTGGTGTCCCCGTGGATGCGGACGAGCTAGTAGCGGGCCAGCGGCCGTTGCCGGAGACGACGTCTGCCGAGAGCCAGGAGCAGGAGGAATCGCCGTCCCACATCTGGACATCGATCTCGCTCCCCTTCCTCAGCAGCATCTTCGTCCTCATGTTCGCCGCCGCCATCGCGCGCTCGATCGTTTCTTCCTTTGTCTGTTGTTTAATTAGTGATTTGTTTGTTTGTTTGTTATTTCATATGCCAGTTGGCGGGATTATTCAAATGCTGTTGATTTTCCCGCTCTTTAAATTAAAAAACTTTGAATTTTGGGACTAATTAACCGAGATTAAATAATTTGATAAGAATAAAATATGATTAATTTATAAAATGAAGAGTTTATTTTATTAAATAAAAAAAAGAATTCGAAAGTTACCTTTGCGCCCATTCAAATGTCGATGCACTGGCTAGAGTGTACCCTAGATCAGATGTGGACCAAAAATTCCTTGTGCCCCTAGGCAATATTGTAGGCCCTCCCAACTATTAATTAGATATTTAATTATCAAATTCTATAAAATAGATATTCGCATTGAAAATTTTAACTTAGGGTTCACTCACACTTGAAATTTTATTTTTTTAAGCTCCCTAATCTCCTTATCACTCTCTAATACTGAAATATTAGGGAGTGAACAAAAGGAAATTAGGGAGTAGAAAATAATAAAATCTTATGTGAGGAGTCAACAAAAGTTAAGTTTTTTTTTTAGATTTTTTTTTAATTCCCTTTTTTTCTTCAAGAGAATGGTAATTTTAAAAGTATTGATCATTTAAATAGATTTTTATGAATATTTTTTGATTTATTTTGATGTTTGATGGAAAAAATTTATATGAGATTGAATTACTTTCAAAATTAATAATATTTGAATAGCTGATTATAAAAAAAATAAAAATTAAACAACACTATATTTTTATTATTGTATAAACACACTACATTTAAAAATAAAAATTACAAGATATCTATCCTTTTTTTAATTATCCCAGAAATATACCTTTTATTCAAAAAATATTATTTGAAAAATACTTTTAATATACTAATATTTAATAACACGATTACAGTAAATATTTTATCATTTAAAAAAAATTATTTAAATTTTACTTTAGCTTAGTTGTAATTTTATTATAATCATAACTACTATAACATATTTTACTTTATAACATTAATTGCTATAATCAAAACTAAGTTCATTTGAAGTCCGATCCGATCCGATCCGACCTTCGGATCGAAAGGGGAGGAAGACGGGTTGAAGATCACAGGAGACCAGAACGAGTCTGTGAGGCGGGAAAGGCCATACTCGTTCGCCCTCTATCTCTGTTCCGTGAATTCGCCCTCTATCTCTGTTCCGTGAACTAGATCCAAGCCGCTCCGTCGACGTCGCCATGGGGATAAAGGTAAGCTTTCACATCCAAATGCCACTGCGATTGACACCTTCACTTACTTTGCCATGGCGTCGTTATCGCCCGCTGTCGCTTTGCTGTTAGGGTTTGACGAAGCTCCTTGCTGACCACGCTCCTCCCAAAGCCGTGAAGGGACAGAAGTTTGAGAGTTATTTCGGCCGGAAGATTGCAATCGACGCCAGCATGAGCATCCACCGGTTCCTTGTCCGTTTCTATCCCTTATGTTTAGTCTTTTTTCTTCTTCTTATTTTTTGGATTATGCTTTTGGATATGCCATCTTCTTCTCGAATTAGGGTTTAGGGTTTTAGATAGTGGCTGTTGAGCTTTTAGCTCCTGTTTGTACCCACATTTCCCTCCCTCAAATTTATAGCTTGATGCCCTTTTCTCGCGTCCAGATTGTCGTCGAAAGTAGTGGCATGGAAATTCTCACTAACCCGGCTGGCAAAGTTACAAGGTGATCTTACCCTTCTATTCCATTGTGTTGTTCATGATAAATGTTAAAAGTGCTATAATTTTGAGAGAAATCTCTGCTTGGCGTGGACTTGTTTATTTCTTCTTCTAACTCTTGACATTTTGGTATGGTCGATAAGTCATTTGCAATGGATGCTCCATCGAACTATCAGATTATTAGAAGCAGGTATCAAGCCAGTGTAAGTCCTTTTGCATGTCTAATATCATTTTGATTCTCATTCAACCACCATGTTTTATTATCATCTTTGTGATGCCAGATATGTATTTGACGGTCAGCCTCCAGAGCTGAAGAAACAAGAACTTGCCAAAAGGCAAGTCTTTACAGATTTTGTCATTGTCTCCACCCCCCCCCCCCCCCCCCCCCCCCCCCCCCCCCCTTTTTTTTTTTTTTGGGGAGATAATGATAATCTGTAAGCTAATTTTATTCTTTAGATATTCAAAGAGGGAAGATGCAACTAAGGATTTGAACACTGCAATCAAGGTCATTGCTTGTGCATAACAAGTACCTTTATTGGGACGCTTTAGCCTTCTATGATTTCTTTTACTGCCTTAGTTGGTTGCTTTTGCTGTTTGCAGACTGATGATCTGGTGGGAATTGAAAAGAACAGCAAAAGAGCTGTCAAGGTAATCTTTGATATTGCTATTTTATTGGAAATTGCCATGAGGATCTTCTTGACTATGATGCAATCAGCATGAAGTTAACATGGCGATTATCTGTTTCCTTCATATGTAACATAGAGTTTTTAAAATATATTTAGAACTTTCGGATTACTTTCTTGAAGAATTTGATTCCAGTTGCTTACTGTAGAGTATTTTTGATAGGTAACCAAGCATGATATTAAAGATTGTAAACGTCTCTTACGACTAATGGGTGTGCCTACTATTGAGGTAAACCGGTCTACTTTCACTTTGTTGAATTCTTTATCCTTGCTACAAGAATTTGAACTTACAATGACATAGTTTTGCTTTCTCATGCCAACATTTCCTAAAACTGCATGCAATTGCTTAATATATAAGTATTTTATCTCTTGTTTTAGTAGCTAAATTCATCTTTCTGATCTAAAGGCACCCTGTGAAGCAGAAGCTCAATGTGTAGCTCTTTGCAAAAGTGACAAGGTAAATGCATCGTAACATATTCTGTTTTTTTAAACTTTAGTATCCTAAACATATTTGTTTATTATAATCTCTAGGTGTATGCGGTTGCCTCAGAAGACATGGATTCTTTAACTTATGGGGCACCGAGGTTTCTCTGTCAATTAATGGATCCTAGTTCCAAAAGATTCCCTGTGATGGAATTTGAAATTTCAAAGGTATATTTATTTTGCTTATTGCCAATTGAATTAGTGTATTTATTCTCATCCTTACTTTTCAGGTTCTTGAAGAACTAGAACTCACTATGGATCAGTTCATTGATTTGTGCATTCTCTCTGGATGTGATTATTGTGATGGCATTAAAGGTAAACTCGCTTATCAGATATTGCACACTCAACAATTTTAACATACAAGTTTAGGATTCTACTTGCTTACTGTTTACAAAATTTGATAACTAATGTACAATCAAATCTCTAGTACAATAATGCTTGTGTAGTTGAATATGGTGTTAGTGCTGCAACTGTTCCATGCTTATATTGTTCTTCCATATCTATGTTACTCCGATTTGATATAATTTTCAACATGGGTATGATCTATAATTTTCAACAAAGGAGACATACAAAATTGTGCAAACTATAGGGGTATTAAATTAATGAGTCATACCATGAAACTTTGGGAAAGAGTAATAGAAAAAAGATTGAGGAAGGAGACCACGGTAACCGAAAATCAATTTGGGTTCAGGCCTGGAAGGTCGACAATAGAAGCTATACATCTTCTTAGGCAATTAATTGAAAAATATCGGGAGCAAAAGAAAGATCTACACATGGTATTTATTGATTTAGAAAAAGCTTATGATAGGGTACCAAGAGAAATTATATGGAGAATTCTAGAAAAGAGAGGCGTTAGCGTAACATATATTGACCTAATTAAAGATATGTATGAAGATGTAACGACTAGAGTGAAGACTTCAGGTGGATTGACTGAAGCATTTCCAATAAGGATAGGGTTACATCAAGGATCAGCTTTAAGTCCCTATCTTTTTACACTAATCATGGATGAACTCACTAGGCACATTCAAGATACAGTGCCATGGTGCATGTTGTTTGCAGATGATATTGTTTTGATAGATGAGACACGTGAAGGAGTAAATGCTAAACTAGAATCTTGGCGGGAAACTCTAGAAATGAAAGGTTTTAGGCTTAGTAGAGTAAAGACTGAATATATGGAATTTAAGTTTAGCAATGCTAGACGTAGTGAAACAATTGTTAAGATAGGAGATGATGAGTTGTCTAAAATCGAGAACTTTAAGTATTTAGGATCGTTCTTGCAAAGTGATGGAGGAATTGAGAGAGATGTCTTACATAGAATACAAGCAGGATGGTTGAAATGGAGATTAGCATCGGGTGTCTTATGTGATCGTAAAGTACCTCTAAAACTTAAAGGGAAGTTCTACAAAACGGCAGTTAGACCTGCTATGTTATATGGTGCTGAATGTTGGGCTATGACTCGAGCACATGAGCAAAAGATGAAAGTTGCAGAGATGAGGATGTTAAGGTGGATGTGTGGACATACGAGGATGGATAGAATAAGGAATGAGAGTATTAGAGAGAAAGTCGGAGTTGCATCTATTGAAGAAAAACTTCGGGAGACACGTTTGAGATGGTACGGACATGTACTTAGAAGACCAATAAATGCCCCTGTTAGACGATGTGAAACTATGATAAATACGCACATTAAAAGAGGGAGAGGAAGACCAAAAAAGACTTGGTTGGCAACAATAAAACAAGATAAATTTTATTTAAATCTAGATGATGATATAGTAGGGGATAGAACTCAATGGCGTAAAAGGATCCATATAGCCGACCCTACCTAGTGGGATAAGGCTTTGTTGTTGTTGTTGTTGTTGTTGTTGTATGATCACAATCTGTCATGGCTATTTTTACAAATTTGTACACCTGTTCAATAGGGTTAGTGAGTGCTCACTCTCAGTGTCACTGTTTGAGTGTCATTATGGTAGTATCTATATCCAACACAGATTTGGACAGTTATTTCATGCTTTGGAAATTTCATTTTTTTTTAAAGTTTGGTCACTAACTCTGTTTTGTTGAAGGAAAAAACTCTATTTCTGCATTTTGTTCCATGAAATAAATTATACACGTCATACAGTGATGCTATTTTCAAAAACGTTTTCACAACCTTTCTATTTAATTGGTATCGTTTTTTATTGATTTGTTTATGCTATCGTTGATTATTCTTCCTACATAAGTTTTGATCCATTACAACTCTTTCAGGTTTAATGATCGAAATTGCATCATTCTATAAAAGCAATTTTATTCTCTCGCCAAGTTTTACGCCATGTATGTAGTCCCTTTAAAATCGCGTTATCCCATCCTCAGCTATTCTAGTTATCCTTTTCATGATTTTAGCATCTAGAAGTTGTGTCACAAAAAATGTTGCTTACTTTCTATGGTTGCATTTTAGGTTTTAGGTTCTTTATGCATTTTTGCTATGGTTCATATTTCCAGAACTTATCTTTATGTGCATAGGACATTCATTGGATTTTTATTTCTTCTCCCTAGAATGTATATTTTTTAATATGTACATAATATACATAGCTGCTTTTTTTATTATTTTCTTTTGGAACTTTCTATGAAATGTTGCTAAACGAATGACTCTATCAGGCATTGGAGGACAAACAGCTTTGAAGCTCATCCGGCAGCATAGTTGCATAGAGAATATCTTGGAGAACATAAACAAAGGAAGGTTCTCCAATTTCCCCCATTCATTCATGCAAGATTTAGTTGCATCACCTTCAATTGTTGTGGTTTTGTAAAAATTAAGATCCATCAGGATTCTGATGTGTTCCTTGTGGTTTCTCTTATAAAACTTGGTATAATTATAGATATCAAATTCCTGAAGAGTGGCCTTATCTAGAAGCTCGACGCTTGTTCAAAGAACCAATTGTGACCATGGACGTTCCAGAATTAAAGTGGATAGCTCCAGATGATGAGGTAGTGAAAATTAATTTGGTGCTAATATGTCCGTTAGGCATCTTTACACAGTATTCCTCTCTTATCAGGGTCTTCGGAGCTTTCTGGTGCATGAAAATGGTTTCAACGGTGATCGAGTTGCTAAGGTATTTGTCCTCTAAATAATGATTTTGTCTTTGTTAATAGTTGATTGTGGAAGTCCCTATATAAACCGTTTGTTAATCTCACCCTAAAATTTTCTAGGCAATAGAAAAAATTAAATTGGCCAAGAATAAATCTTCCCTGGGCCGGTAGGAATTCTTTTGCTATCTTGTCTGAACTTTGGTTTTGCTTATGATCAATGCAACCATTTGATTTGATTTTATTTTTCCAGTTTGGAGTTTTTTTAAACCTGTTGTAAATGCATCCGCCCCCTCCAAAACAAAGGTATGCTTCAGCTGACACCTTTTGTGTGTGCCTGTTTTCCTTTTTTCCCCGAAAGAAACCTCGTCACATTTTAGGTTTGTCTCTTGCTGTTAAGTAGTGGTTCTTTAATTATAGAAAGGAAAATGATATGCTCAGTGAAAAATTTCAAGGAAAAGCTCAGTGAATGACGTGACACTTTGCATGCAGTGATCCCCGACGGGTTCACCGTACCCCCCCCCAGGGTATAGTTTGATTCGGGGCGGCGGCCGGAGTCCGCCAATGGTGTCGAGCAATAATCGGACGTGTGCATGCAAAGTGCCACGTCATTCACTGAGCGTTTCATTGAATTTCATAACTCTTATAGAAATGGCATTATAAAAAGATTATTCTGTACTTTCAATTCTGGTACTGGCTTCTGCCTTGATGCAATGACTCAAAATCATGCACATGGTCAATTGGTGCAAGTGCCATAAGGATTTAGGGCTAACCTGTGAATGTTTAAGGTGCTTTAACTGCCATAAACATTTAAAAGTTCTGTGTTAATTCTAACTCATGTTTTACAATATTTATCGGGAGAGTGACAAGGCTTCAAAAGAAACTTCTACAAACAAGAACTCTAAAGCTGGAACTGCAAAGAAGAAAAGATGGAAAGCTCCCTCATCCCTCAGAAAATTTGTAGTATGTTATCCTAGCAGATGAGAAATGTTGGCTCAGATTCCAACGATCCTAAGTTTCCTTCTGACCATACTGTTTTGGCATACGATTCTCACTGGTTGGTCATGGTTCTAAGAACTTTGATGCAAGATATACTTTTGTTCATTTCTGAGTGTGCTTTATGTTATACATGTGTGACCAATTCCCAATTCAGTCCATCAAAGATTGCATCAAGTTACTATTTTTTTTCCCATTTGAACTGATTTGAATGACATTTAACCTGTTAGCTAAATGGTGTTGCTGATGGTGGTTCAGTTGGGTTGGTTCTTTTGGTGGCCTAACGAAAAGTCAAATTGATCGGAAGTGGTGCGGTGCTTAGAAAACTCGCAAAAGGAGACTCGCCTGCGAAAGTGGTCAATGGAGTCACCCTGATCATTTAGTACCCATTTAGAAAAAAAGAGAACGAAACGGGTGATAACTTTTGGATAAGTGAAAGTTATATGACCACACTTATATTGATTAGTATGGTTTGATGTATGTTGTGTGGATGATCTCTGCTATGATCAGAATGAAAATGTTGCTTGTATTCGCTATCAATGATCTTTGCTATGATATGTGGTCAAGATATACATAGAGAGGATGCTTTTGTGGCTAGATAGTATTTGTTTAGTCTTATTAATTTTTTTGTTGCCTTGAGTCAACCTTCTTGTAATAGTCACATCTTGAAAGCAAGACAGCTTGAAGGATGGTTGACTCAATTTACGGGTTGGTTGTCAAGGATAACCTTCTAAGTATTTGGGTTGGTTGATTGAAAATTTATGGTGTCAAATAATTTGAACTGTGTAATATTGTTTCTACATGAGAATCAAACTCTCGTTGCCAATACCACCACTTACCATTGCACCAAAGTCCCGGGGCTGAGTGCTGGCATGCAACCTAGTGACTTGAGCTTTTATTTGGTGGAACACATTCAAAGGTTTTTTGATGGTTCTTTTCGCATTCATGCTTGCATGAAAACACTGGGTACTCTTACATTTGATAGTGTCAAGGATCACCAAGGAGCTTAGACATTTCTTCGCAAAACTTTTAACTTCTTAAAATGAATGACGATTACCCATGTAACTTCGATACAATATCAAGGTTAAGGCAGGGGGTTAAATATATTTGCATTTAAAAAAAAATCTCTTTTCTTTATCAATTTATGCGTTGAAATTAGGCCGCTAAACTAAAGTGTTCTCAGCGATTACATATGATATACAAATTATGATATATAAATTGGTTTATATTGAGATTATAGTTGCCTTTGATACTTTTAAATAAATTATAAATCCTTTAATACTTGTTGGATGATCCCGGGCCAGTTTACGGATGACTTGGCTCGACAGCCTGGCGCTTCGTCAACAGGAGATAGATTTATGGGCTCCGGGAGGCCATGAGATGTAAGACTTGTATGGGTGGCTCGGCTTAGTTCCCTTGAGAACGGGAAGGATAGGCCTGGGCAAAAGATAGTCGTCTCGATTAAGGGGATGGGAAGTCCCCGAAAGGCCTCCTGGGTCTAGCAAGGGCTGGATTGGGAGGCCCAATTCCCAGGAGGCTCACTTCACAAAGTCATTGAATCTCAGTTCTCCCGAGTCGGAGGAACCTTAAACTCAGAGCATCCTCAAGACATACACAACTATATGCTTACACATCACTCGGCTCGGGGTCCCCGATCAGGTGCGTGGTGACCCACGTTCCTCAGAATCGGCCTGACCGAGCATCCAGACTATCGCGGGCCTGCCCCCGTGCCCCTCTCGACAGTTTGGCTCTCAGCCGACGCGTGACAGCCCACGCTCCGAGGGTAAGCCCGAACCATAGGAGGCTTTGCTTGATGTATCACTGAATCGCACCAGCGCTCTAGGCCTTCAGTCGACCTCCTCACCTTGTGCCCTCAGTCGGCACCAAATACTCTAGGCCCTCAGTCGGCCTCCTCATCTTGTGCTCTCAGTCGACACCAATATTTTAGGCCCTCAGTTGGCCTCCTCATCTTGTGCCCCCAGTCGACATTCGTCGTGACTCACCAGAACAATCACTCCCTGACACAGGACTAGCAGAAGGAATACGGGGTTGGCGCAGGTACAACATCATCCCCGCATTAAGCGCAAGCATCTCGTTGACGCCACGATCCTCCTACCACCTCCTGAGTCTCGTACCCCGAACATATACCTCTGTGTCAGGTCGAGCGACGCCTAACGACGCTAACCATTAAGTTGACAGTGTCCTTTTCCTTATTCCAGTGTGCGACACCTTACCCTGCCACCTCTGGGTATGCCTTGCCCTGTCCTCGCTACGAGACAAAAGGTGACAGGCCGGGCAGCAACTGTCAGCTTCCCCGGCTATATAAGTCTCTCCACTCTGACGCCCGCAGGTACGCGCAATAGTGATTTTGCTACTGTTGCATTGCCTTCTGCTTTCCGCTCTCGAGGACTGACTTGACCGTCGGAGTGCCTTGCCGGGGATTTTTCCCCGCAGGTTCTAACGGTCCTTGTCTTGCAGGTTAGAAGCGAGTTTCGTGGCCAGCACAGTGGTTCGTGATCCCCGGAGGACTATCTCACTATTGGGGCGTCCACCTCACTTCACGACAGGATCATTGGACTATATTGCCTCTTGTCTAAATTCGATTTGATGTATGTAAACATGGTCTTGGTCTCATTAACGTCGCTTGGCATTGGCACGGGCCAACCGAGCCTACGACCAACCTAGCTAGGTCCGAGCCTAGGTTGATCCATTTTTAATATATATAGAAATTTTATTTTTTATACAATAATAATATTGTTTATATTGAAAATTTTACAATTTTACAAGCCTTGGAGCTGCACGAGCATAAATTAATTTATAAATAATACAGATATATATTTCTTATAAGATTAAAATGCCAAATAACGGTGATTAAACACAGATGGCACGTTTGCCCAAACTGCATTGATTAATCTTTTTTTTATGAATCGAAGGATTATGATGAATGAACCGACAACTTCCTACGAAGGAATCATGATACTCGAAACCCTAATTAATTACAAGAACTTATCAAAGTTAAAAAAATAATGTGAATCTGAAACAGTTAATTAACATGAACCCTAATTACGATCAGATGCAACTTCCAACGGTCTGCTCTGCCTCCTCTTCCTCAAAGAATCTGCTCTGCCGGCCTGCAGCGTTGCATGACTCAGCCGCCGCCGGAAATCCACCGGAAATTATCGCCTCCCGAGGTTCCTGCACGATACACCCTAATCTTAAATAACGATCAGAATCAGAAACAGATCGTTAGAATCAATATGCGATCGATTTACCTTATCGACAAGCGTCCACTGGTTGTCGACCCACTGCCTCCTCAGCCGAAGCTCGCACGCGCGGACTCTGACCTTCCTCATCTTCCCGAGGAGGTAGACGACGACCTTCCCGTACCCGACTGCGGTAACCACGGCCGGGCACCAGGCGTGGTCCACGAACGCCTCCACCTCGTCGCCGGGGCTCCAGGAATAGAGAGCGCAGAAGCCAATCGGGGCCGGCTGCGGCCTGATAAACTTGCAGGGGACTCGCTCGAGCACGTCGGCCGGGGACGTGGTGACCCCGCGGATGCGGACGACGTAGTACCGGCCGATGCAGGAGACGACGTCGGCGCAGCGCCAGGAGTAGCTAGGAGGACTCGCCGTCCCACCGCAGGACCTCGACCTGGCTCACCTTGCTCAGCCGCATCTTCATCCTCGCTGTGATGAGTGATCCACGCTCGATCGGTTCAGCTGTTGTTTAATTAGCTAGTGATTCTCAACAGTGGTTGAATATCAAATAGCTATTCAAATGGTGATTGAATTCCCGCTCTTTAAATCGAGATTTTGATTTTGGGATTGATTTACTAATTGAGTATTATTTCAAGCTACTCTTCAATGTCTCTTTTAAAGCCTCATAAATTTGCTGAATAGTCACCTCAGCAGCGGCGGACTCAGAAATTATAATCCACTCGAGTTAATTGTCAATCAATAATAAAAATTATATATATATATATATATATATATATATATATATATATATATATATATATATATATATATATATATATATATATATATATATATATATCGGCGACCCTGCCGGGTTCACCATCTTCTTAGGACATAGTTTGATTCGGGACGGCAATCAGAGGTCATCGGTAGTGTCCGATCGGCGATCGAATATGTACACATTAACTATACGTCATTCACTCTCCCATTCACTTTCCCAATCATTACTCATATATATATATATATATCATTTGATTTAGAAATTTACAATTGATCGGATAAACAATAGATTAAAATGGTTAAATGTACTAAGAAATTCTTAAATATACAAGTTTCTTCTCTAAACCCTAAAATGAGCACTCGAACTAAAGCCCAGGTAGACTAACACACGACAACATTAATTGATGCATTGATTTCCTCTTCTATATTCTAGTGTAAGTATCACATTAGCCTGCAGAGCTTAGTATAGATGGTGGACACATGACAATTCTGACGTAGTAGTTAGGAATCAATTCAAGTGAACTGACAACCTGATGCTTCCAAACCATGTGCCTAATTTCGCTTGTATACCCTCTCTCAATATCTGTGAGACCGATTTTAGGAGGCCGCTGAGACCTATTTTTTTAGTGTAAGATCATATTAGTTTCTTGTTCTTTGGAATTAAATTGGTCGAACGTGAATATCCTAGTTAGTCAGCTTTTCGATAAGTCAATACTTTAAATCGGTGGAGGAAAGACATGGCAATATGGATCATGCCATTTTTAAATTTTCAACACGTCTCTTGGACTATTGAGACACTCTTTCAAATGGTAAATGCAATTCTCCAGAAGGTAGATACACTCATACAACCCTTCTTTTAGCAAATTCAATATTTGATTTACTATTATTAGTTATTGATTTAATAATGTTAATTGTCGAATTATTTTTATGGATGTTAATCCACTCTTTCAGATTAGTTTATCTCTTCATATAAGAGCAATAATTAAGGTCGAATTAAAGTCAAAACTTTCCTCCTTATGACATTGTCACTTAAATGTTTATGATTTATTGATAATTATTTTCTAAAATACAATAACTCAAATATTAATACTCCCATTTAAAACTTTGATGAACTTTGGAATGCAAGAAAAGAGAACTTTTATGGAAAGTTTATGATTTGAAAATTAGATAATTTTTCAGATAAATAAAATTTTAGTAATTTATCAGACTATGCATTTAACTTTATCAAATATTCTAAAAGCATACACTATTTTATAATTTATTAAAAAGGTACCCTTATTCCCTAAAATATACTATAGCTTGAAGCCAAAATAAAAAGTTGGTATTTATTGCTTGAACTGAGCTAAACCAAGTAAAATAATAATAATAATAATAAAGTTAGATATTTTATCAAATATTTTTATTCAAAAGTCAGGCATGACCTTAAAAAATTTAAATTTGCGTCAAATTAACATTGTTTGCACTTTAAAAGTATCTATCAATAAATTTTAAGCAAAAATTATTATTAACCTTAAAAACTCGGATTTATTCTAAATTTACATCACTGCACCGCTGATAATCCCCCCCCCCTCTCTCTCTCTATATATATATAGGTTTGTTACGTTAAGAATTTTACCGTGCAAATTCCATATTTTCCAATTTATTTATTTTTAACTTAACACTACAACCCAATTATTAAATCTTAAAAATAAAATCTTAAACTACATAATTACAAGCCTTTTGGTGCCATTAGTGACTTTATATCAAAAATATTTGATAACCTTGATAAAAAAAATATTTGGTAGCTCCAAAAATCTCAGATTTAAAGTTTGCCTTGACCGATCTAGTATTTAGCACTTGTAAGTTGTGCTAGCATACGAGTCAACTTAGTTTAGTATAAATCCATACCCTAGATTTGTACCACCCCTTGTGCATCCACACATGAGAAAGTGCTTATCCGCATATATTTGTTCAAAATTAATATGCTTATGAATCAATATAAACCAACTAATATATCTTAAAACTCCTAATGTGGGACTAAAAGTCTCATTCACAAATGAAGGTTCATTCTTCTCCATTTCTTTTCCATTTACTTATATCCAACACACTCCTAATAATCTATTAATAATTTTTTTTTTCAAATGTATAAGACTTTCAAGACCATTAATGAGTTTTGATAAAAAAAAAAAAAGTCATCAATGACACTTTAAGTATCCATGAGTTTTGGAAAAAAAATTATTGGAGTTATACACATTAGATTCATGTCAAACTTGCATCATTTTATTCATGACATTCTCTTGAATATGACCATACTTAATTTCCATAATTTTGGTCCCTTTCGAGCTATCAAAGAATTTAAATCCAAATTGATTAATGAACTTACACACATCATATTCACTCCAAACTTAAATCATTTTGTTCATAGATGCAATTGATTTTTAGTTAAGAATATTAATCAAATTCGATTTGAGTTTCGATATTTAATCAAAATGTTTGGTTGAGTGAAACATCAAGTATGTTAAGATTGATTGGATACTTGAAAATTAATTAATATAAAGAATTAAGTCTTTATTTGATGGACTAATATGTTAATTAACAACATATAACAATTATCATTACAAGATTAAATCCCAATTAAGTGATGTAATGCACGATGCAATAAAGTGGGTTTAAGCTATTGGGCGTTGATTGTATGTATAAATCCAATAAACTAGTCTATTAACATTAACGGCAATTTACCAAAGGGCGTACCTAAATATCGGAAATTACCAAAAGCGTACCATGGTTTCTATTTTACCAAAGAGCGCAGACCTTTAAGTGAACTTCCTCTTATACCCCTCCTTCTAACTGCTATCTTTCTCTCTCTCTCAGCAACAAATATCGAGATGGCAGCACGTGACTTTTATTTTAAAATAATATATTATGAAATCGGCGCTAAAAACATAAGATAAAAATTAAAAAAATATTTTAGTTAAAAATAGCTCATCCAACGTGATTTAAAAATATCAATAAATAATTTTTATATTTGATTAATAAAAATTAATATATTAAATAATATTTAATTAATATATTAATATATAAGAAAATTAAAAAAAAACAAACGTATGCTGCAGCAATAAAAAAACGTAAAAAAACAAACGTATGCTGCAGCAATAAAAAAAACATAAAAAAATTTAAAAAAAACGAGTGTAGAAATAAAAAAAACGTAAAAAAATTTCAAAAAAAAATGTTACAGAAATCAAAAAAAAAACATGGGCCTTAAATAAAATATTTCAGGCTCAGTGTGGGCCTGAAATAAAAATATTTCATGCCCAATGTGGGTCTGAAATTTTTATTTCAGGCCCACATTGGGCCTGAAATCTTTTGATTCAGACCCGATGTGGACTCAAATTTTTTTTTCTATTTTAAAAATATATTAATATATTAAAAAACCTATTAAAACACTTAATTTCAAATTAAAACGCAGGGTCTGAAGTCACGCTAGGAGGGCTTGATCATAGATGTGATGTCCATCAGTGGGTTTTGGTCAAAACCCACTGATATTTCTAAACTACTCCTATTTGATTGGTGATATCTAATATATAGATGTTTGGACACCTAAAACATCATCTCCTACCTCTACCCTCTCTATTCATATGGAGTTTTTAGAAATTCAGATATGAGAGGTCCATCAGTGGGTTTTGGTCAAAACTCACTGATATTTCTAAACTACTACTATTTGATTGGTAATATCTAATATATAGATGTTTGGACACCTAAAACATCATCTCCTACCTCTACCCTCTCTATTTATATGGAGTTTTCAGAAATTCAGATATGGGAGGTCCATCAGTGGGTTTTGATCAAAACTCACTGATATTTCTAAACTACTCATATTTGATTGGTGATATCTAATATATAGATGTTTGGACACCTAAAACATTATCTCCTAACTCTACCCTCTCTATTCAAATATAAAAACCCACTGATGGACCTCTCATATCTGAATTTCTGAAAACTCCATATGAATAGAGAGGGTAGAGGTAAGAGAGGATTGGCTCATTCCAGATTTTGGAGAGGATTGGAGCTGTAGCTTATCGTTTAGCACTTCCACCGTCCTTGATCGGCATCCACGATGTGTTCCATGTATCTATGCTTAGAGGATATGTGCCAGACGCCACACACATTTCATACGAGGTGCCGGTTCCGCCCCAGCCGGACGCTACTTATGAGGAGGTACTGGTACAGATTTTGGGAGTCCGGGAGCGTCAGCTACGGAACAAGACGATCCAGCTGGTCAGAGTTGGATGGCAGCACCACTCGGATGCAGAGGCGACTTGGGAGCTCGAGGACACTATCCGAGCTTGATACCCCCATTTGTTTGACTGAGGCACTACTGTTATTCATTGCGGTACTCATATTTCATACATACAGTGGTTAACATTCACTATGAGTAATAACGGAATTTGTGGACCAAATTCATATTCGTGAGGGAGAATGTTAAAATACTAAAAATTTAGGGACCAAAATGCAAAGTTCCTAAACTTAAGGGCTTATGTCGAATAGGCCAAAAATCAGAGGGGCAAATTGCAAAAAGACCAACTTTTAATAACTTCCTTTCACTTCCCAAAGTTTTCGCCCGAAATCCCTTAATTCCCGAATTGTTTCCTTTCCTTTTTTCCTTCCGATTCTTCTTCTTCTTCTTCTTCGTCGAGGGCACGCGAGAACGATCAACAACCAGTCGAAGATCTCCACCTCACCTTCAACAGGGAGCGGGTTCCTCTTCTTGACCCCGCGGTCTTCCGTCGTCTGCTCAAGCCAGCGCCGGAGAGTCTCACCTCGTAAGGTCATTCCTTTCTCCCTGGAACCCTAGTTTTGGCTTGCTTGGGGGAGACCTGCTATTCGCGCCAGGAGAGGAGCTGAAGAGGAGGGCTATCCGGTTTCGAGCAGCGTTTTGGTTAGAGGCGCACGATTTAGGTAAGACCCTCTTCTATTGGTGATTGATCTTGGAGATGTTGATTCGAATGTGCGTGATGGGTGGTTAGGGTTTAGATTATGGTTTAGTATTCTTGATTCAGATCTGAGTTCTGATTTAGATGGATTTGTGATTCCATCTCTCGAGTTTACTTTTGTGTTCTTGATCTGTTGTGTAGTGGTGTAATTGGAGGATGGTTCTTGATCCGTTTAGTGTTGAGCAAGATCTGATGGTTTCCGTGTTCGTTGAGATGGTTTCGGTTGGCTGTGGGAGTAGTTTTGTGTTGATGTTTATCTTGATTGGGTTGCAGGCTGCCGAAATAGGATTGTGAGGGATATCCAAGCTCCTTGATTGGATGAGATGTGTTGTTACTAGTGTAAATCGATGAAAGCGAAGGCTTGAGTTTGATTTGAACTTTTGATAAAGTTGACAGTAGGTTTTAGATTAGTCCTATTGAATTGGAGATAGTATCATGAACTACTGATTTGGTGAGGGATGTTCATTGGTATTATTTTCATAATTTGGTTGATTGGGTTAGGTTTTCGTTAGACCTAATCCGAATCCAAACTTGATTGGTTGAGTTAGATTATTTAATAAAAATAAAAAAAATATCTAAGTGGTATTTGTTATTTATGTTTGGATGCAGGATATTGATTGGAGTCCATTTGTTGCGGATATTATTTTTGGAAGGGTGTTTCCTACGTACACGGACTTCGTCGTAGTGAGGCGGGTATCTCTGACTCTTCTTTTAGAATTATCACAGATATATATGTTGGGTTGCAAGGTTGCAAACATAGTCCCACATCGAAAACACATGGGAAAGATCATAGGCTTATAAGGGAAAAAGATATCTCCATTGGCATGAGACCTTTTGGGAGAGCCCAAGAGCAAAACCATGAGGGCTAAGGCCCAAAGTGGACAATATCATACCATTGTGGAGATATCTAAATTTCTTTTGGTCCTAACAAGTGGTATCAGAGCCAGGTCGCTCTTCACCGGACTAACCGCCGGAAGAAGCACGAGCTAGAGCCATGATCCAGATCTAACAATGTGGGTTAAGCCTTGAATAAAAGGATGTGTGGGCTCCCGTGTCTTGATCAAGAGGACCAGACACCAGGCAGAAAAGTCCTAGTTGCGGCTAGGCGGTGAAGTCCTAGTAGGTCGGGTAGACCGAGGGGCAGAAAGTCCTAGTTGCGGCTAGGCAGTGAAGTCCTAGTAGGTCGGGTGGACCGAGGGGCAGAAAGTCCTGGTGGGTTGAGGATCGGACATCAAACGGAAAAGGTTTCCGCTTGAGGGGGGGCTTGTGGTCCTTTGTTTGAGGGGGGGATTGTTGGGGTTGCAAGGTTACAAAAATAGTCCCACATCGAAAACACATGGGAAAGATCATAGGCTTATAAGGGAATAAGATATCTCCATTGGCATGAGGCATTTTGGGAGAGCCCTAGAGCAAAACCATGAGGGCTAAGGCCCAAAGTGGACAATGTCATACCATTGTGGAGATATCTAAATTCCTTTTGGTCCTAACAATATATATACTTGATATGCTTGTTTAGCAATAGCGTAATAGATTGTGGTATGACTCTTATATTTGTTTTGTTGATGTTGTTTGTGCCACAACTGACTTGTGATACCTATACCTTTAGGACTTAGGTTATGATGCATGATCCATGAACCTTGCATATCATGTTGATATAGGTGGACTAGATAGTGGATGCTGTTTGACCAGTGTTATGTATCATCGTGCACTGTGCATCACTGTCGATCAGGGGCCCCTTTTGGGTGAGCTAGGTCGACAGTCATACTGACCTACCCATACGGCTACTCATGGGTTAGTGGTTGACGGAGTATGAGTAGTGTGCTCTGTGCTGCTTCGCTCGTGCACTCATGGGTTAGTGAATCGGAGCGTGATAGCAGGCAGATGTCCCTCCTTGAGTTGTCCAGATACCAGGAGATGAGAGGGAGAGGTCTCTCCCCCATTATATACATGGGGTAGGGGTAACACTCAGACAGAGATGTCCTCCACAGATGACCTTAGGCTGATGAGACATCGCTAGGATAGGCCTTGGAGAAGGGGTGTTACACCGGTAGCATTCTGTCTACTCGATCTCTCAGGAGTAGTGATGGCAGAGTATGGACGGCAGTCACAGCCCTACGTCGGAGGGTGGCCTCCGCTCAGCTTCCTCCCGTACATAGGTGACGATGTCTGACCGACGGCAGGGGTGACCATGTCATTGCACTTTGTGTGTTTGTTTATTTTGCCTTACTTGTGCTTGTTTATACTTGATGCTGTATTATGATTGACATGCACTTACAGGAGACCCTTCTGTTTGGTCATGGCGACTCTGCTACTTTGGTATGGTAGTTCTTATTTTTCTCTGCAGTTGTTCTTATCCCTGCCTATGCATGTGTTATTTCGGTAGTCTATTACCCTGTTGCTATTTTAGAATATCTTGTATATATATATGATGAGATATTCACTGAGTTCTATGACTCATACCGTTAGCTCCTTGTTTTTATTTCAGGATGATTGACTGGAGCGTGCCCGACAGCCTATCCCAGTTCGCGTACTTGTCGAGATGTCTTCGAGATTTTTCGTCTAGTTTGTTGGTAGTATTTTCTATTGTTTTCTTCCGCTGTTGCTTTTGTGTTGGACTTAGTCATACTCTACGGCAGTATAGTTGTACTTTTGTGAGACCTTTATGCTTTGTGTTTTGTCGTAAGTCGGACCGGTCTGCAGTCAGGTATGGTTTACCCGGATTTTATATTATGTTATGTCTTGATTTGAGGCCTGAGGCCATTTAAACTGCGTGGTTGTGTTTTATGAGGATGTGTGTATGTGTAAGTTGTCCACCGGACAGGGGAGGTGCTGCCCGATTTTCTATTGGACCAGCGGCTCCTGGGGTCTCGGGGCGTGACAATTTATTTGGTATCAGAGCCAGGTTCTCGAGATACCTTGTAGACTTGTGGGTGTTTTCGGATTTTATGTCAGAGTCGTTTTCTCGATAGACGTGATTGGGACATGGCAGCGACTGGACTCCTCCAGACGACAGAAGGTATATGACATGCCTCATTTACCTCTTTTGTATCTACTCTCCAGTGTAGGGTTAGACATTTCATTATTTTAATGAGATTGCATATCGACTTATATACTTGGCTGGTAGGTACTCGTGGATATAGGTTAGTTGGATGACCCGTAGTCAATCCGTTTTAGTTACGACTATGGTGCGTGATCAATCTTGGACTCTTACGTATCATGTATCCTAGATGACTTGTCTGGAGGATATGGTCCACTGTGAGGCAGTAGAGATGGTATTAGTCGTTTATCATCTCGGTTGATAGAGGATAGAGATATCCTATTTTCATGGGACTTTGATCTCAGAGTCATTATGCTTGGTTAGATAACCAAAAAGTACAGTCAGATGTGACATGTACCGATCCAGAATGGTGTGGAGCTAGTTGCTTGCCACTTAAGGGTTACAGTTGGTACTTGGTTTGGTGAACCAAGGAGGTATCTACGTACTTATGATTTGCGCTAAGACAAATCACTTCCGAGGTTAGACTATCTTTGAGTGGAAGATGTTGAGGAAACTATCAAAGAACCAAGAATTACTTCATGATGATGTTGAGATACTCTTGAGACATAGCGTGTCTCTATGTTATGGAGTTGGAACTCAGGGGTTTCTGAACCTTGAGTGGAGAACCGGAGAAATTTTGATTACGAGTAGACGGTTAGTTGACTCGTCTTACGCTATTCTAGTTATGAGATTTCATGACTCATAGACAGGTTGCACGTGTTTGATATTCTCGATAGCACATCGAGAAGCATGATCCGTTGGGATGTGGTGGAATGGTGTTAGTAGCGTGACACCGGTGAAATTTGACTATAACTGGTGTATGTTATAGAGGACGATCTCCGAGGGGCAGACCGTTGGTTGTCAAGTGAGAGTGGTTACTAGTTGACATCCAAACCAGTCCATGTGGTGGTTCATTGGCATCGGAGACGACGAGGTTGCGGTTATCTCCTCGTCTCAGGGCTAGAGGTTCTAGCACATGGACGTTAGGGGTTTCTATTGTCTCTGAGCCGTACTGTTGACAGTGGTAGCCTTAGCTCTCGAACGTTTTCGTAGTTCGAGAATTATCGGACGCATGCCCGAGGGAGTGTTCTAGCGTTTTCTATGGTTTGAAAATTTTCTGACCTATTTACGGAGGGGCTTCTCGGATTGCCTCCTTTATGAGGCAAGTGAGGCTCACCGTTCTTGATTTGTGTGGTTTTGTAGGTAATACCGAAGACACAGAGACTTGAGGCGTTTCCGTTGGTGGATCGATATGTGGAAAGATATCGCGGATGTTATGGTTAGGTATTTGCTATGTCAGTAGATGAAGATTGAACCTTAGAGACCCGCTGGGCTATATTAGA
This sequence comes from Boesenbergia rotunda, assembly GCA_024364735.1. Lineage (NCBI taxonomy): Eukaryota > Viridiplantae > Streptophyta > Magnoliopsida > Zingiberales > Zingiberaceae > Boesenbergia > Boesenbergia rotunda. Next base: position 498,712 of record JAGFNQ010002780.1, read on the forward strand.
CGATCCCCATTTATGGTTGGAAATAGGAACAGATTTACTTAGGACTCGGGGAGGGTTTGAAGTGAATTGGGTGATCGTTCCAATTTGCGCAGTTCCCTGGGTTCGGCTGGTTATTGCCGACGCTTTGACAATGGTTTTTCCAGCATTGCATCACCACATACACGCCTGACCGAGAAAGGCGTGAAGTTTGTATGGACTGAGGCCTGCGACACTAGCTTCCAGGAGCTGAAGCGGAGGCTTGTATCTACGCTAGTTCTAGTACTGCCTTCTGGAGAGGATGAGTTCATTCTGTATAATGATGCACCTCTCCTGTGATTGGGCACGATACTCATGCAACATAGAGGGGTGGTTGCTTATGCTTCTCGGCAGCTGCAGGAGCATGAGAGGAACTACCCCGTTCACGATTTAGAGTTTGCCGCTATCATTTGTGCGCTGAAGATCCGAAGGCATCATCTTTACAGGATCATCTTCGAGACCTTCACGAACCACAGGAGCCTTCAGTATCTATTCACTCAGCGAGAGCTGAATCTCCGACAGAGGTGGTGGATGGAGTTTCTGAAGGATTACGACTGCACCATTAGCTACCACCCTGGGACAGCTAATGTAGTCGCCGACGCCCTCAGTCGGAAGTCCTGAGCTGTTTTGGCATGCTACAGAGTGATGGCCACAGATCTGATTCAGAGTTTCTCTGAGCTGGGGTTAGAGGAGCAGTCTCGGACAAAGAGAGGATTGCTAGTGACTTTGATGGCTCAGTCAGAGATTCGGTTGAGGATCAGAGAGGCTCAGGCCAGTGATCAGCACATTCAGTTTCTAGGCAGCCAGGCGATTTCAGGAGAGCAGTCAGATTTCACACGTGATGAGGAGGGTGTTTTGTACTTCCGAGGGAGGTTGTGTGTACCAGAGGCGCACCCTGTCTTAGAGGAGTTGCTGCAGGAGGCTCACCGATTACGCTTTGCTATTCATCCGGGTAGCACTCGGATGTATCGTGATTTGAGACGTTCCTATTGGTGGAACAACATGAAGAGGGATGTCGCGGACTTTGTTGCTAGATGTCTGGTCTGTCAGCAGGTTAAGGCAGAGCCCCAGAGACCTGCTGGACTCCTCTAGAAGATCCCCACTCCCGAGTGGAAGTGGGAACACATCACCATGAACTTTGTTGTGGGTTTGCCGAGGACTAGGAGAGGTCATGATGCAATTTGGGTAGTCGTGGACCGACTAACCAAATCTGCCCACTTCTTAGCTATCCGGAGGACAGATTCTCTTGATAGATTGACAGAGATGTATTGCCGGGAGATAGTCAAATTGCACGGAGTTCCTTTGAGTATTATCTCAGATAGGGATCCACGCTTTACATCTCGGTTCTGGCAGAGTTTGCCGAGGGCTATGGGCACCGAGCTCCGTCTCAGCACATCTTTTCATCTCTAGACAGACGGACAGTCAGAGCGTACTATCCAGACTTTTGAGGACTTATTGCGCTCGTGTGTGATGGACTTTGGGGGCAGTTGGGAGGACCATTTGCACCTGGTGGAGTTCGCCTACAACAACGACTTTTATTCGGCGATACAGATGGCACCGTTTGAGGCGTTGTATGGTAGGGCGTGCAAGACACCCACCCTTTGGGATGAGGTCGGAGAGACTCAGCTGCTGGGACCCCAGAGAGTTCAGCACGAGGCCGAGTTAGTACGGACTATCAGACAGAGATTATCAGCAGCACGGGATCGTCAGAAGAGTTATGCTGACCGGAGACGCCGACCCTTAGAGTTTGCTGTGGCAGATCATGTTTTTCTGCGAGTTTCACCCACGATATCATGTTGACAATATACTAATTTCTCTAGCCCAAAGTGTGTAATCATCTCGGCTATTTGGGGGGATTTTTTCTTGAAAGAATGCCCTATTTAAATACCGACAACTCATTAGTATAAACTCGTTTTCATCAAACCTCTTCCTACATTCAATAGACCGAAACCTAGACTCTCCCGACTGTCGTTGACCTTGTCGTGAGGATCCCTCACCTCTTGGTCGCTTAGAAGCCAAACCACAATGGGACAAACACATGCATGTATACCACACCACCCCCATAAAGAAAAACAAACAAAGAAAACATGCAAAAATCGTCACATTAGTTCAAAATCATAGTTTATATGAAAACAAATTGACCTATTCAAATTTTTACCACATTCCCACACGTTTCATGATGGTAATGAGAGATTTAGACTTGGAAAGAGAGGTCTCACAACCCTAGGTTGTAGATCCAAGCTAGGAGAGGACTAGAGAGGAGTTTCCAGGACCTTGGAGGGCTTTAGAACGGGAGAGGAGGCCGGGAGAAGGGGAAATCGCCGAGGGGGTGGCACTCAAAACCCTAGGTTTTGGCCACCCCGTGCGGTCTGACCCTTTTAAAACTACACAGACCAGTCGACTGCGAAAACACACAGAACGTTTCTCACTCTAGGATCAGTCGACTGCCCTTGGAGCAGTCGACTGGTGCACCTTACAGAACGTTTCTCACTCTAGTACCAGTCGACTGCCAATAGGGCAGTCGACTGATACTGAATATTCAGTCTTCCAATTCTAAATCCAGAAATGTCTAGTTAATTCCATAAATTTTTAAAAAATCTGAAATTTCGTGGAGAGATTTAATTTGTGGATCCTATGTCTACTTGGGAAAAATATGTTTTCAATCAAAACTATTCTGAATCCCAAGATTGATACAAACTTCAAAACTATCCAAATTGGGTCATTTAAACTCAACTAAAAGTTCTAATTTGGAACTCTTCTTCATGCTTCCTCCCATATTTATGTTAGTGTGTGCACATATATGCCAAGTCACTTTTATGTATTTATGAATAATTATTTTAATAAAGGCAAGTATTTGACGTTAATCATTTACTTTTCTGTACGTATATGATTAATGATAAAGTCCCACAGATTAATTGTTATATTATTCTGAAAATCGTCCTTGATCGGATAGATATCTAGAGGGGACATAGATATCTAGATCAACGCTAAGTATGACTAGGTCAAGATAGACCGGGGGGATGGATATCCAAGTTGTACTTGGGGTGCCTTGAGTTTAGAGGTACATTAGACACAACCCGCTTAATAGAACACCACATATTAAGCATCATTGGTAGTTCGTCTTAATGAACAAGTGTAACTGATCTTTCGACTTGAGACTTTCATATATTCTATGCGTGGAGTTATGTACTTTGATGCCGTTAAACTCAATCTTTAATCGGATTGTGATTAATACGGTAATTGGGTGCATGACAAAACGTAGAGAGAATAGTGTTGAGTCAATAGAGGATTCATCGCTCTCTTGGATTTGGGAGTTAACATCCTGGTCGCTTGATAGAGATATTAGTGACTCGAAATCCATGACCATGGGAGGAATGATTATCATTCAAGATGAGTCTATTATATCTTGAAAATCAAGTAAAATAATTAATTAGTGATGATGCATACTGCACCGAATTAATTGGGATGCAGGATAAAGATGAAGAGATTGAATTACATAGTAATCGGTTCATGGAGGTTTTTGTTTATAACTAATATTCTATCACGTTGGGTGACTAAAAACTGTTGCTAGACGGTTACCTTAGTCTGTGTATGGATTTACACTGCCTTCGTGTATAGAACCTAGAGGGTCGCACGCATAGCATATAGACGCGAACAATATCTGTAGTTGATTATTTTAGTGGATACTAAAATTAATCAATTTATTATTTCTGAATAAGAATTCATTGGATTATTAATTATTTCTGAAATATCGGAAGCGAGAACGGATCAAGATCAAATATGGATTTATTTGATGTAGAGAAAATAGAGTAGATTTATCTCTTATTCTCTTTGGAGAATTTGAAAGGTCACAATTATTGTGGCAATAATAGAGAAGATGGAGAGTCTCTATTAATGATTATTAATGGAGAAGATGAAGAGTCTCTATTAATGATTATTAATGGAAAATTTCAAAAGTTGCAATTATGATAAATTAATGAAGAATATGAAGAGTCATGTCTCTTCATTTTTCTTGGAGGCTATATATATACACCCTTGGAAGAAGAGGAGGATAGACTTCTCCTTCGTCTCTCTCTTGTGCAATTTCTCTCCATCTCTCTCGGGAAGCCTTCGACTACTTCTTCTCTAGTTGGAGACGCATCTCCAGATCTGTAGTGCATCCAAAAGAATTCTGTTGATCCAAGTGGCTAGCACCTAACGGATCATCTAGTTCGTGATCTTGTGCGCGTGGATACCGCTAGAGGAGTCATACGTGAGGCTCTCATTTGTTCGTGATATTATTCACAAATAAGCAAAGGATTACAAGGTATGTTTTCAATCCATGCTTGTTTTCGCATCATTTTGTTTAGAACTATATGCACCACGAAAAGATCCATGATTAAAGGCAGATTTTTTGCTTTATTATAAATATTCCGCTGCGCTCAAAACCTAACAACTTATTTTTAATACATTAATAGCATCAAGTTATATGGTATTTACACATTAAAATCAATTTCTCTCAATTATAATCTCATTTTCACATTTTTCTCCATAAATCTTCCTTTTAATGTGCCAATTCCCTAGGATTAAGGTTAATCTTAGCCTTTAAACCCTTTTTGGCACATTCCATGCATCATCTAATCTTCTAGGAGAAAACCTCCTGAGATCCATTGACTATGGATCCCATTTTGGCTCCTAGGGCTCTCCCTTGGACTTCTAGCTCTAGTTACCTCCCTAGGTAACTCACCCACAAATGCATGACCACACCGGTGCTCCTCCAGTGCTTCTTGACCTTCCACTAATACTCTCTCAACTCTATAGATGTAACGACCCGGCCCGTCGACCCGACCCCTCAACCCCTTGGGCGGCTAAATTTCATTTTTGACAGCCCAACAACCTGACCCCTTTGGTCGTCGACCGTCAACCGTATTGTTACTCACTAGGTCTTCCCACCTCTGGCCAGTGGATTTTTGCCTTCCCCAGGATTCGAACGCTAGACCTCGAGGCTAAGTACTAGAGTTTATGAATCCTGGTAGCCAAGTAAGCGCCTAGATTATTCTTGTTGCTCCTTAGTCCAACACCTAGGTCGGAGCTTCTTTCCATGCTTGTCCTTAGGGATTTCAACTGGTTCTTCTAGCACCATTACGCATTCCCAATCCATGCCGAGTCATATCTTCATTTTTGCTCTCCTATAGGTAAAATCCTCATGGTCATATGTTGGTGGTGAGTTGATATCATCCCCTAGCCTATCCTTCATCATTTTCCCTTTAGCTTTCATTGCTCCCTTGGCGGTTATTCCAATCAAGGGCGAATCTCGCTCTGATACCACTTGTTGGATGGATACGGTTGCTAGAGGTGGGGGGTGAATAGCACTTTTTGAACTCTTTCCTCCTACACGGTTAGTTGCGCAAGCGAAATATATTACAATAAAACTAAACTAAACTAAAACAAGGAAGAAACTCACGATTTACATGGTTCGGAGATAAACTCCTACTCCACGACTCCCCGTAAGGTGGGCGATCCTAATCCGTCTGTGGATGATTCCCCAGAGTACCTCCAGCTAGATCGCCTAGCTCCTTGTGTGTGGAGAAATCACTCCACAAACTCTGGACACTACCTGAGATCACCAGGCTACTAACTCACTCTAACCAAGTAAGTTTCGCTAAGAGATAGTAGCATGAAACGAGCTCCATTAAATAAAGCTCGAGTCTGAAACAACCACTACCAGTCGACTGCCCCTGGGGCAGTCGACTGGTCCCACTCAGATTCGACCGTTACAGTACAACGTTAGAATCCAACAACTGTTCCAACTGACACCAGTCGACTGCTCTGGGAGCAGTCGACTGGTCCCTTAACTATGACAGGTTACACTTCCCGAGTACATTTCACTCCGCACTCGAACCCTCTTAGCTTAGTTCCCGAGTACAACGACTCACACTAGGACCCTCACCACCTAGTCGACTCTTCACCAGCAGCCTAGACTGTTGCCTTCAGGCACTCTTCATCTTCGGCCCTCGTCTCTCGGATGCGCACACAAGCCTCCAGCTTGCCTCCATGCCATCCTTCACGTACGCCTCGAAGTCCGCGTCCCTCGGCTTATCATCCCTGCTATCCACGGTCCCTCGGATGCGCATGCAAGCCTCCAGCTTGCCTCCATGCCATCCTTCACCTGAAGACATCAACCAAGTCCATGTGTACCTGTACACCTGTATACTCATGTACACATATTAGTCTAACAACAAATCCTAACTTAACCATATTGACCACACACATAAAAATCTTATGATCCTCCAGATCATCTTAGGGTCGATTGCCCCAACATGTTAGCGATTCATCGAGACTTGTCACCCAAGGTTTTTCATCCGCATGTGTTGAATATAAGGTTTCTTCATTTTTGACAAAGTACTTATTTAATGAGAGTCTGTATATGATGTGATGTTTCATATTAATGAACACATATTTTTTGGCTTATTGACATACTAAAGTTTATACATGTGTATAAGGTTTTGACTCTTTCACACAAACATAACAAAATTTACTATTGTGATTTTGCATAAAATGTTTGTAAATATTTTTAGAACTCTATTTTGAGTCATAAGTTGAATGTGATCATAATATACTATTGTGGTTTAACATAAAGTAACAATAAACATTTGAGTCATAAGGAGATTTATTGAGAATGAACATATACGTATTATATTTTGTGTCATTCTCATACTACATATCCATATTAGATATATGTTATTAATGAAATTAATATTATAATTACTATTGTGTCTTGTTATAATTTTAGTAACTCCTTCTTTAGTCATGTACAAATGGATCAAATTATTTAAAGGGATATTTAACCCATAATGTTTTGGGATTGTTGAGTTCAACTAAGGTAGTGACGGATTGAATGATTAAATCTTCATTTGGTGAGGTAATATGTGAATTAGCAACACACCAATCACCATTTAAGATTAAATCACAATTAAGTGATTTAATGTATGATGCATTATAGTGGGTTTAAGTTATTGGATGTGGATTGTATATATAGATTCCTATTCTCTCTTTTCTCTAGGCCATCGGTCAGAAGAACCCCTTTAATCTAGTTGATCTCCTATTTGCCATTGATAACGTTTAGCTCGATATTCTAACAGAATTATTTTGATTTCATGTTCATTCAATAGGAAGAAAACTTAACACTATTTGGCCTTTAGCAATGTGAAATGTTCTCGAGAGTAAGAGTAGATTAGAAGTTTCTCCCAATGGAAGCGTCTAATTAAGTTCATCATCATCCAAAAGCAAGAGGATATGATGATAGCGAACTGTTCTTTTAAGTATGCCTTAGCGACCGATGGAAAACTTCTAAGACCGCTCAGCGATTTATCCTGACGGTCGGTGAAAAATTTTCGTGAAGCCGGATTGATCGCCCGAGATTGAAAAAATCTCATTAATCATTTTTTTAAAAGTTAAACAAATTATCAAATTTGTTGAAGAATCACTCTAATATGCAAATTAGTAGGTGCAAAATTGTTACGGAGCATCTTAAGGAGTTTGAGATGGGGAAGCTAAATCAATTTATGGGATGCAAATTTATTACTCGACTATCAACTCAGCGGAACAAGAATTTAAGGGGCGTTTGGTTTGTTCTATTTTTTATTTTTCAGAAAATCGTATTTTCTCGTTTTTTGAAAAGTGACTTTATTTTATTCTCTAATTTTTCAAAAAACGCTATGTTTTTTTTCTAGAAAATAAAGTTGAAAAATGCAAACCAAACATATTTTCCAAAAAATCATATTTTTTATAGAAAATAAAAATGAAAAACAAGTTGAAAAATACAAATCAAACGCCCCCAAAGTTGAAAAATACAAACCGCATTTTTATTTATTTATAAAAATAAATAAGAAGCTATTTTCGACAAAACTTGGATAAAATACTCTCACATCATATGGTAACATATTTTGATTTCCTGATTTTACTTTTTTATAATTGACTCTGTCGTACGAGGCAGTATTGTACGAGACATCTGGAATCCATGTATGATTTTTTTTTTACATAAAAAAGAAGTGATTAATGATGAAGTGACTATCCTAACCTTACCCATTAAAAAACCCAAAGGACAAATAAAGGTCTAAACGGAGTTAGAAGTTGGGAATAAAAATGAAATATATTTCATTTTCATTTATGATCTTTAGTATACGGGAATCAAAATTAAAATATGTATATAATACCCTTAATTTAATAATTCAAACCCCATTAGATTATCACTAAATCTATAAATTTCTCAATTAAAATTAATTATCATTTTCATTGCCAAATATATATCAAACGTTCCTTAAATTCATTAAGGGGGCGTTTGGTTTGGGGTAATAAGGACTTGGGAATGGAATGAATGGTAATCATTCCCATTAACACTGTTTGATAAGTGTCAATGGGAATGAAAATAAGGGAATCATTCCCTCATTTTCATTCCCTACTCCCCCCTCATCAATCAAATTCCTCAATCATTCCTTCCTTTTCATATATCCAAAACACTCCTTTTTTATTTTTTATATTTCATTTTACTATTTCATTTTATATTATCCCATTTTACTTTCTCTCTCTACATTTTAAAATTTCTCTCTACGTATTTATTCTTTTCTCTCTCTACATTTTCTATTATTTTCTCTCTCTACCTTTCTGATCTCATTTTCTCTTTATTTATTTTCAATATTACTTTAATTCTCTCTCTACCTTTCATATTATAATTTATTTATCTTAATTTTTCACCTTTTTTTATATTTTCTATATCACTTTTTCTCTATATTTTCTATATCACTTTCTCTCTCTACATTCTCTATATCACTTTCTCTCTCTATCTTTCTCATCTCATTCTCTCTCTATATATTTTGTTAATCACTTTCTCTCTCTATCTCTCTTATCATAATTTATTTATCATTATTTATCAATTTTTTGTATATTTCATATATCACTTTTTCTCTCTACATTTTCTAAATCACTTTCTCTCTCTACTTTCTCATCTCACTTTCTCTCTGTATAATTTCAATATCACTTTCTCTCTCTACCCCTCTTATTATAATTTATCTATCTTTATTTTTTACTTTTTCTCTATATTTTCTATATTACTTTCTCTCTCTACATTTTCTATATCACTCTCTCTCTACTTCTCTCATCTCATTTTCTCACTATATATATTTTCTATATCACTTTTTCTCTATATTTTCTATATCACTTTCTCTCTCAATATTTGCTATATCACTTTCTCTCTCTATCTTTCTCATCTCATTCTCTCTCTGTATATTTTGTTAATCACTTTCTCTCTCTACCTCTCTTATCATAATTTATTTATCATAATTTATAATTTTTTCTGTATATTTCATATATCACTTTCTCTCTCTACATTTTCTATATCCCTTTCTCTTTCTACCCTCTCATCTCGTTTTCTCTCTATATAATTTCAATATCACTTTCTCTCTCTACCCCTCTTATTATAATTTATTTATCTTTATTTTTTACTTTTTCTCAATATTTTCTATATTATTTTCTCTCTCTACATTTTTATGGATTCCCATTACTAAAGTTAAACTGAACCAAACATCATCAATGACAATAATTTTCATTTCAGGATTTGAACCAAACACTACCAATGGAATCATGATTCTCATTCCCATTGACCCCTCAATGAATCCCATTACCATTCCGATTAATAAATTTGAACCAAACGCCCCCTAAATATGCCATCAAAATGCAGCCCAAACTGGACCGCAGAGGCTAAACCGCGGTTTATTTCGAGTTAACGGATCATTCGGAGTCCACATGGCCCTCAAACTGCTTAGTCTGCTAGGGTTCGGTTCGATTTGGACCTTCGGTTTGAAAAGGAAGGCAGGCAGGGTTGAAGATCACGACTCACAAGAGACCAGAACGAGTCGGCGAGGCGGGAAAGTCCAAAGAAAGCGACTCTTCTTCTTTCCCATCTCCATCCCCGTCTCCTCTATCTCTTCTCCGTGAGCTACACCCAAGCCTCACCGTCGAGGTCGCCATGGGGATAAAGGTAAGCTTTTGCATCCATATATGCCTCTGCGATTGTCACTCTCACTTACTTTCCCATGGTGTCGTTATCGCCCGCTGTCCCTTTGCTGTTAGGGTTTGACGAAGCTCCTTGCGGACCATGCTCCCAAAGCTATGAAGGAACAGAAGTTTGAGAGTTATTTCGGCCGGAAGATTGCAATCGACGCCAGCATGAGCGTCTACCAGTTCCTTGTCCGTTTCTATTACTTATGTTTAGCCTTGTTTATTTCTTATTTTTTGGATTATGCTTTTGGATATGCCATCCTCTTCTCGAGTTAGGGGTTCGGGTTTTAGATAGTGGCTGTTGAGCTTTTAGCTCCTGTTTGTACCCACACTTCCCTCCCTCAAATTTATAACTTGATGCCATTTTCTCGCGTCTAGATCGTTGTCGGAAGAACTGGCATGAAAACTCTCACTAATGAGGCTGGCGAAGATACAAGGTGATCTTATACTTCTATTCCATCGTGTTGTTCATGTTAAATGTCAGAAGTGCTTTAATTTTGAGAAGAATCTCTGCTTGACGTGGACATGTTTATTTCTTCTTCTAACTCTTGACATTTTGTATGGCCGATAAGTCATTTGCAAGGGATGTTCCATCGAACTATCAGATTATTAGAAGCAGGTATCGAGCCAGTGTAAGTCCATTGGCATGTCTAAATATCATTTTGTTTCTCATTCAGCCACCATCTTTTATTATCACCTTTGTGGTGCCAGATATGTATTTGACGGTCAGCCTCCAGAGCTGAAGAAACAAGAACTTGCCAAAAGGCTAGTCTTTACGGTTTTGTCATTGTTTTTCCCCTATTTTTTTTGCGAGATAATGATAATCTGTAAACTTATTTTATTCTTTAGATATTCAAAGAGGGAACATGCAACTAAGGATTTGAACACCGCAATTGAGGTCATTGCTTTTGCATAACAAGTACCTTTATTGGGACTCTTTAGTGTGCTAGAATTTCTTTTGCTGCCTTAGTTGATTACTTTTGCTGTTTGCAGTCTAGTGATCTGGAGGGAATTGAAAAGTACAGCAAAAGGACTGTCAAGGTAATCTTTGATATTGCTATTTTATTGGAAATTACCATGAGGTTCTTATTGACTATGATGCAATCAACATGAAGTTAGCATGTTGATTATCTGTTTCCTTCATATGTAACATAGAGTTTCTTTAAATATATTTCGAACATTCAAACTACTTTCTTGAAGAATTTGATTACAGTTGTTTATTGAAGAATTTTTTTCATAGGTAACCAAGCAACATAATGAAGATTGTAAACGTCTCTTAAGACTAATGGGTGTGCCTACTATTGAGGTAAACTAGTCCACTTTCACTTGTTGAATTCTTTATCCTTGCTACACGAATTTGAACTAACAACAAGGTTGTAAAAATCGCTAGGCGGTAGTCGGGACGGAGGACTAGCGCCTAGGCGGCGCCGTGGTGGGGTGCCGCCTAGCGCCTAGGCCGACTTTTACAACCATGACTAACAATGACACAATATTGCTTTCTCTTGCCAACATATCCTAAAATTGCATGCAATTGCTTAATATATAAGTATTTTATCTCTTGTTTTAGAAGCTAAATTCATCTTTCTGATCTAAAGGCACCCTGTGAAGCAGAAGCTCAATGTGCAGCTCTTTGCAAAAGTGACAAGGTAAAATGATGCAATATCACACCTTTAGTGTTGTTTTTTTTAACTTTAATATCCTAAACATATTTGTTTATTATTAATCTTTAGGTGTATGCGGTTGCCTCAGAAGACATGGATACTTTAACTTTTGGGGCGCCAAGGTTTCTCCGTCATTTAGTGGATCCCAGTTTTAAAAAAATCCCTGTGATGGAATTTGAAGTTTCAAAGGTATATTTATTCTGCTTATTGCGAATTGAATTAGTGTATTTATTCTCATCCTTACTTTTTAGGTTCTTGAAGAACTAGGACTAACTATGGATCAATTCATTGATTTGTGCATTCTCTCTGGATGTGATTATTGTGATAACATTAAAGGTAAACTTTCTTATCATATATTGCACACTCAACAAGTTTAACATACAAGTCTAGTACTCTACTTGCTTAGTGTTTACGAAATTTGACAACTAATGTTCATTCAAATCTCTAGTATGATAATGCTTGTGTAGTTGAATATAGTGTCAGTGCTGCAACTTTCCATGTTTATATTGCTCTTCCATGTCTATGTTACTTGGACGTGATATAGTGTAACATGAGTATGATCACAATCTCTGACATGACTATTTTTACAAATTTGTACATGTGTTCCTTAGGGTTGTGAGTCTTCACTCTTAGTGTCACTGTTTGAGTGTCATTATCCAAGTATCTATATCCAACACAGATTTGGACAGTTATTTCATGCTTTGGAAATTTCTATTTTTTTTTTTTTAAATGTTTGATCCCTAACTCTGTTTGGTTGAAGGAAAAAAATTCTGTTTCTGCATTTGATGATCCATGAAATAAATTATACACATCATACAGTGATGCTATTTTCAAAAACGTTTTCACAACCTTTCTATTTAATTGATATTGTTTTTATTGATTTGTTTATGCTATCTTTTATTATTCTTCCTAAAAAAGTTTTGATCCATTACAACTCTTTCAGGTTTAATGATCTAAATTGCATCATTCTGTAAAAGATATTTTATTCCATTGCCAAGTTTTACGCTATGTTTGTACTCTGCTTTAAAATCTTGTGATACCATCCTCGGCTATGCTAGTTATCCTTTTTCATGATTTGACCATCTAGAAGTTTTGTCTAAACAAAAACAAAATAATGTTGCTTACCTTTCTATGGTTGCATTTTAGGTTTTAGGTTCTTTATGCATTTTTGTTATGGTCTATGCTTCCAGAACTCATCTTTATGTGCGTAGGACATTCATTGGATTTTTTACTTTCTATGCAATGTTGCCAAACGAATGATCCTATCAGGCATTGGAGGACAAACAGCTTTGAAGCTCATCCGTCAGTATAGTTGCATTGAACATATCTTGGAGAACATAAACAAAGAAAGGTGCTCCAATTTCCCCCATTCACGCATGCAAGATTTAGTTGCATCACCTTCATTTTTTGTGGTTTTGTAAAAATTAAGATCCATCAGGCTGATGTGGTCCTTGTGGTTTCTCTTATAAAATTTGGTATAATTATAGATATAAAATTCCTGAAGAGTGGCCATATCAAGAAACTCGACGCTTGTTCAAAGAACCAAATGTGACCATGGACGTTCCAGAACTAAAGTGGATACCTCCAGATGAGGAGGTAGTAATGAAAATTAATTAGGTGCTAATAAGTACATTAGGCAATTTTACACAGTATTCCACTCTCTTGTCAGGGTATTCTGAGCTTTCTGGTGAATGAAAATGGATTCAACAATGATCGAGTTGCTAAGGTATTTGCCCTCTTCATAGTGATTTAGTCTTTGGTAATAGTTGATTGTGGAAGCCTCTATATTAAACTGTTTGTTAATCTTATTCCCTATAATTTCTAGGCAATTGAAAAAATTAAATCGGCCAAGAACAAATCTTCCCAGGGCCGGTAGGATCTTTTGCTATCTCTGTCTGAACTTTGTGTTGCTTATGATCAATGTGTAATCATTTTGCTCTTTCCTATGATTAGAATGAAAATTTTGCTTGTATTGGTCATCAATGATCTTTGCTATGATAGGCGGTCAAGATATACATAGTGAGAGGATACTTAATATTTGTTTAGTGTCATTTTATTATTATTTTTTTGTTGCCTTCTTATAGTAACCATTCTAAATGTTTAACCAATATGACACATTTTAAGAGTCAAACCTTCTTTGTTAGGGGTAGGGTAACTGTGATCTGTTTGGTTGACGTCAATTGGCAAATATTTTGAACCACATTATATATTGTGTTGGTACTGTATATACATTTTTTTGTACAAAAATTTCACTATGCTTGATACTCTCCTGGCAAGTTAACCGGGAAGAGACCATTTGTAGAAGGTAAATTGCCTTCTTCATGTATAAGTGATGATGGATAGTGATGGAGTCATTTTCGCTAGGAATTCTCCTCTTTTTCTTCCTCTTGGATTGTGGTGGCATCAGTTTTTTGGTATCTTGCGAATCGAAGCTCGTCGGTTGGGGGTCGATGTTTTCGACGTGGCCTTTTCAACGGTAAAGCCAGAGATGGGGGCGAGTAGGGAAGGTTTGCCTACGCAAGAGTGTCAAGAGTTGGAAAAGAGAAAGAAGATTTGTCTTTACGTGTGAGAAGGAAATTATAATTTCATTTATATTTTCGGGATCTTATATGGCTGCTGAGGTGGGAGATCCATGTAGATCACTATGTAGATCTTAGAGCATCTCCAACTCGCACTCTTTTATATCAAATTTGGTGTCAAAATAATATCAATCCACTCCAATCGGTATTTTAAATCCCAACATCATTTTTGATCTTGCAACAGTGTATCATCAAAGATGGTATGGTGTGGTGTTGCACTGTTTCAATATTAAATTTGATGATATTATTTTTTAAATTTTTTTATTTAAAAATCCTATTATAATATATAATCAATAAATATAATATATTATTAAATATCATAAATAAAAATTAATTTATAATTATTATTTTTTTCATAATTATTTAATAATATTAATTATTTATTATAAATATAAATTAAAAAATATAATAGTGTATTTTAATTTTATTAAACATAGTTATAAAAATTTAATTTAATAAAAATTTTATTTATTAAGCATATTGTAATTATAATTATATTTATAAATTATATTACTAATTTTAAAACAAAATATAATAAAATAATCTTATATATATTTAATTAAGTGTTATTGTTTGTTTAAATAAAAATTAGTAATTATGCTAATTGCGTGTGATTTTAAAATATTTTTATATAGATTAGTTGTATGTAAAATTTTTAAAAACTAACTTATTAAAATACACGAAATATTAATTTTAAATATAATAAGTATCATGTATAGATTACTAAATTAAAATTTGTAGATAATTAAATTTTAAATAAGACGAAATAGTATATTCTAAAGAATATTCTTTTTTGATGTGATATGATGTTAATGAGTTGGAGTTGAAATAGTATTTGTAGCGATCTCGGCCTCTATGGTCCCCGCAGGGGACCCTCTAGACCCGAGACCCTACGGGTCTCCCACCCCTGGCAGTGGATTTTTGCCTTCCCTAGGATTCGAACCCTTGACCTCCAGGACAAGTAGAATAGTTCCTGAATCCTAGTACCAATTGAGCTACAGCTCAATTGGTACTAGGATTCAGGAACTATTGTACTTGTCTTGGAGGTCAAGGGTTCGAATCTTAGGGAAGGCAAAAATCCACTGCCAGGGGTGGGAAGATCGTAGGGTCGCCGGCCTAGAGGGTTGCCTGCGGGGACCATAGAGGCGGGGCCGCTACATAAAAAGGCGATGATCAAATATAGTATTTTGGGTTGGCGATGATCTTAAACATGTTATACGGAATTCTCATCGTGTGAGGCACCACCCTTTGGCTGACTGCATGAGCGGGTTGTTATGTTAGGGTTGACAATTGTCCAACTGACTATTGGATCGTTAGCCTGACATTCCTCTCCAGGTGGGTGACCTTTTGTAATAGGTATTCCATTAGGGGCTGTCGGAGTTTGGTATCGAGATAACCTATTAGACTAAGGCACCTCATTGTTTTGGAACTGATATGGCCGCTCGAGCAGAGAAGGTCAGGGCTTAATCAGCCTTTGTTGTCGTGAAGGGCATCGAACAAGCGCATAAGAATTTGATAGGATGATAAACTGACCAAATTCACTCGAGTTGTTTTAGACAGGATTTCTAATTGGGCCTTCTTTGCACCGTGCATTTAACTTAGTTGCGAAGAACATATACCTAGTAACTTAATTGTTAAGATCATTCTGTCACACGGTCAGTTTTATAGTCATTTATAAATAGGTAAATCAGAAAATCGAATTGACCATCACATAGGAGAGTATTCTCTTGATTTCGTCGCGATAATAAACTGACTGGATTCACTCGAGTTGCTTTAGACAGGATTTCTTGGGTCTTCTTTACACCGTTGCATTTAACATAGTTGCGAAGAACATATACCTAGTAACTTAGTTATTAAGATTATCTATCACGCGGTCGGTCTCACAATCATTCATACAGAGATAAATTAGGAAATCAAATAGACCATCACATAGGAGGGTATTTCTCTTGATTTCTTTGAGAATCGACACTTCATTTTGCAAATCGTAATCAATTTCACTACGTCGAAGACCTAGTTACTAAGATCTTCAATCACAGTGGCGGCTGGTTAATTATGTAATAGTTAACCAATTAAAAAAAAGATAAACTAGGTAATAGTTGAATTGGGGCAGCCAATCCGATCTTATAAAAATTTTTCACTAGTTCCAAAGTAAATTGGGAAGCGCTCGCTACATGCAGTAAAAGTTCAACATCCTATGGTTGCACATCTCATTTGAAGAAAATTTTCTATAAAATACGTCTTAGTTGGGGATCAAATCACAAATACCTAAGTGACAACCTAGACATCCTTTCGCTATATCATACTCTCGGGAGCAATGATTAACCAACTAAGCTCTTTATACGATTTCTGTACGTGTGCTATTCAAATAATCAATCTCAATATCCAAGAACATGGGTGATAAAGAGTTCAATACTTAGATTAAAAATATATATATATGGGCGTTAGAAGAAGGGAAAAAAGTTTAAATAGTATTTAGCAATAGTCTAGTAATTTAGAGATTAATCATATGGAAACTAATCTAATTTAGAAATACTCATATACACAAGAAAATGAGTAAAGTAATTAAACAGATCAAAGAAAAGGCCGGAGGTTAAACATATTTGTATTAACAAAAAATCATTTTCTAAATCAATTTATGTGTTGAATTTAGGCCACTAACTAAAGTATTCTTTGCAACTACATATGATATATAAATTGCTTTATATTGAGATTATAATTGCCTTCGATACTATTAAATAACCTTAGAAATCCTTTTGTACTTGTTAGAATATATCGTTTCATGTCAAAACTCAACTTAGATATATGTAATTATGTAAACATGGTTGTGACCTCATTAATTTGGCTTAGCATTGGCACAGGCAAGTGAGCCTATGCCAATGTTAATATGGTAGGATTAAATATTCAGTTAAAATTAAATCGAACTGAACTTAATTAATCGAAATTAAATTTTTTGAATCAATCGAATTGATCGATCAAATTTTTCAACAGATATCGAACAAATTAAACTCATATTAATTATGTCGAAAACTGTATTAATCGAGTTTTTTTTAACAATGTTGGATTTAGTCTAATTCAAAATTATTTTTTTTTATCAATGATGGAATCATGAGAGATTTATTGATTCGATTTTTTATATTTCAGTTTATTTAGTTTAACTGAACAAAAAATTTAAAACTCCAACCGAATTAATATAAAAACTTATTTTTTTGAAAAAAATTGGAATACTTAAATAATTGAATTAAATTTATAAATTTGATCGGTACAGTTGGTTTCTTCAATTTAATTAAAATATTTTCACCTCTACAACCTAGGCTGAGCCTAGGTTGACCCATTTGTAATATATATAGATGTTTTATTTTTTATGTACACTAATAATTGTTTGTATTGAATCTTTACAATTTTACATGCCTCCAAGTGGCATGATCAATAACAACTTTAGGGTTTTGAAATCCTCTAATAACATTTAAACCCTAAAAGACTCTCATGGTTAAGATAGAAAAACAAAACAAAACATATCTATAAACTAGTTCATCCCTTCATTAATAATGGTAAATATAATGAAGACTGTGTGAAAGAAAAAAATATGATTTGGAAAACATGATTACAAATAATATTCTTTTATGAATCAAAGGATGATGATGAATGTGATGCAACATCCTAAGAAGGAAGAATTAACCCTTATTAATTACAACTTATCAAATTGAACGAATCATGAGAATCTAAAAAAGTTAACATATGAACCCTAATTACTCAACTGCAACTTACAATGGAGGTAAAATAACCAGAATCACATAAAACAAACTTTGGAGTTCATGATAAAAATCAATTTTAGGTTTTGAAATTGTATAATTCATAGCATTTTGATCTTAATAAGCCGTGACGGTTAAGAAACTGAAGTAGTCTTTGTGTAAAAATGAAATATAATTTGGAGAACATGATTCCCCAAAATAAATTAACTTATAAATACGAAGTTAATTCATCCTTGGATCGATGATTAAAATGTCAAGCATGGAGATTAAACACATCGCATGTTTGCCAAAACTTGCACTCAATAATCATAATATTTAATAAATCAAAGGATGATGATGAATGATCCTACAACTTCAACTTCCTACAACAAAGGAAGAATGATACTCAAAACCCTAATTAATTACAACAATTTAATCAAGTGGATGAATAATCAGAATCTGAAATACTTAGCTAACATGAACCTAA
The DNA here is from genome assembly GCA_024364735.1 of Boesenbergia rotunda. Taxonomy (NCBI): domain Eukaryota; kingdom Viridiplantae; phylum Streptophyta; class Magnoliopsida; order Zingiberales; family Zingiberaceae; genus Boesenbergia; species Boesenbergia rotunda. The sequence continues at coordinate 517,217 of JAGFNQ010002780.1, forward strand.
TTACTCAACTGTCCACTGCGAGCGCTTCCCGATTTACCTTGATAGCCGGTGGGAAACTTTTGTGAGGCCAGGTCGATCGCCTGAGGTTGGAAAAACCGTAATTACTCAACTGCAACTTCCAACGGAGGAACAACAACCAGATTCTGGTAAAACAACTCCTCCCCTCTGCTCCTCCTCCTCCTCCTCTTCCTCGAAGATTCTTCTCTGCCGGCCGGCAACGTTGCATGACTCAGCCGCCGCCGGAAATCCACCAGAAATTATCGCCTCCCTAGGTTCCTGCACGATACACCCTAAATCTTAATAACGATCAGAAATTAGAAATTAAACAGATCGTCAGAATCTATATGCGATCGATTAACCTTATCGACAAGCGTCCACTGGTTGTCGACCCACTGCCTCCTCAGCCGAAGCTCGCACGCGCGGACTCTGACCTTCCTCATATTCCCGAGGAGGTAGACGACGACCTTCCCATACCCGACGGCGGTAACCACGGCCGGGCGCCAGGCGTGGTCCACGAACGCCTCCACCTCGTCGCCGGGGTTCCAGGAATAGAGGGCGCGGATGCCAATCGGAGCCGGCTGCGGCCTGAGAAACTTGCGGGGAACTCGCTCCAGCACCGTGTCCGGGGACGTGGTGGCCCCGTGGATGCGGACGAGGTAGTACCGGCCGTTGCCGGAGACGACGTCGGCGCAGCGCCAGGAGTAGGAGGACTCGCCGTCCCACCGCTGGACCTCGACCTGGCTACCCTTGCTCAGCCGCATCTTCATCCTCACGATCGCCGTCGCCATCTTGCGCACGGCGATCGGAGGATTATTCGCTCTCTTTGATCACGTAAAATTTATTTTTTATTGTGTTTGGGCAAATTGGTGTGAGAAGATTTTTCTTTTATTAGTTTTATGTTCTAGAGTGTATTTTCTTTTTTGAAATAATATGAGATTTTATTTACTTGAGATATTTCCTTATCCATGATTAAAGTATAAAATGTGATTAATTGGAAAAAAATAATTTAAAATATCTTACATGCCGAAACGTGGTCAAAGATTAATTTATTGGAAACTTATTTTAAAAAAAAACAGAGAGAATAAAAAATGAATTTATTATTTTTGTTATACTCGTTCATACAAAAAGAGAGAACACACATATGATACAAGATAGTTTTTCTTGAAAAATGGATTCTAAACTTCTATTCCATGTACTTACAACTTTTTTTCCTAGTTCTTTTATATAATTATCATAGTTACTTATCTTAAAATCATTTTTTCTTTTGATACTAGTAATAACTTATAGGTGATGAATTAATTTGAACTACCATAAAAATCAGAAAGAAATAAAATGCGCACTACTTTAAATGGAAATGATAGAACAATTTGATGAATTACTTGTATTGTTTTATTTGTCTCCATATTTAAGAAGACCTAGCGTTTATTCGTTTATATATGAGGTTTGGTTGATACGCCCCCAAGTTGATTGTGACTCATTAATCTTGGCTATTAACCATCTGGCGGAATTGTAACCCATTAATTTTTTTTATGTGATATGCATTTTGTATTTTTTTTTATTTATGATTGATAGGGTTGGAAAACCCGTGCTTGATATAGGGGATGAAAAAGTCGGGACTTGGTGGAACCTCTTATCTCGGGAGGGTCGGGCCCCTTCCCCGAGAGCATTTCAGGAAATAGCGAAGACCCCTGAGTCGGCCTCGGGAGCTGGAGCCCCCGCAATTCCCGACCTCGAGAGCCTCGGGCGTGGCAACTAAAGAAAAAGGGATAATGACGCGGACTGAATCTCGAAAACATGAATACCATAAGGGAGGCACGATCAGTCGGCCTGTCTAGGTATAAAAGGTAGTTCTAGCCCTCTGATAAGGGGTTACGATCTCTCATCTCTATAGATTTCCTTTCTTTGGCACCATCTTACCCTTACGGCTACCCTACTAACTTGAGCGTCAGAGTGGACTCCGCCGGACCCCTGTCGGTATGTCCCCTAACGCTTGTGTTACTCTCGTACGATTCTCTCGTTCCTCGGCGACATAGCAACTTCGACAGGGGCTTATCCTCAGTGACCTGCCCTCGTCCGACGACTCCTTCCGGAACAATGATATATATTTTTTATTAGACATATTTGGTATATTTTTTATTGGAAGGATTATGAATATTAATGGATTGTATATTTATATTGTGACAAATTTTATTTTTTTTATTAACATAAATTATATTTTTATTCTTTATGTATACATTCATTTTTGTCATTGTTAAAAGAAAAAGTAAAATCGTTCATTTAGTGGCTCCTAAAAACAGTCCCAAAAGAGGATAAATTATAAGAGGCGTTTTGCCCTAGTATAGCTATCACTTTAGCACCCTATCAACGCGGTCCCATATACTTTGAAAAGAAGATAAATCATCAAGGGCAATTTACCAAAGGGCGTATCCAACTATTCGTAATTACCGAAATGAGTACCATGGTTTCTATTATACCAAAGGGCGCATCCCATATAGTGAAGTTACTTTTATACCCCTCCCGCCAATGAATAACTTTATCAGACACAGTTTCGAGACAACCGAACCACTTTATCAATAAAATATTAATTTGTGGTTCGGATGTGTAGCAGTGGAAATTTTCTCCGTTCTCTCTCAGCGCAACAACGTAAATGGAAGTCCTTCATTTCGGATAAAAGCTCACTCTCAACCTCTCTCAGCGCAAGAACTCGCCTTCTTGCAGTCCTACGTGCCCTAGCTGTGATATAGTCGCGAGCTCATCCCCCGAATCCCTGCGGACAACCAAAACCTAGGCATTGCTCGAAAGCGTTTCTGTGTGATCCTGAGGTGGGTTTTAGTGTTAACGTTGAAGTGGAGACTAATCGGCATAATACACCAAGGGGTTAGGGTTTCTGCACGTTGGATTTATTTGATAATGTCAGGCAAAAGGTCTGTACGTGGTTCAGCGTCTTCTTCCTTGGCATTATCCACCAAGGTATGTTAGCGATATGCTTAGGTCAAACCAGCATTGTTTGTCAACATGTTTAAAATTATTTTGCTGAATAAATTTGTACTGTATATAAACTGTAGGATTCAGATGACATTGGACAAAAATTACGTTGGTGCAGTATTTTAGGCCACTTTAAACAATTTTTTGAAGAATTTGACATTTTAAATGATCGACACATTGCGAAGATCAAAGGGTCGCCTTTCAGTTTTTTCCTGGACATACAAGAATTGCAGCATATCCGTGGAATTTTGGTTAATATATTTGAAAGTTGGGATTCAACCTCGCAAGGTTTTAAATTCTCAGGTAATAGTTTTAGTTATGAATTGTAGACAATATCTATAGTATCTATAGTAAGATAAGACAGTAATATAGATGGCCTCAAATGATTAGTTTTTGATAAAGTTTAATCATTTCATTTTAGGGCTACTGAGGGACTGAAGTGAAAATGACTTCAGGCCCTCGGTAGGCCTGAAATAAAATCATTTCAGGCCTACCGAGGGCCTGAAGTTAATTTAGTTCAGGCCCTCGGTAGGCCTGAAATGAATACATTTCAGGCCCACCTCGGGCCTGAAATGAATTCATTTCAGGCCCACGTCGGGCCTGTATTGAAATCATTTCAGGCCCAACGTGGAATAATTTCAAGCCTATATTCTTGATGATAACTAAATATTGTAATTGTTTCAGGTGTACCGGTTGCGTTCTCCAGACGAGATGTTGCATTGATACTGGGTATAGTGGACCGTGGTGTTTCGGTCCCTATTAATTCAACTAAAGCATCGGGTGACCTCTATCGTACTTACTTCTCAAAAGAAAAACAACCTACAAGAACAAGACTTGAGGAGTTACTTAAACATTTTTCTAAAAGTGTTGAATCAGAGGATGATGTGTTATTAGTGTGTAAATTTATATTTTGTATATATTTGTTTGTGTTTTATTTTCATCTAGTACATATAAGGTTCCTCTAGGTCTTGTAGATATAGTAGATGATTATGACAATCTAGGTAGATTCAATTGGGTAGAAGCTATCCATCAATTTTTTCTCCACAATTACCTAAGATTGGGGACTTATTTTCATCAACTCAGGGAAACCAGAGCACCACCAACCTCCCTTACCTAAAGGGATTTGCAGGGCTTTTGGCAGTGAGTAGAATTATCTTGTTAAATTTTATAATATTTTGATGTCATTAATGTATTTGGCTGCAAAAATTTGTGTAGGTATGGTTTTTGGAGCATGTACCAATTCAAAAACCATTCAATGTTGAAGGGCCCCGAATAAATAAGTGGAGGAATATTCCTTCGCATATTAGTAGGGTGAGGGGCCTTGTCGACCGACTCTCGTCTGAAGAGGTAATTATTCTTAAATGTGATCTATCTGAGTTAGATAGAGAGGTAGTAACATTTGTGTACTTCGTAATTGACAGGTTATTGTTGAATTAATTCCTACCCTACATGAGAACACATTGTTTGAGAACCTTGATATCGGTGATGACATACCACGACCAATGGAGACATCAGAAGGAGATGTTAGCCTATGTGGTGAATGCATTCTTAAGGACAACCGAATCAAGGAGCTAACAGAGGAGAATATATGTTTGAATGAAAGGGTTAAGGAATTACTTTCAATTATTGAAAAAAAAGGCATGGAGGGTCAAGAAAGTTATCCTGTAGTCGATCCTCTTTCTGATCCAGTATCTTGTACACCTAGGAGAGGACGTGACCGAACTCGGTATGATTACAGGGATACTCCAATTGACAGTCCAGTATGGCACCAGCTTTTACCTAAGGGGAAGCGGGACAGAAACAAATATCAATTGTTATGGACAAGGGAAAAAGGAAACTTAGTGAGGAGGATATGGATGAAGCAAGAGGAAACATTTACGATGTAATGGAAGTCATGTCTGAAGAAGACATAGAGGAGGAAACAAGAAGAACCTCCGAACTATACAAAATGAGGCAACAAGGCATTGATGTAAGTGTGTTAATTTCATTTAAAATACATAAATTGTATTGAATTTGGTCAATAATTAGTTTGGGCTAAATAAATTTTATTGATGTAGTTTGTGAAGAAACATTTTATGAATACAAAGAAGAAAAATAAAGATAAAGAAGTGGTCTACCTGATAAATAGATTGGAGAATCTAAAGTAAGTTACAAAATATTATAGTTTACGTTAGTTAATATATCTTCTTATGTAATATATAATCATATCAATTTACATGGCAGGTTGGCAAATGAATTTATCTGGGAGGATGCACCCTTTGCTTTGAATTTGCATTCATTCTTACAAATCCTCAATGGAGAGGTTTTTACAAAAGGCGAGGTCATTGATGCCTTTTGTAAAATTTTATTTAGGGGAGCATCCGCATGTGGTAGGCCATACAACAAGTCAATATATTGTTCAACCTTCTTCACAGTAAGTGATGTATATTAATTAAACAGATATATTGTACAAGACCTAATATTATGATATGGGTATTATTAATTTTGTGAATGCATATTTGTAGGCATCAATCAGATCGTCAAGAAAGATTTCCCTGCAACAAGTGATGAAGACTGATATGCTTGAACAAGGGTTTAGATTTATTTTAATCCCTTTGTGCAGTGATAATACACACTTTCACTTGTTAGCGGTGGATACAGAATCCATGACTTTTAATCATTTTAATTCTCTTGCTAGTGGTCGTAAATATAAGCATGAATTTGACACAGCGGTGAGCTATCTTCCTTTATTCTTATATATGATCATCATTTTCTCTAAAATGTCATTGATGGTGATTAATAAATTCATGATATGTTTGACAGGTAAAAGAACTTAAAGAATATAGTCGCGAGGAACTTACGGCTATTCATCCGTATCTACAAAGTCATCATCCCTTGGACAAATGGTCCTCCGTCAGACAAAAATGTCCCCAACAAGAACATAGGTAACTAAATGAGGAAGAACATTCTTATTTTTTAAAATAAGAAAGTATTTTATAACCCACTTATTGAAATCTAAAAAAGTGTTGTTAATTTCAGCGTGGACTGTGCCTTCTTTGTCATGCAATATGTTCGATGTCTCCTATATGATGAGAAGATGGATTTCAAACAAGGAGACATGAGTAGAATCAGATTTGAGCTGACAGTTAATATTCTGACAGACATGTTTTGTAAAACTTGAGATAATCTGAAAAACTGTATTGGTGATGTAAAAATCCATTGCTGTTGATTAACATCCATTTGTATGGAAAAATCTCCTTATGTGGATGTTGTTAATGATTATGTAGATGTTGTTATTCTATATAATATATTGTCAACAAAAAGAAAACAATTGGGTGATGATGTTTATTCAAATCCAGTTGTTGGCATTGTTGTGTGCCAAGTGATACGGTCGGAATATAATAACTGATAATGCAGCTGTTGTTGTGCCAGTTGCTGCGCACATGTTGGTGTGCCAAATATCTATTTCTGTTACATCTTGTAGGTAAATATTTATTATTATTTCTAAAAATCATGTATATAATCCTAATCAACACATATATATTATATAAATCAGATATAGGAGGTTCAACCGGTGGGTTTGAGCAAAACCCACTGATGGAACTAAACTAAACCTATAGGTTTGGGAAAAAAATTATAATTTGATATGTTTCGGACACCTAATCTACATTCTCCAACCTCAACCCAAACTACTGATAATGGATTTCAGAAATCCAGATATGGGAGGTCCATCAGTGGGTTTTGCTCAAAACCCACTGATGGAACTAAACTAGCCCTATAGCTTCGGAAAAATTTATAATTTGAGGTTTCCGACACCTAAAATACTTTCTAGAACCTCAACCCTAACTACTGATAATGGATTTTCAGAAATCCAGATATGGGAGGTCCATCAGTGGGTTTTGCTCAAAACCCACTGATGGAACTAAACTACACCTATACTTTGGAGAAAATTATAATTTGAGGTTTCCGACACCTAAAATACTTTCTCCAACCTGATCCCTAACTGTTGATAATTTTTTTTCATTAATCACAGATATGGGATGTCCATCAGTGGGTTTTGCTCAAAACCCACTGATGGAACTAAATTACACCTATAGTTTGGAAAAATTATAATTTGATGTTGTCGACACCTAAAATACTTTCTCCAACCTCATCAATGGGTCCTTCAGTGGAGTTGAGGTGTTACAAACCTCAAATTATAATTTCAGGCCCACGTCGGGCCTGAAATAACTTTATTTCAGGCCCAAGGTGGGCCTGAAATAAAGATATTTCAGGCCCATAGTGGGCCTGAAATAAAGATATTTCAGGCCCATAGTGGGCCTGAAATACATTTATTTCAGGCCCACCGTGGACCTGAAATAAAAACATTTCAGGCCCACCGTGGCCTGAAATAAATATTATTTGAGGATCACCCTTAACCATATTATATTTTGACTTCATCCCCCAAGTTGGTTACATATTTTATCCCTAAACCCTAAAATACTCCTCCAACCTCACCCCTAAATACTGATAATGGTTTTTGTAGAAATCCAGATATGGGNCATTTGTCGTATTTAGAATTGAATTTCGATCTATCGTCAAATATTGAATTTCGATTTGTCGTCAAAATATTGGATTGCGATATGTCTTCAAATGGTATCAGAGTCAATCTAATTCTGATACGACAGTGAATTTTCTGTTTAAATTAGGTGTTAAAGATTTAGTCCGAATTCTTATCTGGTTAAAGAGTGAATCTGAAACAAAGGACGAACTTGAATCGTAATTAGCTTAGCAATTAATTCTTTTCTCTCGGATTTTTTTTTTGGAATAAAATGACCGATTAATGATCTGTACGTTAATTTTTTTTGGAATTAATTGACCGAGCAATTAATTTCCTTTTGGAATATTGACCGAGCAATTTTTAATTTAAGAAAAAAAAATGTTTCTGCATGTTGATCAAATGTTTCTGCACGTTGATCAAGAACAAATAAATAATTGCGGCATAAACAAATAAGCAATTGGTGCGATCTCACTCTAATTTTTTTTGGACTCTCAATTGAGTTTCGGAACATTGACCAAAACAAATAAATAATTATTTTGTTTGTGCATATTTTGATTATTATGATATGTCATATTGCTATTATGAAATCTTATGATATATTTTGAGGTATGCTAATTTTAGACCACTTGTTACTATTTTGGGTATTTTTCATAGTAGTGAGCTCGCCTTCGCGGAAAGATTATGATAAAATACTATTATTGGAAATTATTATTATTAATGTGGCGTTAGGAATTATTTTGATAATGCACCTACCCTATCGGTTTGTCTTTATTGATATAGTTCCTAATGAATGGTAATTATATTTTTAAAGTTCTCAATATCCTCTCGATATTAGCTTTAAGAATATAATTATTTTCTGTGATAAGAAAGTTATTTTATGCATTGTAATTCGGGACCCTTCGGCGGGATTGCTTTTGCATGAGATAATTTTATTGTGGTCATAAGCTCTATTTCTTTTGTTGGATATGCTTGATAACAAATCTCCCATTAATGTACAAATTCCAGCTTTGCCTATGAGTATGAACTCTTTACCAAAGTTGAATGGAACTAATTATGAGTACTGGGTTGACTCTGTTAAGTTGTTCCTTGCTATTTCTAACGTTGATGCTGCCCTTACTGAGAATGAGCCTGAAGTTCCCACACCTGAGTCTTCCGCTGCTGTTATAACCAAACATGATAAGTGGACTCATTCTAATAAAGTGTGTCTGATGACTATGAAGTTCACTATGGACAAGACCATCAAAGATAATATTCCTGAGACAAACAGTGCTAAAGAATTTCTTGTGTCTGTGGGCAAGAAATTTGACAAGACAGAAAAGGCCTCCTATCTTTCATTACTGACAAAAACTAGATATGATGGTGTATCAGGTGTGCGCGAGCATGCCATGAAGCTCACCAATTGGTACAACAAGTTAAAATCCATGAAAGTGGAATTAGGAAGTGATTTTTTGGTCTGGCAAGTATTAGACTCTTTTCCTTCTGAATTTGATGTTCTTAAAACTTCCTATAATGCACAAAAGGAGGAGTGGTCTATTGATGAGCATGTAGCTATTCTTAGTCAGGAGGAGCAAAATATGAGAAAGGGTAAAGGACAAGTTGTTCAGTTGGTTTCTCATAAGAGTCATGAGCAAAAGAAGAAATATTTTAAGGGGAAGAGTAACAAGCCTCAATTCAAGAAGAAGTGGAGTGATAAATCAGGACCTTCCTCAGTTCATGAAGGTGGTGACTCATCTGGTATTAAAAAGATATTTAATGGCAATTGCAAGTTTTGTGATGTATTTGGGCATAAACAATCTGACTGTTTTAAGTTTAAGAAGTGGTTAGAGATGAAGCAAAAATAAAACCAAAAGCAAGGTATTCATTGTGCTCTAGTGTGCTTTGAATCTAATCTTGTAGATGTACCTTCTCATACTTGGTGGTTAGACTCTGGTATGACAATTCATATTACAAAATCTGTGCAGGAGCTCAAAACCAGGAGAAGACCAAATGAAGGGGAGGTGTCTGTTGCAGTTGGAAATGGAATGAATGTCAAAGTAGAGCACATAGGAGTAGTTGCTTTAAAATTAAGTGGTGGACATGAGTTAGTTTTGCAAGACACCGTTTGTGTACCTTCTATGAGAAGGAATTTAATTTCAGTTTCTGTTTTGGATGATTGTGGTTACTCCTTCCATTTTGGATCCAATAAAGTTATTTTATATTATGAATCTACTATTGTTGGTTATGGTGTCAAGTTGAATGGTATGTATATGTTGAATCTTGATCCTCTTTCTATTGAACTTGTCATACCAATGTTAATAATGTTGTTGGGCAAAAACGTGGAAAAGCCGTTGAGAACTCTTCTATGTTGTGGCATAAGAGATTGGGACATATATCTCGAGAACGGATGGAGAGATTAATCAAGGAGAATATTCTTCATAGTGTGGACTTCTCAGATTTTGACACTTGTGTTGATTGTGTGAAAAGGAAGCTTGCTGCTGGAGTTAGAAAGAATAGAGTTGTTAGAAGTGATGGGATACTGCAGTTGATTTATACTGATATCTGTGGGCCAATTACTCCCATTGCTTAGGGAGGATATAGATATTTCATTACTTTTATTGATGATTTTTCAAGGTTTGGCTGGATTGATTTGTTGCGTGAAAAATCAGACTCTTTAGATACTTTTAAGACTTTTAAAGCTGCCGTTGAGTTGAAATTTACCACACAGGTTAAGAGTGTTAGATCTGATAGAGGTGGCGAATTCTATGGAAGGTATGATGAAACTGGCAGGAATCCTGGTCCCTTTGCAAGGTTTTTACAGGATTATGGTATTGAGGCACAGTATACTATGCCTGGCACTCCGCAGCAAAATGATGTTGCTGAAAGGCGAAATCGCACTCTCATGGAGATGGTTAGATGTATGCTTAGTCATTCAAGTCTTCCTGATTTTCTATGGGGAGAGGCCTTAAGGACAGCATCTTATATTTTAAATCATGTGCCAAGTAAGTCAGTTCCAAGGACCCCATATGAACTTATGACAGGGAGAAGGCCTACTTTGAAGCATTTTCGTGTCTGGGGCTGTAAGGCAGAAGTCAAGGTCTACAATCCAGAAATAAAGAAGCTTGATCCTAAGACGATTAGTGGATTTTTTGTAGGATATTGTGTTGGATCTAGGGGTTCTAGATTTTATTGTCCAACTCATACCACTAGAGTTGTTGAATCTGAACGTGCTATCTATTTTGAAAGCGATTTAGAACATGTTGCAACTCAGGAGCCACGTATAGTTAACTTCAGAGAAGAGTATGTTAATATTCCTGTACCTATTACTCCTTTGCCAGAATCTATGCCAGCCATTTCTACTCATGATGAAGCCACGAATCCCATTATTGATACTAATGTTGATATGCATGTTGACTATGATGTTCAGAATCCTGATGTTATTATGCCTAATGTTGATATGCATGCTGACAATGATGTTCAGAACCCTGATGTTACTATGCCCCAATTGAGGCGATCTCAACGTGTTTCCACGTCTACAGGGTCTACTAGGTTCAAGGATTATGTTGTTTATTTGCAGGAACATGAGTTTACATGTGTTGGGGATTCTGACCCTATTACTTTCCATGAAGCCATTTCTGACTCTCATAGTTCACAGTGGCTGGTTGCTATGGAAAATGAATTAGCTTCTATGCGAAAGAATGATGTTTGGGATTTGGTGGTATTGCCCGAAGGTTGCAAATCTGTTGGTTGTAAATGGGTATTTAAGACCAAACGTGATGCTAAAGGAGAGATAGAGAGGTACAAGGCCAGACTTGTTGCTAAAGGGTACAACCAGAGAGAAGACATAGATTACAAAGAGACGTTCTCTCCTGTGTCTACTAAAGACTCTTTTCGTGTTGTGATGGCCTTAGTTGCTCATTTTGATTTAGAGCTTCATCAAATGGATGTTAAGACAACATTCTTGAATGATGATTTATTTGAGGATGTCTATATGGATCAACCTGATGGTTTTGTTGATAGTGGTAAGGAGCACATGGTTTGCAAATTGAAACGATCTATTTATGGTTTAAAACAAGCTTCTAGACAGTGGTACTTAAAGTTTGATCATATTATAAATTCTCTTGGTTTTGAATAAATACAGTTGATCAGTGTATTTATCTAAAAAGGAGTGGGAGAAAATTTGTTATTCTTGTTCTTTATGTTGATGACATCCTTTTGGCTAGTAATGATGTGAGTTTTCTGAATGAGACTAAACAGATGCTTACGACTCATTTTGATATGAAAGACCTTGGTGATGCATTTTTTGTTTTGGGCATTGAGATTCATCGTGATAGATGTTGTGGTATCATTGGTTTGTCTCAACAAGGATATATTGATAGAATCTTGAACCGGTTCAATATGTAATCTTGTAATCACTGTGTTGCACCAATTCAAAAGGGTGAGAAGTTGTCCAATGATCAGTGTCCTCAAACTGAAAGTGAAATGGAAAATATGAAGAAAATTTCATATTCTTCCGCTGTTGGCAGCCTTATGTATGCTCAAGTTTGTACACGTCCTGATATTGCTTTTGTTGTTGGTGTACTTGGGAGATACTTAAGTAAACCTGGTGTGGCACATTGGCAGGCCGTAAAACGTGTTTTGAGGTATTTGAAAGGTACCAAAACTTACATGATCACATATAGGATATCAAATCATCTTGAGGTAACAGGTTATTCTGATTCTGATTATGGTGGTTGCACAGATGATCATAAGTCCACATCAGGTTATGTATTCATGTTAGCTGAAGGAGCTATTTCTTGGAAGAGTGTCAAACAGACTCTTACAACTACATCAACCATGGAAGCAGAGTATATAGCTTGTTATGAGCCCACACGTCAAGCGATATGGTTGAGAAACTTTATTGTTGAGTTTGATTTTGTGGAGAGTATCTCTAGACCTCTTACTATATATTGTGATAACTCTGCCGTGGTAAGTTTCTCTCTTAATAATAAGAGCTCAAAGAGGACAAAACACTTTGAGACAAAGTTTATGTTTGTAAGAGAGAAGATCCAAGAGTTTAAAACTATTGTCAAGCATATCCCTACAGAGCTAAATGTTGCTGATCCCCTAACAAAAGGCATAACTGTTAAAGCCTTTGTTGACCATGTGACCCGTATGGGTGTAGTGAAGTCTTTTGATATTTTGGATTAGTGGGAGTTTATGTTTACATTTTGTTATGACTTCATACTCGTAATATTAGAGACATTGTTCAAATAAATAGCTATTGTTGCTTTTTTTTTGCCATATGATTAGTCTGTACAGCTTTTATGATTATAATTATTGTTGTGTGTGTATATATATATATATATATACATTGTGATGGCATATTCTGGAGACATTTTGGACCCAGTCTCAATCTTGTTGTTATCATATAGCATCTTGGGCAGATGCTTGGGCCATTTGTTGGGAATAGCACTTTCGTTCAAATTTTGACATGTCATTTTGTTGTGCTTTCTCATTTATCCATATTCCACTTCGTTGTTGGGTCACTGGATACAAGTGTCGTGCGATGTATGATATCACTATTCCTTCGAGTATGATTTTCTGCATTGTTAGGATGCTTGTAGTTCCATTTTGGACCTTTTCTTTCGTGGTTTGTGTTGGCTTATTTTGGCATCTTGTTGTGGCCACATATTGTTGATTAATCTGGTATATCATAATGCATTTATTTATGTTGTCCAAGTGGGAGAATGTTGGATATTTTATGTCGTGGACTAGCATAAATAATTTAATTATATATTTTGATTATACTCTAGATTAATTAGATGCCAAATCATGTTAATATGCTGTTATTTGGTTATTATTATTGAGCTTGGCTATAATGGGCAGGCTTGGCCCATTTTTTCCCTAATCTGCAGAGGCCCCTACTCCTAACCCTAATATAAAATAGTCGTTGCCCCATTGAAACGACGACGGTTTTTTGTGATTGACGGGGTGATAGGAGGAGTTACTCTCTGCTGCTTGAACTCTCGCTTAGGAAATCATGGATTCGATGATGTCTTCCGCTCCAGGTAATTCTAACACCTAATCATATCTATTGCATTTATCTATCATTTGTCGTATTTAGAATTAGATTTCAATCTATCGTCAAAATATTGGATTGCGATATGTCTTCAATTATCACAGGTTGCTGCGTGGTCAGATCATCGGGTACCGATATCATTAGTGATGAAGTCGACGCGTGTCTCCGTCCCACGATTTATTCTCGTTGACCGGTGGGGACTCTCGTTAAAGGTTGTGGGGCAGAGCCGGTCAGCCAAGTGGATTAGTCGGGCGCAAGTCTAGATACCCCTTGTAAATAAAAAAAAGAGTAACGTGATAAAAAACAAACGGCTTTTTACCAAAGGACAGACGTGAGAATTAGGAATTACCAAAAGGCGTACTGAAGTTTCTTTTTACCAAAGGACGTATCAAATTTAGTGATCTTTCTCTTATATCCCTCCTGCCAAGAATTCTCTTTCTCTTTCTCAGTCAAAATTCTGAGACATCTGAATCCGCTTTTTCAGATTTTTTTAATTTAAAAGAATATATTATGAGAATCGACTAAAAACACATAAGGTAAATAAAGAAAAAATATTTCAGTTAAAAGAAACATCTCTTCCAATATAATTTCAGAAATATAAAAAGATCTTTATTTATATTTGATTAATATAAATTAATATATTAAATAATATATTAATATATAAAAAAAACCTATCACATGCAACACATAATTTCATGTTCAGATCCCCACATAGGGCCTGAAGCCATTTGACTTCAGGCCCAACGTGAACTTAATTTTTTTTTTCATTTTAAAAATATTTTTTATAATATTTAATTATGATTTATTAAATTAATTATTTATAAGATAATCTTTTATATAATTTTACAAGTTGTGACAAAATCCTCTCATTTTATTGAAATATTCAGTAATATTATTGTCTATACAATCAGTAAATAATTATAAATGTAAAAAAATAATTAAAATAGATAATAAAATATATTTATGAGCAAAATTAAATAGATAAGGATGATTTACTAAAAGAAGCTATGATTTTGCATTGTTGCTGCATCGTTCTGTGTCAATTGATACGGTATGAGAACATAATTGATATTAATTAAGATTAAGTTTAGACACCATAAATACCATCTCGTAGCTCAATTCTAACTAGTGATATCGAATTTTGAAAAATCTAAATATCCTAGATTGATCAGTGAATTTCCACCGAAATATCCTTGTCTATACCCAACTTTGTTGCTCTTTCTCAATTATTATACAGTCGTACTACTTCTATGCACCAAACCTTTCCTCAATTAAATATGCTATTGTTATCTCCTCATTGACACACACACTCTCACACACACACACACTCTCTCTCTATCTCTCTCACGCGCGCGCAATCCTGACGTCCGGTGAAAAACTTCCGTGAGGCCGGGCCGATCGCCTGAGGTTGAAAAAACCTCGTTAATCATTTTTTTTCTCTCACGCGCATGCACACACACTACAAGTCCACGAGGCTTTTCTAAGTAGATTTAAATCAATTATAGTCTAACTACCTTTCCATCTAACTTTCAAAATCAATAGTTGCCAGAGATCGAACAGTGGCCTGCTATCTACTAAAAAAAATGATGAATCAGGCAGCAGACAAATTGAACCTGGGGTGACCGGCCCGGCCCCACGGAAGTTTCCCACCGGTCACCAGGGTAAATCGGGAAGCGCTCGCGGTGGCCAGTCTAGAAGCCCAACATCCCAGGGTTCACGCCCCATTTGGAGGAAAAATTCCTGCAAAATACGTCGTAGCTGGGGATCGAACTGCGGATGCCTGGTTTAACAACTAGTGACCTTACCGCTGCACCATAGCCCCCGGGCAGTGGCCTGCTATCTACTAGTATATATGCTGACTGGATATTAGATCCCCATTTCATCAATCGAGAGAGATGGGGACAGTGGCGTAGTCAGAATTTAAAATTACCTAGGGCTGACAGAATTGAGAACCTTAAGAGTTGAAGTATCAAGAATTGTGAGCAAACAAGAAAAATTAAGTGATCATCTTTGTATAAAATTTTCTATAGGATGAAAAAGAAATAGATTTGGTATATTAATTTATGTTAAATAAAACGGCAATTTACCAAAGGGCGTACGTAACAATTGGAAATTACCAAAAGGCGTCCCATGGTTTCTATTTTACCAAAGGGCGCAGCCATTTAAGTGAACTTCCTATTATACCCTTGGCGCCAGAAAAAAGCCTTTTCCATTTCCATTTTCGAGGCATCCGAACCACTTTTGCAGTAAAATAATAATATGTGGTTCTGATGGCAAGGTAGTAGAATTTTTGGCCATTCTCTCTCTCACTGCAACAACGTAAATGGTATTGTTGAAGGAGGACATTGTGCGTGCCCTAATTGTGCTTTAGTCGCTTGCTCATCCCTCGAATCCCTCTGCCCAACCAAAACCTAGCCTCCTATATAGGAAAGTGGTAGTGTGTGATCCTGAGGCGGCTTTAAGTGTTAACGTTGAAGTTGATACTGCTCGGCACTATCAAAGTAGGATTTAGGATTTCTGTAGGGTTGATTTTCATCATAATGGCAGGAAAAAGGTCTGTGGGTGGTTCATCGTCTTCTTCATTGGCATTAATCAGCAAGGTATGTTAGCGATAGGCTTAGGTAAGAACAACATAGTTTGTGAAAATATTTATACTTAATTTTGCTGAATAAATTTGTAATGTATAAAAACTGTAGGGTTCAGATGAGTTTGGGAAAAAATTACATTGGTGCAGTGTTTTAGGTCACTTTAAACATTTTGTTGAAGCATTTGAAATTTTAAATGATCAACACATTGTGAAGATCAAAGAGTCGCCCTTCAGTATTGTCTTGGACATTCAAGAATTGCAGCATATCCAGAGAATTTTGGTTAATATATTTGAAAGTTGGGATTTAACCTCGCAAGTGTTTAAATTCTCAGGTAATAGTTTTAATTATGAATTATAAACAATATCTATTGTAAGATAAAACTTGGACATAGTTGGCCTTAAATGATTGATATTTGATCAATTTAAATGAGTGAATTTAAGGTGAAATTCACTTCAGGCCCTCAGTAGGCCTGAAATGATTTTATTTCAGGCCTAACGAGGGCCTGAAGTGAATTTACTTCAGGCCCTCGGTAGGCCTGAAATGAATCATTTCAGGACTACCGAGGTGAAATAAGTTGAAGCCTATATTGTTGATGATAACTAAATATTTTAATTGTTTTAGGTGTGCCGGTTGCTTTCACCAGATGAGATGTTGCTTTGGTACTGGGTATAGTGGACCGTGGAGTTCCGGTCCCTATTAATTCAACTAAAGCATCGGGTGACCTCTATCATACTTACTTCTCAAAAGAAAAACAACCTACCAGAATAAGAATTGAGGACTTACTTAAACATTATTCTAAAAGTGTTGAATCAGAGGATGATATGTTATTAGTTTGTAAATTTTATATTTTGTATATATTTGTTTGTGTTTTATTTTCATCTAGTACATATAAGGTCCCTCTAGGGCTTGTAGATATAGTAGATGATTATGAGAATCTTGGTAGATTCAACTGGGTCGAAGCTATCCATAAATTTTTATCTCCCCAATTACCTAAGATTGGGGAATTATTTTCATCAACTCAGGGAAACCAGAGGACCACCAACCTCCCTTACGTAAAGGGATTTGCTGGGCTTTTGGCAGTGAGTAGAAATAACCTAAATTATATTTTATAATATTTTGCTGTCATTAATGTAATTGTCTGGAAAACTTTGTGTAGGCATGGTTTTTGGAGCATGTACCCATTCAAAATCCATACAATGTTGAAGGACCCCGAATAAATAAGTGGAGGAATATTCCTTCGCATATTAGTAGGGTGAGGGACCTTGTCAACCAAATCAGGTCCGAAGAGGTAATTATTCTAAACTGTGATCTATGTTAGTTTGATATAAAGGCAGTAAAATTTATGTACTTGGTAATTGACAAGTGATTGTTGAAATAATTCCTAACATACATGAAAACACATTGTTTGAGAACCTTGAGATTGGGGATGACATTCCACGGGCAATGGAGACATCACAAGGACATGACACAGAAGATGTAAGGCCATGTGGTGAATGCATTCTTAAAGAAACTCTAATCAAGGAGCTAACAGAGGAGAATATATATTCGCATGAAAGGGTTAAGGAATTAATTTCAATTATTGAAAATAAGGGGATGGAGGGTCAAGAAAGCTATCCTGTAGTCACTCCTCTTTCTGATCCAATATCTTGTAGAACAAGGAGTGGATGTGACCGAACTCGGTATGATTACAGGGATACTCCAATTGAGAGTCCAGTATGACACCAGCTATTACATAAGGGGAAGCGGAGAAAGGAACAAATATCAAATGTCATGGACAAGGGAAAAAGGAAACTTAATGAGGAGGATATGGATGAAGCAAGAGAAACCATTACTGTAATGGAAGTCATGTCTGAAGAAGATTTAGAGGAGGAAAAAAGAAAGACCTCCGAACTATACAAAATGAGGCAACAAGACATTGATGTATGTGAGTTATTTTCATATAAATTTCATCAAATTTATTGAATTTGGTCATTAATTAGTTTGGTCTAAATTGTATCGATGTAGTTTGTGAAGCATTTTATGAAGTCGAAGAAGAAAAATCAAGATAAAGAAGTGACCTATGTGATAAATAAATTGGAGAACCTAAAGTAAGTTATGAAACATAGTTTAGTTAATATATTTGGGCCTTTAATATATAATCTTATCAATTAACTTGGCAGGTTGGCTAATGAATTTATCTGGGAGGATGCACCCTTTGCTTTGAATTTACATTCATTCTTACAAATCCTCAATGGAGAGGTTTTACAAAAGGCGAGGTCATTGATGCCTTCTGTAAAATGTTATTTAGGGGAGCATCCACATCTGGTAGGCCATACAACAAGTCAATATATTGTTCAACCTTCTTCACAGTAAGTGATGTAAATTAGTATGAATTAATAGATTGTAGAAGACCTAGTATTATGATGTGGTTATTAATAATTTTGAGTTTGCAACTTTTTAGGCTTCAATAAGATCGTCAAGAAAGTTTTCCCTGCAACAAGTGATGAAGACGGATATGATAGAACAAGGGTTTAGATATATTTTAAAACCTTTGTGCAGTGATAATACACACTTTCACTTGTTGGCGGTGGATACAGAAGCAATTACTTTCATTCATTTAAATTCTCTTGCTAGTGGTCGTAAATATAAGCATGATTTTGACTCAGCGGTGAGCTACCTACCTTTATTCATATATATGTTCATAATTTGGTAAAAAATGTCATTGAAATTCATGATATATTTGACAGGTAAAAGAACTTAAACAATATACTCGCGAGGATCTTACGGCTATTCATCCATATCTACAAAGTCATCATCCCTTGGACAAATGGCCCTCCGTCAGACAAAAATGTCCCCAACAAGAACATAGGTCAGTAAGTGAGGAAGAGTTTGAAAATTTTAAAATCATCAAAGTATTTTATTACCCCACTTATTGAAATAAGAACTACTGTTCGTTATTTTCAGCGTGGACTGTGCCTTCTTTGTTATGCAATACGTCCGATGTCTCCTATACGATGAGAAGATGGATTTCAAACAAGGAGATATGATGAAAATGAGATTTGATCTGACAATAAATATTATGGGAGACATGTATTGTAAAACATGAGACTGTCAATCTCTTGAAGTAATGTTGTAAAAAAACATCCTTTGCTGGTGATTCAGCTCCATTTGTAGAGAAATTGTGTAAGTTGTATGAATATAATTTATTGTCCAGAAAAACTAAACAATTGTGTGATCTTGATTCACATCAAGTTGATGCAATGTAGTGTACCAACTGATACGGTAAGAAAACATAACTCATAATGATTTGGACTAAGTTTGCACACCAGAAATAACATCTCTTTGGTTAACTCTAACTACTGATATATATCCAAGTATCGAAGGTCCATCAGTGGGTTTCTGATACATAATTTGAAAATATGACTTAATGGTCTCGAAGGGAATGAAAATTGGTATGCATTCTGTATTAACTTAGTAAGCTGGATTATGTCTACCATAAATTTAAAAAACTTGTTTCAAATTCTAAAAATTAATAATTAAATAAAATTACAGGATTTGGTCACAACTTGTAGATAAATATAGAATATTAATCTATAAATCATTATTTTATTTAATGGCCAAGGTGATCATGAACTTAACTTTTCAGGCCCACGGTAGGCCTGAAATAAAATGATTTTAGGCCCAGGGTGGGCCTGAAATAAATCATTTCAGGCCCACCGTGGGCCTGAATATAAAAACTTTTCATGCCCAAGGAGGGCCTGAAATAAAAACTTTTAGGCCCAAGGTGGGCCTGAAATCACTTCAATTCAGGCCCAGTGTGGGCATGAATAGCTCCATTTCAGGCTCGGGGTGGGCCTGAAATCAAGTGATTTCAGGCCCACCGTGTGCCTCAACTGGGAAAATATCATGGTCTCTGTTAACCATAAAATACTTCTGATTTAAGTTGGTGGATAATAAATTTGTAGTTGTATAGGTGTAATATGTTTATAGAACATAACTCATAAATATTGGTACTTAGTGTGCACATAAAAACCCACTGATATACCTAAAAACCTCCTATTGCAAACTATTGCTATAGCATTGGTGATACAGGAAGATTAGAGGTTTGGCCACCCAAAATCTCATCTTCTAGCTCAAATCAATCTACTGATATAGGTTTTTCAGAATTCCAGGTATGGGAGGTCCATCAGTGAGTTTTGCTCAAAACTCTCTAATATACCAAAATCTGTTCTATAGCATTGGTTAGACAACATGTATAGAGGTTTGGCCACCCAAAATCTCATCTCCTAGCTCAAATCAATCTACTGATATAGGTTTTTCAGAATTCCAGGTATGGGAGGTCTATCAGTGAGTTTTGCTCAAAACTCACTTATATACCAAAATCAATCCTATAGCATTGGTTAGATAGCATGTATAGAGGTTTGGCCACCCAAAATCTAATCTCCTAGCTCAAATCAATCTACCGATATAGGTTTTTCAGAATTTCAGGTATGGGAGGTCCATCAGTGAGCGAGTTTTGCTCAAAACTCACTAATATACGAAAATCTGTCCTATAACATTGGTTAGACAGCATGTATAGAGGTTTGGCCACCCAAAATCTCAGCTCCTAGCTCAAATCAATCTACTGATATTAGTTTTTCAGAATTCCAGGTATGGAAGGTCCATCAGTGAGTTTTGCTCAAAACTCACTGATATACCAAAATCTGTCCTATAGCATTGGTTAAACAGCATGTATAGAGGTTTGGCCACCCAAAATCTCATCTCCTAGCTCAAATCAATCTACCGATATAAGTTTTTTCAGAATTCCAAGTATGGGAGGTCCATCAGTGAGTTTTGCTCAAAACTCACTGATATACCAAAATCTGTTCTATAGCATTGGTTAGACAGCATGTATAGAGGTTTGGTCACCCAAAATCTCATTTCCTAGCTCAACTCTATCTATTGATATAGGTTTTTCAGAATTCTAGATAAGGGAGGTCCATCGGTGAGTTTTGCTCAAAACTCACTGATATACCAAAATATGCCCTATAGCATTGGTTAGACAGCAATTATAGAGGTTTGCCTACCCAAAATCTCATCTCCTAGCTCAACCCAAAATCTCATCTCAACTCAAAACTCACTGATATACCTAAACCACTCCTATAGCATTGGTTAGTCATCAAGATTAGCGCATGATTTAAGACCCAAAATCCCATCTCCTACCTTAAACCTCTGTCCTGATATAGATTTGAGGAGGGCCCTTTATGAACGAACTCTAAGTGTCATTTTTTTGTGTCAAATAATTTTTGAGGAGGGTCCATCAGTGAGTTTTGCTCAAAACTGACTGATATACCAAAACCAGTCCTATAGCAGTGGTTAGTCAGCAAGATTAGAGAATGATTTAAGACCCAAAATCCCATCTCCTACCTCAACCCTCTCTACTGATATATGGCACCCAAAATCCCATCTCCTACCTCAACCCTCTCTACTGATTTCAAGCCCAAGGTGGGCCTAAAGTAAATTTGGATTCAGGCCCAGGGTGGGCCTGATATCATTTGTATTCAGGCCCACGGTGGGCCTGAAGTAAAATGTATTCAGGCCCACTGTGGGCCTGAAATAATTTGCTCAAAACTCACTGATGGACCTAAACTACTCCTATAGCAATGGTGAAACGGCAATATTAGAGGTTTGGAACCAAAAAATTTTATCTCCTAGCTCAACCCTCTCTACTGATATAGGGATTTCAGAATTTCTGATATGGGAGTGTTAGTGATATGAGAAAAGTGCCCTAAGGCAATCGCCTTATGATTGTAATCATTTATTTTAATAAATGAATATTCACTATTTGAGTATACATGTTTATGTATTTGATTGAGATCTTAAACTCATTTACTGAATGTCCGCAATACAATTCACAGCATGAGAGAATTTGTGATGAATTCACAACTAGTGATTATCTCTACATGTGCAATTGTGAAGTATTGAAATTGTCCCTAGTCGATGAATTGATAAATACGGACACTTTCAATTCTGTTGAGACTAGCATGGGTTATTCTCTAATCAGCTAATTCTCATTGGCTGGTGACATTGGGATGTCCGGAGATAAACATGAATGCTAGTTAAGGGAACTAGTTCATTGGAGTGACTGGCTGTAAAACTTCATATGGTAGTCTACATATAGATATGTCAATGAAGTTCTTACTGCAGCTTAAGTGCGATGTTCCTTTGACTTGCGGTGATCAAATCATCTTGGTCATGGAGACTTATACTTTGACATCTTAAGCAAGCATCTCCAAGGAGGTGTGGACCCAGGATGATTGGGTATAAGCCGAAGTGCCCGAAGATGTTTGAACAGCTTACAAAAGATTCACCACTCCTTGCGAGGAGATGTATACCCAAGGCCTATCGTTGGATTGTTACTCAAAGCCTCTGGCCAGAGAGTATGAATCTCTTAGATACATGAGAGTAATTAGAATCCGTAGGACGAGAAAACGTTACTTGGGCTAGGCGTGACGTAGTCAGCCTAGTGGGGACTAACACACATAGACCATGTCCTGAACCAAGTGGGTATAAGATGGTGAAGGGAATGGGGCACGATTCATTATAGCTGCTGAAGGGTTTCAGAATAATTTCTGAGGTCAACCGTTGATCTTTCGATTAATTGGGGATCATGATGTACTACTAGGTGCCATTCATGATCGTTCTATAATTGGTTAATTATAGACGGCCAACATAAATCGAAAGCCTATTTAGTCACACGCACTACGAGTAATCCGAGGGATTTAAAACGAGTTGAAAATTGGATTTTCCAATCAAGAGAGATTAGGTTTGGTTGAGTCAAACGATAAGTCGAATCTGAATTTTTCAGAGACGCATCGGAAGCATAAAATGGCTAAGTCTTTTGAAGACTTAATAGATGAATTAACTGAGTTTAATTCATTGGGACATGGTCTGGATAGGCCGGCCAAAGAGGGTCCCCACCCTCTTTGCTTGGGCGGCCACAACAAAGGGAGGGAACCAGATTGTTTGGTTCAATTTATAAAATAAATCAAGTGTGGTTTGTTTTATAAAATTATGAATGATACAAATTTTTATATAAACCAAGGTTTGGTTTATTTTTTCATGGAAATTAAAATGAACCATGGATTGGTTTATTTTATTTTATAAAATCAATCATGGATTGATTTACCATGATAAAGAAATTTATATAAAGAAATTTATATAAAATTTATTTTTCATGGAAATTAAAATGAACCATGGATTGGTTTATTTTATTTTATAAAATCAATCATGGATTGATTTACCATGATAAAGAAATTTATATAAAGAAATTTATATAAGATTTATTTTTCATGGAAATTAAAATGAACCATGGATTGATTTATTTTATTTTATAAAATCAATCATGGATTGATTTACCATGATAAAGAAATTTATATAAAGAAATTTATATAAAGAAATTTATATGATAAATTTCTTATGAAAATTTATTCCATAAGAAAAGGAGACTTGGTTGATTTTTATCATGAATTAAAATATGATTTTAACCATGATATAAAATCAAGACTTGGCATGATGGAATAAGTCATAGAAAATTTATATGATAAATTTCTTATGAAAATTTATTTCATAGAAAAAAAGAGACTTGGCGGTTGAGAGACCACTATATAAAGGACCCAAGGCAAGGCTTGGAATTCATTCAAAATAATCTAAGAATTCTTGCTTGGGTTCTCTCCCTCTCCTCCCTTCTTCCTCTTGGTCGGCCACAACCCTCTCCTCCCTTCTTCTTGCTGTGAGCACAAGGAGAAGCACCGAGGCGACAAAGTTCTTCCGTTGGGACGATCTTCCTCTCCGACCATCATCACCTTGGGATTGGGCGCAGGTCATCTTCCTCCTTCTCGTCGGAATTGTGATTCCGGCCAACCTTGGTGGTGAGTTTTTCCGATGTGATTACTTCTCTTGGTTTTTCTTGGAGCTTCCGAGGGACGCTTACGGTTGGATCTCGTCCCTTCCTTCGAGTTACGCGAGGTAACAAGTAAATTAGTTTACGTTTTTGCAAAATTTTAAATGTATGATCATGTCTACACAAGATAAGGTTGCATGCTTAGATGTGTGGTTAAATAATTTGAGAAATTATTTATGCTAAACCTTCCATTGCACATAATTAATTTTAAAATTACGAACCCGCATCCAAGTCAACATGCACCTGGTCCCAACAGGGAGATCCATCAGTGAGTTTTGCTCAAAACTCACTGATATACCTAAACCACTCCTATAGCAATGGTGATACAGCTAGAATAGATGGTTGGGCATCCAAAATCTTATCACCTAGCTCAACCCTATCTACTGATATAGGTTTTCATTATGCTAGATATGGGAGGTCCATTAGTGAGTTTTGCTCAAAACTCACCGATGGACCTAAACTACTCCTATAACAATGGTGAAACGGCAATATTAGAGGTTTGGACCCCAAAAATTTCATCTCCTAGCTCAACCCTCTCTACTGATATAGGGATTTCAGAATTTCAGATAAGGGAGGTCCATCAGTGAGTTTTGCTCAAAACTCACTGATATACCGAAACCACTCCTATAGCAATGGTGATACAGCTAGAATAGAGGGTTGGGCACCCAAAATCTTATCTCCTAGCTCAACCCTATCTACTGATATAGGTTTTTCATAATTTCAGATATGGGAGGTCCATCAGTGAGTTTTGCTCAAAACTCACTAATGGACCTAAACTACTCCTATAACAATGGTGAAACGGCAATATTAGAGGTTTGGACCCCAAAAATTTCATCTCCTAGCCAACCCTCTCTACTAATATAGGGATTTCAGAATTTCGGATATGGGAGGTCCATCAGTGAGTTTTGCTCAAAACTCACTGATATACCTAAACCACTCCTATAGCAATGGTGATACAGCTAGAATAGAGGGTTGGGCACCCAAAATCTTATCTCCTAGCTCAACCCTATCTACTGATATAGGTTTTTCATAATTCCAGATATGGGAGGTCCATCAGTGAGTTTTGCTCAAAACTCACTGATGGACCTAAACTACTCCTATAGAAATGGTGAAACAGCAATATTAGATGTTTGAACCCCAAAAATTTCATCTCCTAGCTCAACCCTGTCTACTGATATAGGGATTTCAGAATTTCAGATATGGGAGGTCCATCAGTGAGTTTTGCTCAAAACTCACTGATATACCTAAACCTGTGACGACCCACCTTTTGTTACTACTAAACTTTACTTAACTTTATGCTTTAAGTTACTACTACTTGACTTCCCTTAGCTTGCTTTATTTTTTTTTTCCTTCTTTTTTTTCAAAAAAAACAAAACAACTTTCATTTTATTTGCTTTGCCAGGATTTGACACCTAGACATCTTCGTTGTAACACTAAAGCACTTACCAGCTGCTCTACACAACTTCTCTTTAATGGTACCAGTCGACTGTTATATAGCAGTCGATTGGTACCAGGCGACTGACCTTTTGGCAGCCGCTTGGTGCATCGAACAGAAGCTACTGTTCGATAGGGCAGGTGACTGGTCCTGTACCAGTCGACTGGCACGCCTAAAAACCTGCATTTCAGACCTGAAACTCATCTCCATTCATCCACAAAACATATACTTTCAAGCCATACAAAGACATAACACCATTTCTATACTCTATACTAGTTTTCTAAACATTTTAGCCAATCAAAACAACTTCATAAACTTGAAATTAGGACTTTTGCGGAAGTAAATAAGCTATCAAAATCTATGTGAACTTTAGACTAGAGTTTGTACCAAATTTTGTATCTATGCAAGGTTTAAACAAAGTCATTCATTCTACCACTTCGAATCACCAAAACACATGTTCCACAAGACTTAGCCCAATGATCTCTTCCACGGTTCCGCCGCCACTGAACATCAATGCAAGTCCCTTCGCCTTCTTAACTTATGCTTTTTCTTTACCTTTGTCTGCAATAGAAGGAAATGCAACTAATAAGCAAAATGCTTAGTAAGTAAATCCTAACTCACAAATCCAACGATAAGGGATAAACATGCTCTTTTCAAATAATGCTTGCTTCAAAACACATGCACTTTGAAATACTTACACATGGAAACTTTCATATACTTATCATGCTCAATCATACTTGAAAACATTTACTAGCACTAAAACATTGGCAAATCTAACATGCTCATAATTTCTTTTGAAACTTACTAATGATACATTTCCATACTTTAAAACACAATTTCTTTGCTCTTTCCCTTTAACATGCTTATAACATAACCCTGTTATCATACATAACAAAACATGCACTTTAGGAAATTGAAACACTTTCATATACTCATATACTTCAAAATAATAATCAACTTTCTCAGGCCTTGACACTGTACCATGGTATCAATGTACCAATGCGCGCATCCCTAATAGGTTTCGGGGTAGCTAGCCACCGCACCCTATTAGAGCTTCTTTCTAACTTTCTGTGGGTCTCTCTTTTGCCCGGTACATGTCACTTTACAAAAGTAAAATACTTTCTTATTCATAATGCTTATACTTATCAAGCTATCTTTCTTTTTACATAAATCTTTGCACTACAAAACCTTACCTTTCTTACTTGGAACTTTCATCGAGCACCTTGCGTGCCCTTAACCCAAAACTCAATTTTTGGGACTTTTCAAGAACTTGGTCTTCCATCCTTAGATCACATACATAAAAATCTACTCCAATTCAAGTTCTATGATTAAAAACATATATTCTTGAGAAACTTAATCACACAATAAACCCTATTCTCCAAGCATGCACATAAATCACAAAATCAAGGTTCTACAACGAGAAAACTACATGCGAAGCTACTCCTATTGCAGGTGAGTGATTTACTTACCCTTCTTTGAAGAAAACTCACTAAGTATCTCGAAATTTCTACTGTAAGGCTCTTTTCCTCTTCCTTTGCAAGAAAACTTCACCCTTGGCCCTAGGGAAGAAGCCCTAGGTCTTCTACTTCAAGAGGAAGAAGAAGGAGGAAGAAAACCCCCCCTTTTTCCCTGTTTTCGCAACCCCCTCTCCTTTGCTCGCGCGGCCTCCCGAAACCCTAAGAGGGGTCTTAACACAACTTAAGTGGAAGTTTAATACCTCCTCATGAAACGGGCTAAATCAACTATAATATTATTTCGCTTCATCTTTTTTTGTGCTTGATACCCTAGCCCAGCTGGTTCCTTGGATTTGCTAAGGCATTGCTTCTCGCGTGGTCGCGAGATCGATCCCCACCTGACCCCCTTTAATTTTTTTTTTCTAATTTCATTCCGAAAAATGCTATAATATTCTGAAAAATGCTAGAAAAATTCCTAAAAATCCCTATAATACCAGGAAATTATTGGGTGTTACAATCCTCCCTACCTTATAAAAAGTTCATCCTCGAACTTAGAACAGCTCTGGATACCTTTGCCTCATGCTATCTTCTGATTCCCAAGTTGCCTCTTCATACTTCTGATTCAGCCATAAGACTTTCACTAATGGTACCACTTTGTTCCTCAGCTTCTTATCTGCTCGATCTATTATCTGAATAGGTCGACTTTCATAACTGAGATCTTCTTGCACTTGTACCATCTGTGGCTCAATCACTTGGTTGGCATCTGGGATATGCTTCTTTAGCATTGAGACATGGAACACATTGTGTATTGCTGACATCTCTGAGGGTAGCTCCAACTCATAAGCTACTTTGCCAACTCTTTTCGTCACTGGGTAGGGCCCTACGTATCGAGGACTTAGCTTGCCTTTCTTGCCAAATCTCATCACACCCTTCATAGGAGCTACTTTGAGGAAAACTGTATCCCCAACTTCAAACTCTAACAGCTACGGCGGACATCGGCATAACTCTTCTGCCTACTCTGAGCAGTTTCTATTCTCTGGCGGATACTCCTTATAGCTTCTGTGGTATCATCTATGAGATCAGTCTGTGACCCCATTTCTTTCTTCTCACTACCTTCATACCAACAGAGAGGAGATCTGCACTTCCTACCATAAAGAGCTTCATAGGGTGTCATACCAATAGTGGCTTGGTAACTGTTGTTGTAGGCAAACTCAGCTAAACATAAATACTTGCACCAACTGCCCTTGAAGTCCTATGCACAAGCTCTGAGCATATCTTCTAGAACCTGATTCACTCTCTCTGTCTGTCCATCAGTCTGGGGATGGAAAGCTGTGCTGAATTTCAGTTTGGTGTCTAACGCTGTCTGTACACACTCCCAAAAGTGTGAAGTGAAACGACCATCCCTATCAGAGATAATGGTCTTCGGGACTCCATGTAATCGGATCACTTCCTGCACATATAATTGGGCTAACTTTTCAATTGAGTAAGACACTCTGATTGCCAAGAAGTGGGCAGACTTTGTCAATCTGTCTACTATCACCCAAATAGCATCATAGCCATTAGTTGTTTTTGGTAAACCAACTATGAAATTCATGGCTATGTCTTCCCATTTCCACTCTGGAATCTGAATGGGCTGTAGGACACCTCCTGGTCTCTGGTGTTCTGCTTTAACTCTCTGACATGTCAGGTAGGTGCTGACATACTTAGCTATGTCTCTCTTCATTCCTGACCACCAAAATCTTCTTTTCAAATCCTGGTACATCTTAGTGGAACCAGGATGCATTGAGTAGGGAGTTCCATGGGCTTCTTCAAGAATCTTCTTTCTCAGCTCTTCCCTATCAGGGACACATAAACGGTCACCATAATAGAGTATCCCACTATCAGATACTCTATACTCTTTACTCTCTTCTTCTTGCACCTCTTGCTTGATCCTTTAGATATCAGAATCCTCAACTTGCTCTTTCTGTATCTCTTCAAGCAAAGTTGACTCTAGTGTCAATAGGGCTAGCTACCCATCAATAATCTCCACTCCGTAATCTACTATCTCCTTCTGTAATGGTGGTGTCAATGATGATAAGGACATCAAAGTGGCACAAGTCTTTCTACTCAGTGCATCTGCTACTCTATTTGCCTTACCAGGGTGGTAAAGAATCTCACAGTCATAGTCCTTCACTAACTCGAGCCACCTTCGCTGTCTCATATTGAGGTCTTTCTGAGTGAAGAAATATTTCAGACTCTAGTGATCTGTATAAATCTTACACTGCACTCCATACAAGTAATGCCTCCATATCTTTAGGGCAAAGACTACAGCTGCCAACTCCAGATCATGAGTGGGGTAATTCTTTTTATAGTCCTTGAGTTGCCTGGAAGCATAAGCTATGACCTTGCCTTCTTGCATAAGGACTGCTCCAAGTCCTAGCTTTGATGCATCACTGTATATATCAAAGCTCTTATCACCGTTGGGTACTGTAAGGATAGGAGCGCTGGTCAGTCTCTTCTTCAACTCAAGGAAACTCTGTTCACAGTCCCCAGTCCACTCATACTTCTTATTCTTTCTGGTAAGGGCGGTAAGTGGTGAAGCTATCTTTGAAAAGTCCTCTACAAACCTTCTGTAGTACCCTGCCAAACCCAGAAAACTTCTGATCTCACTAGCATTCTTTGGTTGACTCCAGTTACTAACTGCTTTAATCTTGGCTGGGTCTACCATAATACCTTCCTTGGAAATGATGTGGCCTAGGAAGGCCACCTGATCAAGCCAAAACTCACATTTTGAGAATTTGGCGTACAACTCCTTCTGGTGTAAGGTTTGCAACACTATCTTCAGGTGTTCTTCATGTTCTTTCTGAGTCTTTGAATACACTAGGATATCATCAATGAAGACAATGACGAACTTGTCCAGAAAATCCTTGAACACTCTATTCATTAGATCCATAAACGTCGCAGGGGCGTTTGTCACCCCAAAGGGCATAACCACAAACTTATAGTGCCCATATCTTGTACTGAAAGCAGTCCTTAGCACATCACTCTCCTTCACTCTGAGCTGATGGTAACCTGATCGCAGATCTATCTTGGAGAACACTATGGCTCCCTTCAGCTGATCAAATAAATCATCTATCCTTGGCAAAGGATATCTGTTCTTGATGGTTACCTTATTCAAAGCTCGATAATCTATGCACATTCGCATAGATCCATCTTTCTTCTTGACAAACAATACAGGAGCTCCCCAAGGTGAATGACTAGGGCGGATGAAACCCTTGTCAAGCAGCTCTTGCAATTGTTCTTGCAATTCTTTCAGTTCTGCTGGCGCCATGCGATAAGGTGCCTTCGAAATTGGGTTGGTTCCTGGGGCCAACTCAATTTCAAACTCAATTTCCCGATTGGGAGGGAGTCCTGGTAACTCTTCAGGAAACACCTCAGGATAGTCACAGACTACCCTCACTTCTTCTCTCTTCAATCCTTCTCCTTGACTTGCATCCACTATATGAGCTAGAAAACCAGAGCACCCCTTCTCTAACATTCTCTGAGCTTGTAAGGT